>CM070034.1:123220022-123257434 GCA_036250615.1 Ptychadena robeensis
CTGTAGTCTCTGACTATCTCTTATATTACATCTGTAGTCTCTGACTATCTCTTGTATTACGTCTGTAGTCTCTGACTCCCTCTTATATTACATCTGTAGTCTCTGACTATCTTTTGTATTAGGTCTGTAGTCTCTGACTACCTCTTATATTAGGTCTGTAGTCTCTGACTATCTCTTGTATTAGGTCTGTAGTCTCTGACTATCTCTTGTATTACATCTGTAGTCTCTGACTATTTCTTGTATTACATCTGTAGTCTCTGACTATCTTTTGTATTAGGTCTGTAGTCTCTGGCTATCTCTTATATTAGGTCTGTAGTCTCTGACTATCTTTTGTATTAGGTCTGTATTCTCTGACTATCTCTTGTATTAGGTCTGTAGTCTCTGACTATCTCTTGTATTACATCTGTAGTCTCTGACTATCTCTTGTATTAGATCTGTAGTCTCTGACTATCTCTTGTATTACATCTGTAGTCTCTGACTATCTCTTGTATTAGGTCTGTAGTCTCTGACTATCTCTTGTATTAGGTATGTAGTATCTGACTATCTCTTGTTGCATGTCTGAAGTCAGTAAATGCTTTTTGTAATGTTACATTTACTAAATATCATTAGTGACCTTATGGTGATGTCAGGGGCCACACTTCTGACCCTCTATATTAGATATGATCCAGCACTGAATCAGGCATTGGTTGGATGTGATCATGGCTTTAGGCCAGTTTGGTGCATTAACAAGATTGTTCAGCATTACAGGGGTTTGGGTTTAGTAGAGGGGCAATAAGATGTGTTGAAACCCTGAGACTATAAATACTTGGTTATGTCAACTGTTGTAATGATGAGGAGGCCTATATGCAGGAATCTACCACTGTGCCCATGCTGCCATTGGCCATAACCCCATAAACCAAGATCTTATGGGAATAGTCTGCTTTAGTTTGACAACTAGTGTTCCCCCAAGCCTCTGCAAATGCAGGCAGCTGTCTTAATTTTAAAGAATAATTTTACCCATACCCAGGGTTGGCCTGGTATTCACTTGCTGATTATTCCATAAAAATCCACACACTGAACTGACTTAATGGCTTGGCCATAGATCTGAGTGGAGTACATAATTTACTACTTAGTAGTTACTTAGGAGGAGACCTGTCCTCAATGCCTACACTCCACAGTAATGGGAGGATGCTGTCAAACATGTAAATTGCCCCTGTCCTAGGCAGGAGTAATTTATATACTTTTTTTTTCTTTTAAGATTAGAAAGAAATGCAAATTTAAAAAGAATAGCATTCCAGGTCAAGAGTGTGACCTCATCATGGTGATCTTGTGGCTAGGGTCACAATGGCATCATCTCCCCATTGTAAATCTTAATGATTTTCACTCATATAAAGTTTGGGTGGACAGGTCCTTCACTGTATCAAGCCAACATATGGCACAATGACATAACAATATGTCTTTGTGGTATCAGAAATTCATCCATCCAACATGTCCACGTAGGTCTGGAATGGGTAGCAGCTGCACAAAGTCTTCCTTTGACCTGACGAAGAAATGTGATGTAGGTGATAGTGATACATTTCAAGCAATTAATTCCGAAGAGGGGTAAAGCAAAGCTGTTGACATAATATTCCCCAGGAGGGACTTTCACAAGTTTGAAGTACTATAATCAACAACACATTAGAATCTGGGATTCATTTCTATAATTATTAAGTAGCACAGTGTATGGTTTTACAAGTGTACACATTTTAAATTTGAAAGTGATGCACTTATAATATTAGTAGTGGCTTTATAATGAATTACTGTCCCTAAATTACCAGAATTGGAGTTCTGTTCCTTGAGGGAACTGTTGACCAAAACTTGTAGAACACAAGAAGATACAATGAGCATAGTCATCTCTGGGTTGCTTCAGACACCAGTGACGTATTTTGTGTGTGGTCTAATTCACTGTACCCCGATTTTTTATATAACCCCTCAAGAATTCCTTGATTTCAGCCATGGTTCCCCTGTATGGCACTTTTCTAGGACTAAGCGTAAAGCTACATTCATACAGTATTTAGTAGCTGACTTACTTTCAAAGTCATGACTAGTTGCAAATAATAGTGTTCATTCACTAAGGAACACATGGAACATTCTTCATTGGAACGTTTGCATTAAAGCAGAACAAATTTTAGAGTGACATTTAAGATTTTCTTATATACAGTACTGTTCTTTGATTTATAAATGGTTGTAACTTTTTGTGTTTACATAAAAAATGTTGACATGTTTGACCTTGACCAAAAATACCCATGTATATTTACATTATTTAAGTGAGAGAAATCCAAGTACTGAGGTGCCACAAATGCTCTATAGGGGAAGCCTTTCTTTTGGGGGTAGTTGTTCCCTTGACAGCTGTCAATAGTGAATTCCAAGGAATGATGTTGTGTTTGGAGGAATATAATAAATTGAAATCTCCTAAAGGTGACTTATGTACTAAATATATTTTGACAGGGATTTAAAAAGATTTCTCATCAATTACCAAACAACTGGAATACTGTTAAGGCTTAAAAACAAGGGATTATTATATGTTATGGACAGCAGTGATCTCCTGCCACATATTATAATATTGCTATCTGTGGACTGTGAATGTAATGTTGCTGAAAGTAGTGCCCCAAGGGGATAAATTTTGGCCCTATTACCATTGACATTCGTGTGTATTATCGGTATCTCCACAGATATATATGATCTGAAAGCTCAGGACACAATCTGCCGGATGACTTTCCAATGCCTTCTGTTCTGTTTATATATCACACTCTTCCCTTCCTTGGAAAGATATGGCTTGTGTCTTCTCTGGGGTTATCTTGGGTGACAGTCATGCTGCTTTTACACTCGACAACACTTGTTAGAACACTTATGATTTCCTCTTTGAGAATATAAGTGCTGTATTTTTTTCAGGATGACCTCATACTAGATGAGTGATACATGCCAAGCTGGATGGACATTATCTTATATTTTCAGACCCACATTGTCCCTCTGAATATTCCAGTTGGTTATTGGTTGTCATTGTGACCTTACAGTGTAGGGTGTCTTTTGTGTTAACTTTTTCCAGTTTCTACAACTGTTAGAAGATACAGTTATAACATCCTTATTGAAGAAACTTACTCATTAAGGTCAGATTTATATCAGAATATATCAGTGCTATATGAATAAATTATGTTTTATGTAAGTGACCTAATAGGGTTTGTACTAGGTTATCAGTGTTACACCCACTGACTATATTGTTTCAATGAAAGAACTTCCAAGTGGGAACATGTTGAGCTTTGCATTGAATATTTGGGGCTTTCCAGCATCAGGGGAACATAGTTAAAACTTTGTATCACATACTGGCAGATGTGAAGTCTGTGTGTTAAGGCCCCCATACACGTGTCGCATTCGCACCGGATTCCGGCACGATCGATTCCGGGCGCGTGCACGCGAAACGATCGTGCCGAAATCGCATGCAGCCCACCTTGTCCGATGGATCAGGTCCGATCGTTCAGGGGATCGTTCGGATCCGACGGAGAACCAACATGTTGGTCTTTCTGATCCGATTCTGCCCAGATCAGGGGGAGTTGCCATTTGTGAGGTGGACAATCGGACACGGAATCGTCCTGGAATCCGTTGGACAAGGTGGTATGCAGCGATGGATACTCTTAATTGGCCGATTGATCACACCTGCGATTCCCGGCAGAATCGCCGGAATCGATCGGGGGAGTGATCAATTGGCCATGAAATCCTACTCGTGTATGGCTAGCTTTAAGCTAGCCATACACTCTGAGATAAAAATTATGATCTATTAAAACTGACCAATGTATCCCGACAACGGAGACGTTTTAGATCGTAATTTTCGGTAAAGTACTACCACATGGAAAATCCAATTTTGGATCGATTTTTCTGGTTTTATCGAAAATGTCATAGAAAATAATCACCGTTTATATCGGACAATGTGATTTTAAAATGTATTTAAATAATAAAATAATAAATATATATATATAATTTTAATTCTATATACATAGATATTAGATAGATACATATTACAGATAAACAATATATATAGATATATATTTTTATGTTTACAGACAACAGATATATGTGTAGTATATACTATGTAGATGATATTTATGTATACATGCTGTGTACTACCATACTTCATATACTAATAGATTTGAATACAATTGTAATATATCTTTACATTAAAACCTATAGCTGAAAAACAAAATCTTGGGAATTTATGAATACCATGACAATAGTAGGTGCTACACTGAATGTATGTGATCGTAAAAAAATTATTTTTTAATCATAAAATAAAATATAAACTACAACTTTAAAAAAACTCTCCGATCAGTTCAAGTAAACTATATTTATTAGTATACATATATATATATAAATACTTCTACATTGCGACAACTAGTACGTTGGCTGCTATGCTGAATAGCCACCATGTCAGCGGCAGCAACATGCCGGCGGCGGAAGTCTTAACCTTCTGGGCGGTTTGCCCGATCGCCTCTCTGTGTGTCTGCGGCTCTGTAGAAGAGCCGCAGACACACGGAGCCCTTCCGGCCCCATGTGTTCGGTGTCATCTGTGATGCCGAAGGGAGCGGGGGGGCGGCATCATAGACCTCCATGGTAATGGAGGGGGCGCCGCTCTCCTCTCCACACGCTGCCGGCGTCTATTTGACACCAGCGGTGTGTAGAGGGCTGGGCAGAGAGCCGGCAATCACGGCGGAGTACAGTGTACCCCGCCGCGATTGCGGGGGAGATGGCTTTGCGTGCCATTAAAAATGGCGCAAAAAGCTTGTAACGCCCAGAGGGTTAATATGCTAATAAGCATCATCGGCACTAATTGGTCGGTGAAACACTATGAACTTGCCCGATGTTCCCAGACCAATAAAAAATTTTCAACTTGTCTGATGACTTTACGATCGAAAAAACGACAATTAGAATCGTATTTTAAGGAAAGTTTGTACACATATAAATAACCAATAAGTATAAGCTACCAACATCCCGAATGATAATTGAATTGTGGAATCGAAGGCACCCTGCCGGGATTTTATCTGTCGTACCATGTGGACATGTGCAGATTTCATGCCGATAAACTGCTTTCATTGGTTGGTTTTAATAGATCGTAATTTTTATCGCAGAGTGTATGGCTAGCTTTATTCTTCCAGGATTACAAATGTGAGAACTGAGGTCATAAAATTGCCTCACAGCTGACATCAGGACTATCTTGTGTCTCCACAGATCCATCACCAGTCAGATACAATAGAACCACTACCTAGACATACATGATATTTAATATATGCATTTTCTTTTCCTTTGGTGAGCTGTTTCCAACAAACTAGCCATTCTGAATTGCTAGTGACCCATCCATGTCATTTACCTCAATCATTTTCCAATCTAACATTAGATTTTGCTTACTGTACCTGTTGTGGAATTCCATTGAATTAGCTAAACATTTTTCTCTTTTCTGCACATCTATTTGTATAAAATTGCAATTTCCTATACACTATATAACACATTGTAGTGATGTGATGATGTGCACATGCATTCCACATAGTTTAATTTAATAGTAATACCAAGGAGATTGTACTCATTTCTGCAGTTCCAATGCATACACTGTAGGTGTATAACTGAAAGTAAACTTGTGTATTATAGAAGGGTCTAATGTTAGCTCTGGGGATAAAATATTTCAGGTTCTCCACATTCCATTATCTCAACAATTTACTAATCACACTTACATACCATGAGCTATACATTTTAGCATTACGTGAAACATATGAGCTATTTTAAAGGATTCAGATGGTTTTAGGCAAATGTACAATACTGTAGTCTAATTTCAGAAAAATGCAGTTGGTTGTCCCTCTCAGTATTAGTATTTAATGCTTACTTAGGTAACTTGGACTATAAGAACATTTTATTTACTCTAACGTCTGTTCTCTTGTGCTTTGTAGCCTTTCCAGTCTTCAAAAGCTGGGCATACATGGTTAAATTTTAGCGTTAAGCATTAAGCAAATTAAAACATCGGTCGAGAAGTGATTGGACATGTTGGAAAATTTTCGTAGATTGTATAACAATCCAAATAAATCGTAGCATTTTGTTTGTTGATCGGGTCAATTGTATTTGATGAAATATGTCTCTTTCCTGTGTTTTTTGATCGAAACTAAAATCGTTGATTTTGTTTGTATCATGATTGTATTATGGTCGAACCCTCCATATGGTACTACTTTGCATTCGATTACGATCGATGCCCGATGAAAAGATCAATATCTAAAATCAAATCAAAAATCAATCATGCTAAAATCGAACCATGTATGCCTAGCTTAAGTATTGGATGCAAATAAAGAATTCAAAACTAGCCAGAACTATAAGATTTGTCTTGGATCTTGTGTATAGTATTTCACAAACCTCAACGAGTAATCTGTAAATATACCTGTATCTTAAAAGGTGTCAGAAGCCAACTATACCTGCAAATCCTTTGGGGTAAAGATCGACAGTAACATTTGAAGGCTCAAAAAGTATTTTTTGAATATAAACTAAATGACTAGCAAAGATCCAGGACCAATTGCCATACCTGGCTATTTATCTGGCTGACATATTGTATAAGTGGTTTATCCATAACAAAGGTCTTCTCAAGTGGCCTGATGTTGTAGATAAACTTTGTTTCAAACCAAATATGGACACCTTTGGACTTAATAGTTGGATCCATTCGCTTTAAAAGATGCTCCTAAAATGGATTAAAAGCTTAGCATAAGCAGTGTGTCTATAGAATCTAACCTTTGCTTTCATAACCATGAACAGCTGAACACTAGAGAAGGAATTCATGTTTAAACATCACTCTGTGAAAGCTAAGGCTTTCTCTTTGAGCGGGGTGGAGCTCTGTAGATAGGTGAAGTTAGATTTTCTTGTGTGACACGTCCAGACTCACGACTGCTCAAGTGTTTCCAGATGTGGCAGAACAGAGTCCTCCAATGTGCCTTGTGTGCGCCAGTGAAATCCTATACCATGAAGAGAGAATGGTTTATTATAGAAGTCTAAACTTTGTATCAGTCTCTCTTCGTGACCAAGACAAGTATAGAGTCGTATTTGTTATAGGAATGTCAGAACTGACTTTACGGATGTGCTGCAGGGTTAGTGCTGCAAATATTGTGCTAGTTCTTCTTGGCAGTAATCCTGGAACTGATTATATAGGAGTCCATAGGACCTCAAATATAGTGACTGACCTGGATTTATCTTATCCAGACAAAATTGAAGATGCCTATACTTCTATTATTCTTTAGACAGAATGGTATCTGAAAATCTCCACACAATGTGTCATATTATTTATTTAAAAATGAATGATCATTGTTCTACATTGTTCCAAATGTCTAAAATGCTGTAATGTTGGGTGTGGATAGAAATATGTTAATTGTTGACCTGTGAGTAGGTTTGTTGACATGATATTCAGAACAACTAGACCCATATCACTAGTTTGTATTGTAACTAATTGTATTGTATTAATTTGTATTGTAAAACTTCTCTTTTCTAATGGAATGTATGCTGGAGCATATTTGGATCTCATGAATTCCAGCAGTTTTCCAAGTGCTGGCCACCATATGACTCATCTAAAAAGCGCATTAGCAGAAAGGAGAAGACTCTCTCAGCTACTCCCTCCGATATGTATCTTCTGCTTCTACAAATAAGAACCAATTGAGTTGAACAGGGAGAGAATATTAGGTGGTCCTACAACTGGTTGATCAATACAGTAGTGCAGTGACAAAGAGTCTCGTAAATTAGCATTCTTAATTGTTTTAACATCTGATTGGGTGTTGTAATCAACAAACACCTCTTGTCTCTGAATGTTCACAAGACCAGGTCATGGTATAGCAAGCAATAGTCATATTTAACTGGACCTGATATGTTGAGCACCCACACCATTCAGATTGTAAGCCCTCCCTGTGTCATATCCTATACCTGTGTGTTATTTTGTGATGTGTCTCAACTCTAATATATTGTACAGCGATGCACTATGTTCGTGCTATATAAATAAATAAATAATATTAATAATAAGTAATTTTTTACTTCCTCACTTTGCTTTTTCTAGCTCTTTAATATTTTAAAGTTCAGAACTTAATTTTGATTGATAGTGTATGGAATGGTTGGAACTTGGTTTCATTGATGTCTTTGATTAGATACATTCTGCTTGTTCTGGTGAATTTTGACACTAGGACAAAAAGTGTAGAGGGAGAATTATCTAATAGACCAAAAAGGAGTTTTATCTTACAAGAAACTACCTCTTACCTCTGTTTGGTATACTATACAGGAAGTAAAAGAAATCTCTTCTATGTCACAAATAAACCTTTATAGTAGTTTTAAATATTTTCTACTGTATACATTTTTTTTAATGTATTTTTATATACTTACAGTGGGAATATTTGCAAATTGCGATGTTATGTGGCAATTTTCTTACCAGATTTGAGAATGGCTGATTTCTGTTAGTGGATCTGTTTAAAGGAATAATTGTTTCAGTTATCGATCAAGAAATCCGGTTTGATATGACAAATTGCCAGCATCACCTATGTCAAAATAGGCTAGTTAGTACTTTGGTGCTCCTTACTTTGTTAATGACTGGCAATAAACAGCATCTTTATACTCTTTCCCTGCACAGCCAGTAACTTGCCATAAACATGTATATGTGTGTCCTCAGGCGGCATTGTTACTGAGCTCTGGTTACTAGGAACATATCAGCCCTACATTAGTAATGGCTTTTCCCCATGCTGATCTTCAGACCTCTCTGATATATTTTCTTAAACCAGCCAAGTCAGACCAAGTTCCAGAGCAAAGAGGAGCCGGATCATGGTGCGTCTTACAAATAGTTTATTGCTTCCAGGTCAAGGGTTAGGTCTGAGGGGGTGAACCTGTGAATGCAGCTGTTGTATAGGAATTTACAAAGTGAGTTTGGGGTAGAAGTGACCAGCAGGAGGGAACATGGTATACTGTCTCCCAGCATAGGTGGCTTCTAGGGTTTGCTGTAAGACATATGACTTTCCTTTGTCTCTTCTTGTCCTATCAAATGGCTTGTTTTTAACAAAGTACCCAAAAGAAGAACTATCCAGCTGTCTGAAATGCCCACTTTTTCCAGTTCTTAAACCAAAGCTAGGGAAACGCCAATGAAATGTCATGGCAATTGAAATTTAGAAGATGTATTAAGGCCTTCCTAAATAATCAATTAAAATCTGATTCAAGTAGATAGGTTCTCACACCATAAAGATATGATTTTTTTTACATTTCTTAAATTTTATTGTGTAATTTCCATTATACTGGTAATTTATCAATGGAAACAATATTGTGATACTGCTTCAAAAATGACTCATACCCATAAATCTGATGCAAGGAGCATAAAGAAATGTGACTTTTTATAAGTTAGAAGTTTCATTTCTTTATATTGTTGTATTTGGGACTTTAACAGACTTGCAATACAAACAGACTGCAATACTCTGATTGTCTTATCACCGCCAGAATGCCTGGTACATAGTTCCTGCTTGATATGGCCATCAGCATATATATTACTCTTTATAAAAACAGTGTGACTGCTTTGTTATTGTTATACACAGCCTTTAAACTGCTGAATGTGTCGAAGAGGAAGCTTAAAGCTAGGCATACACAGTTCGATTTTAGCATGTTTGATCTTTGATTTCAGATCTTGATCTTTTCATCGAACACCGATCGTAAGCAAATCCAAAGTAGTACCACATGGAAGGTTCAATGGTAATATGACTGTAATAGTGATGGCCGAACATTGGCCAGGACTGTCCGTGAACGGGCGGGTCGGACTTCTAAAGACGTCCGCCTGTTCGCGGACAGATTCAAATTCCCCCCCTCTGGAACGCATACTGGAACGCATAGTTCCTTGTTCCGGGAGCCGTATGTGACGTCACTGACGTCACTTCCTGCTCCGACACGGTTTTTTCACTAGGAGACCGGCTTTATGCCCGGTCTTCTAGTGAAAAGATTCTTCCTCCGGCACGATCACACAGGTTGTGATCCTGCCGGGGGAAGAATAGTGATCACCTTCTCGCTGGCGAACGGAGCGGGTCGTACACCCGCACTGCTCGCCGGCGAGAAGATGGGCGAACATCCATGTTCGCCGCCGAACTGTCCGCCTTGCGGACAGTTCGGCCATCACTAGACTGTAATATGACCCAAATTGACAAATTTAGTTTCGATCAAAAAACACAGGAAAGAGTCATCGACCCGACCAACAAACAAAATGCTACGATTGTTCATGGTTGTACAATCGGCCAAAAATTTCCAACATGTCTGATCACTTTTCGGTCTATTATCGAACATTTTGATCAAAGCATGTGTGCAGTTTACAATTTAATCGATGTAAACTTTGATCGCTTGCAGTCGAAATCAAACCGTGCATGCCTAGCTTAAGGCTCTGATTTAGATTGTCACGCAGTGGTAATGTACAGTAAAACATACATTTGCACATTGATTTATTAGAGCTATTTAATTTTGTCTGACACTCGTACATACTATTATAGAAAGGGACACTATACATGCAACAAATGCGGATCTGTATATTGGATCATTGCAGACGATTTACTAATGAACTGTTGACTTAGCAAAATGCATTACTGCTGAACTTAGTAAATACATTGAACCTGTGTACAAAAGGACTTGTCACCACAGGCAAAGCTGGCCGTTGGGTGGCGCGGTCCCGCCAGCTGACAGGGCCTGACAAAGATCACAAGCGTTCGTGGCCTGGCAAAGATCACAAGCGTTCGTGGCCACCGCTAGCGGCTAACTACATGTCAGTAGCCGCGCAAGTGGAGACAAACCCACTGAAAGTAATGGAAGCGACTGCCAGCGGCCACCGCTGCGCGGCCAACTATGCCTGTGGGGACAAGCCCTTAATAGCCTATCACAGTTTCTCTTTTGCTGTCATCATCTTTGCACTACTGCTGTGAATGTGACCACAAACTATACCAGAAACCCCTGTAGAGTCAAATTCAGGTACTTACCAGTCTTGCATTTAAAAAATAAGCATTTATTGATGTATAACTACAGAGCTTGCTCTCATTACTTGTGTCTTTTTTATCTGCCTGGTGTTCAGTTTTAAATTTTGTGTAGATGGTAAAGGCCTGGATGTGGCTTACATAGCCTTTTACAAGATAAGCTAACAAAATATCCGCAATGGAACAATAAAACTATATTTTTTCCAACAGGATTAATAATTCCAAATGTCTAGCGGAATTAGGCCTGGTTAGACCCATACAGAGAGCCATACCATTTTGCACTATCGTCTTCCCCTTTCCACACAGTCTATTTCCTCTCTTTTTAGTAGTTGGCTTCCCTTCCCCAACATCATTCCCCATCTCATTCTTTGTTATCTGGCTTCCCCACTTCTCCAGCTCACTCACTTCCTTTTCTCTCCTCTAAGTCCATTGTCTTTTCTCTCTGTTACTTTTAAATATTGTATGGCTGGACCCCTCTGGCATTGAAATAGTTTATTAAATATCTGGGGGGGGGGGGTGAGCGATCCACAGGCTCTGTGAAATGATCTCCGTAAAAACAACAGACGCTTAGACGCTCCCGGAAAGGTACAGAACGGAAAATAACTCCGAACGAGAGCTGTTTATTTTCATTTCTCTGGGCCTGGGCAGAGTTTGCTATTCCAGGCTGTAACAGGAGCCCCTGCTTCCTCAAGCCTCACAAAATGAAGGTTTTTTTTATATAGTAACCAAAATGGTCAGTGTAGTGCTAAAAAAATCTAGTTTTTATTTGACTACATATTTTCCATGTTTAAAATGTGGGTTGTGTGTTACAAGGAATCTGTGGCTTATTGATGTGCAATAATAAAGGGGCATCATCTTACATAGCTGCCTTCACATAGGTAACTCTAAAGGTGGCCATACAGGGTTCCATATTTCAGTTCTATCAACTTAAAACGATTGATTTTAAAGTCGATTGAAAGGTAATCGTTTCCTGTCACCTGTTTATACAAGTATCTGACGAGTTTTCTAGGTATTGATCGATTTGTATGCAGTTGTACTATGGAGCATGTGCTCCGATCCAAGTAATGGAATCGTTCGTGTTCAAATTGGTCACACTGTGTGGTCGATCGAAGTTAGACTGACGGTCGATATTTTATCCATACAAGCCGATCGAATTGAAGATTGTTTAGAAAGGTGAACCATGTTTGGCTAGCTTACCTACTTCTAAAAAAGTTACCGGAATTAAGCTTTCTTACTTTTTTATTTGCTGTCTATTGCCTAAATGTATTCTAAAGCATATCTTAAACCCACTACTACTACTACTCTACTTTATGTAGAATGTTAGAAAGCTCTCACCAGGTCTTCAGTTGCATGTCTACAGTATGATAGCTCTGTTACATTACACGCACTGCATATTATGTGCGACCCTTTGGTAATGGCAGACCACAGCAATGTGAATGTTTTAAACCCTTATTTCATACTGTAATAGGCACAGGGTAGTGCCTACATGATTATGTAACTACCTTCTTTAATAGATGGGTATAATCTCTACGCAACCTAGTCATGGCCCTCCAACAGGCCTGGCGTCATTGGTAGCTATGGTCTTGATAGCAGTGTGGCTGGCTATATAAGTGATTATTAAAAAGAAAGGAACACCCCTTAGTTCTAACCACCTATATGCCTACAATGATTCATAATTCTCAATAACTCATGGAAGGTATATTTCTTCTTTTACCCCAAGGAAAGTTGGATGATGATAAGTAGAAATTGTCAAATTTTTTATTTGACTTTGTGAGTTTATTGCAAAGAGGCTGAACATGATATCAACACCAACTTGCTGAAGATGTAGAGAAGAGTTGACGGTTTATAAAAAAAAAAAAGTATTGCTCTAACACATATAGTTTTTGCATAAAATAAGTTCACAGTCAAGTCAAAATTTTGACTTCAACTTCGAACTTTCAAATGTTTCCACAACTCTCACTACATCTACAGCAATGGTGATGATAGCATGTTCAGGGACTCTTCAACTTAACTCACAAAGTTAGCTAGTCAAAAAAAGTCGACCATCCCCAATGATAAGTGGTGTTACCCAGATCCTCCCCCAGGTGCCCGGGCACATTACACTAATCAGAAGAAATGCATGATCCTTCGTGGAAGCAAGCAAGCAATAGCTTTTAAATAGGACTACAATAATTAAAACTTCTAAATAAATATTAAGTAAAAGTAAGTACTAAGTAAAGTAAAGTAAATACTAGGTAAAAACAGAGTAAGAAACTTGTATGCACATGTTGAAATGGTTCCTGGAGTTAAATTTTGGTACTATGACCTCTCTGGTGTTCTTTTACCTCTTTCATATCTGATATTTTAATGATTCTCCAAATGGTCTCTAGCTTTCTTTTGCACCGGTGCTAAATCACAATGGCGCTCCACCCAACATAAAAATCTTCTGCTGCCTGGAATTTAGTGAATAAACACAGAAGGTTTTCCTTTATAGGAAGCCCTCTTTGGATATCATCATTCCACAAGTTCATCATTATATACTTGTATGTGAAATACTTACACGTACGGACATTCAAATTTTTTCTGGCATTATCTTGCATTTTACATGCTTTCGTCTGAACTCATTAGAGTCTCAAGGAAAAGGTCAAGAGCAGTATTTATTATTAGATTATACAAATACATGAATCAGTATGAATCTGAAGTAGTCTGCAATATACTACTATGCTGTATGTTATAGTATTATATAAATAAATATATTTTATCATATTCTTTCAATAAAACTGACAAAAACAATTCTTATACTAAATCAGTTTTGACCACCGTTGACCAACTCCAGTCCTCAATGGCCAAAACATGCTATATATTAATAAAAACAGTCTTTGGCTCTCCAAACCAATCAATACATTAGCTGAAGGCATCCGTCGGGACCTCTGCGCTAAGTGCAGTGCTTGGCAGGAGTCCCGACGGAATCAGATAGATCATATTACACATTACATACACAACGCAACAGCGTTGATTTTAACACAGCTCAAGCTGACGGATCACACCAACAGATGTGTAGACACATCCATTGACTTTCAATACATGCGTCAACATACCTGCGTTTGACATACAATGCAGGGTTTTAACGCATAGTGGGGTCAAGGCCTCAGAAAGAGACTGGAGGTGGTCAACATTGGGCTGGACCAGCCAAGAGTATGAGTTGACATAAATAAAACACACGACTGTTGGCAAAACTAAATGCAGTAGAGGCAACATAATACCTGCTGAGGGTAACATCAACTCATTGGGTTTTTTTTTGTTCCTGTATGTATCCTCTTAAAGACAGAATTTTGATAGTACATGCAAAATGTAAAAGCTATAACTAGAACATAGAGGGAGGTAATATCCAGGGCACCTGTTCCAGTGACAACTACCTAATAATGGAATTCCCCTAGCTTTATCTAATGATATCCTCTTACAATTGTTCTCCTGGGACAGGAAGCAAAGGGACAAAGCATTAAAAAGCATCTTTAACCTGTGATATACTTTGCGAGTAAAGGTCCCCATACACAGCTTGATTCTGCGTTCGATCACAGTTCTCGGTGATCGATCGTCCAGGAATCGAACGCAGCCCACCTTGAGCATTCGATCCCGCTCGAACGAAATGTCAATTGTACAGGGATCCGACATGTTGGTTAATCTCTGTTCGGTCGCCATTACTTTGGATGAGGGACAAGTGTCCCTATCCAAAGCATCGGCCAGAGATTGATTCCCCCAAGTGGTGCGCATGGATCACTGGGCGATTCTTGCTTCACCCTCACATAATGATAGTTGGTAAACCAGGCCATATATGGCCGGTTTTACAGTAGCAGTATTGAGCTGCTTCATTAAATTTTATAGTGTCGCTTTTATCAACTGAAAAACTTCTGGGAGCATAAAAGTATATGTGATGGAAGGGTGTGATCCCCTTTTAGGGACACAAATTGAAAAAAATATGACAAAGGTGCTATACTAAACTTTTCTGAAACTGTTGTAGGCCACAAAACACCAAACTGTCATCATCAGATTAGTGTAGGAAGAGTTATAGGACTGATGCCATCCTACAGCCAGCATTAGAACACTCACCCAGCCAGACCACCCTGCATCCGGAACCTAGAACACGCCCATTACCAAATGGAACAGGCTGAGCATCAACTAGAGAAATATCCCGGCTCATAAGAGTAAACTTTGATTTCCGTTACTGCATTCATTTACATAGTTCCTATTTATTTCCTGTATTTTAGCTTCATAACCCCACTGCTCCAAAAATAATCATACACGTTGCTGCTGAAGAATGTTACAAGGGTTATGTAAAATGGGATATACGCTAACCACATGATATTATTTGGTATAAAAGCTGCAATCTATTTGTTAAAAGATTACACAGTTCTCTCAATAATCATGTGTGACAGTTGGAAGTTTGGTCTTCATTGAAGCTTATGGCATCGGCTTGCATCGGCCAGAGAATATCGGACAGGGATCTGTCGCCCCATGTGGGCACATATCGATAAGCTGCCGATTTTTAACCTGACCGACGGCACGAGCGCGCACGCCTGTCGGTCAGGTTAAAAATCGGCCGCTTACCAACATGTGTATGGCAGCCTTTACACTTCAGTATATCTTATGTGGGAAGATTTATAATATGAGACGTTCATGTTCTAAGATAAGGTTTCAGTGTTACTGTGTGAACTCAGTGGTCCCTTTATTAGGTACATCAAATAAGTATTTTATTATTATTATTAACTTTTATTTATATAGCGCCAACATATTAAGGCTGCCATACACGGGTCGATGCCTTTGAGATGGATCAGTGCGAGTCTGATATCGAAGGAGCTCAGGGCGCAGCACTGCTGTGTTATCGAGCTCAGCCGATGTTTTGTTTCAGCCGTAGGAATACACATATAGATTTTTGCACAATCGACATTCAATAGATTTTTTGTTCGATATCGTTCACTTTTGTTCAACGTTGGTCAAACAAAACCTTTGTTCGGTTTAAGATTTTTGTTCCAACGATTAAAAATCTATCTTTTTGAATTTACCTTTAAGGTGGATAGATTTTTTCGTTCGATAGATTCAAAAAGATAGATTTTTGATCATTGCAATGAAAATCTAAAACCAAAAGTGATATCGAACAAAAAATCTATCGAAAGTTGATCGGACAATTTTCATCCATCTTGTAAAAAACGAATGGAACATACCATTATTTCATTCGATAATTTTTGTACGATCTAATAAACCTGAATGAAGCTATTTCTTGTTCAAAAATCTAATGAAATTTCATTCAGAGAACAGTCGAACAAAATTAAATTCGAACGAAAATACAGTGTATACATTGGATATAGGCACAATTGATAGTGGATCAAAATATAGAACATCCTGATCACATCTGTCGTCGATTGTGCAAAAATCGATTAGATATGTGCAAGATAGATGGCCGTTATTGCACACGGCACTTGAAGCGGCCATCGATCTACGAAGCAGTCATCGACCTTTACACAGCTCTGTACAATAAAGTAGAGTTGAGATTACACATCAATCATGACACTGGAATCAATACTCAGGAATTGGGCTTACAAAGAAACCCACTTGGTCAAATCTCTTCTCCATTCTAATGTTCGGTATGAATTCCACATCTTTATGAAGGTTCATTGTCTTCTTCAAAACTTTCCAATTGTGATTATTTTTTCAATAAATATCAAGGTTAACCAGTGACCTTGACCAAGTTTTAAATTTTGGCTAACTCTGTGTTTGAGTTTGGCACCCGTGGTCTACAAGGAGGAATCCTAATGGGTCAGCACCATGTGTGTTCCTGATACTCTGTATGGAGTTGAGAGGTAGAGTTAGGCATGTGTGTTTTCTTAATTTTAGCAGTCGGCCTTGTTGCATCTCTTCATATATTTTTTTCTGTTATGGTATAGTCTTTTTATTGCTTTTTACAGCGAGCCTGGAAAGCAGTCTAGGAGAGCTATGTGATCCAGGCAGGGGTCAAGCTTGTTTGGTGATCAGCATGCGTAGAGAAGAAGGCAAGGGTTACTCACTTCACCCCATCGTAAGGGTTCAAAGGGGGATTAACGTGGAATGACATCTAGCTGCCCTTGAAAGACGGAGCCTCCCTCAATCCAAACAACATGAATGGAAACTCAAAGGGATTACGTCCATGATTAAGAGACCATTACAAGTTGAGACCCAAGAAACTCACAATGAAGGCTGCACGCACATTTTAAACCTACTGGCTCAGGGCCAGGTAATGCATAGCAAAGAGTTCCTGTCTACTGAAATGCATAGAGAAACCGTAACCATTTCCAGAATTTCCAGAGACCAGCACAACATGCTTCACTTTAGATTAAAGTCTACCTTTTATGTACGATGTGCAGAGAGACATTTTTGGGGCATGTCTCCCAAACCCTTTGGTTTGCTGCGTGCACTTTGATGGTGAGCTTTAGCCCATAATTACAGAAAGTTCAGATAAAGAACTTATTCCACCAGGTGCAGACTATGCCTGGGGAAATACAGACTGTACTGTGTGACATCACCTCTCCTAAATGTTCATATTTTGGTGGGGAAAAAATCAATAAGAAAATAAGAGTAAAATAAGATGGGCAATATATTTAAAACATTTATTATTATGACCAGTTACTGTTACATTTTTTATGGGTTACCAGACCTAAGCCATCAATTTCTACCAACCTTCTCTATGATTTCATCAACCAATGCAGACACTACTGACAATTCTAATGTTTGCTTGCTATACAATTGTTATTTTATATATTTTTTAGGGAATTAGATGTGTGATCTAGATGGGAATAATACAATGATGCCCAAACTGGGGGACACGGAGATATTCCTGGGGGGGTGCAGCTAGGTAGCTCAGTGAATCAGAAAGCCATGGAGGAACTAGCTGAAGACAGTAAGTAGAGTGTCTCTGTGTACCTGTGTGTGTTTGTCTCTATGTCAGTGGTGGACAACTGAGTTGCTATGGAGGGCCACAAGTGCGGCCCTCGGCATCACTAAAGGGCCGCACACAACAGGCTTAGCTAGAAGAGATTATTTGAAATTCTTTAATTACAAAACGTGTTTTAAATTATACTTTAAGCATAAGGGAACATTGCAGTATTTTAATGCACATTTGGTGTCATATATATCATCAAAGGTATGTGCCTTATAGATATCCTCAAAGCCTTTGAGGATATCTATGGGGCACATAACCTTTGATTTAAAGGCTATTTGCCCCTTTTCTGTTCCTCTCCTCCCCTTTCCACTGTAAGAAGATCCCAGGTCAAGATGCGTCAGCAGGGGATTGGCAGACAATTGAGTTTCTATGCCCTATGCATTTACAGTTTTATGGGGCCACATGGGGAGGACTGAGGGGGGCACCTGGGCTCTTGTGAATGATTCATGTCTCTGCACGAGTTAAGTGTGTGTCTCTTTATAATTGATAAATGTTACTGTATTTGTTATGTGTGTCTCTATCTGAATGATAAATCTTCGGTATGGATTGGTCTGCATATATATAATACATGTCTCTGAATGATTGGTATAAAAAAACAAATAAAGTTGTATGAGTTGTATTTCAAATAAAGTTTGAGGGCCATTTAACTCTAGTACTAGTACACAATACTGCAATGCAAACAGGCCTAGTGTGAAACACTCAATCTGAAACTGTGTAGTTTGAATGGGGGGGGGGGGGGGGGCTCAACAATGTTCCTATCTAGAAAAGGGGGCCCTTCATGGAAAGTGAACCACTGGAATAATTGAAGCTGCTTATATGTCCTGCAGAAATAGCTGGCTTACTACATTTCAAATATTCAAGTCTTAAATCTTGGCCTAGGTAGGGTCTCATGTAAAATGAAATATGTGGGATGTACAAATAAACACTTGTAGAAATTTGGTACAAAATCAGACTCCTTACACAGTTCAATTCACTTGTTCCTATATATTTATAGTAGTAAGTCCAGACAGAAAACAAAAAAATGTTGATTTTGCTTTCCTGATTTTCATCTGGATTGTAAACTTCATTTCACCTCACTAATCCTCCCTCTTGTTTTCAATCTAAGTCTCTTTTCATGTGTTATCCCCAGATATCTTCTCCCTGGCAGAAGACCATAATTTATCACCTGTAACAGTGACCTCTGGCCCCCCTGGTAACTGATCTGTGGTGACTTAAGGTTGACCAAACTCTGGTAATCTGTTCAACAGATGCATTCCAATGGAGCCAGAGTGGGGTGGTTTAGAGAGATAAACTGTAAAAGGACAGATGTGAGACCCATTACAGGAAACTTGGTAGGAATTTGTCTGTCATGAAGCAGGAACATTAGTAGAACAGACAGTATTCTTTCTATAAAGGCTGGCGAAACTCTAATAAAACTGCAGGCTGACCTCAAGTGAATAAACCTTTATAGGGCCAAATCATATCTACTAAGCACCTACTTTATTCCAGAAAAAAAGATTATTGTAATAGCAGATTTTAGCAGATAGACAAAGGGTAAGTAAGGTTAAATTTAAATGTTAGTTTCCTGGGCTGAAAACAACCATGTACTCCGGTAGCCGCGCAGGAAATTACAAAAATGTGCAGGTGCTCACATGTCGTCCTAGGTGTCCACCAGTTGCTTGTGATTATGGCTCGTTTACCAGGCGGTTAAAAACCACCCGTGTAAATGAGCCCTAAACTGTACATTTACCATCAGATAGTGTTTGATGGTGACATCCTATCAACCTCTAGAGGAACCATAGAATTTCATATTGTCTACAAGGTCTCCATTACGACTCTGACTCTGCACCCTGTCTACAAGATCTCCATTACTTCTCTGACTGCATTCTGTCTACAAGGTCTCCATTACTTCTCTGACTCTGCACTCTGGACTTAAGGTCTCCATTACTTCTCTGACTCTGCATTCTGTCTACAAGGTCTCCATTATGTCTCTGATTTCACCCAGTCTACAAGATCTCCATTACTTCTCTGACTCTGCCTACAAGGTCTCCATTACTTCCCTGACTCTGCACTCTGTCCTCAAGGTCTCCATTACTTCTCTGACTCTGCACTCTGTCCTCAAGGTCTCCATTACTTCTCTGACTCTGCACTCTGTCTACAAGGTCTCCATTACTTCTCTGACTCTGCATTCTTTCTACAAGGTCTCCATTACTTCTCTGACTCTGCATTCTATCTACAAGGTCTCCATTACTTCTCTGACTCTGCATTCTATATACAAGGCCCTTGTTGCTGCTCTGACTCTGAACCCTGTCAGAGTGAGACTTCTCTGAGGCCCCTGGTACACCTCCGACTCTGCACACACATTTCAGCACTTACTCTGCATAGACACTTTAGCATTGACCATGCACAGCCTCTTTAAGGCCATCGCTATGCTGACTCTGCAGTCCTTCTGTAGGGTCAGCTCTCCTGGGGTCACTCGGAATCTGAGTCACATTCCAGAGCAGATCCACATGCGTGTTTGAAACAGGTCCAGGTTTTTTTTTTGTACAGAACATTTCATACAATCCTTCTGTACAGATAAAGAGACTTTTCTAAAACAATCTACCACATTTATTGGCAGTATAGGTAGTTGTCATTAGAGCAGGTTCATGTCAAATGCAACACATACAGCTGAAAATGTTGCCTTTTTTTCGAAGGTGTCTTTGCCTGTATTTTAGCAGTGGAGAATAAGGCTGGGTCAACACTATACGGCACCATCAACCACGGGGCATTATGGGCACGTCGGTGTATGCATATGCATGTATGCATAAAGTGATATTTGCCATGTCGGCAATACCACATCCTATACATCTCTATTATCAAACCGCGCCTGGAAACACAGCGGGTCGACCCCCCGGATCCCTATGTGGATGTGAATCCACTCTGGCAGATTTCTGTAGTGTACACGAGGCCTAAGGGCATGTTTCCACTTAGGCGATCACCCACAATTCTAATCGCAGAGCAGTGATTGCTAGCGATTTTCTGGAGGCTATTGGGGCAGACAGGATCGCTCATGATCGCTCCTATAATGAATGAATGGGGGCAAGTTTAAAAATCGCGTTTCAATTAAATTTTAAACCATGCCCATTCATGTCTATGGGCGCCATGGCCTGCTACCGTCCGCATGTTTTATGTTTCGCTTGGGACTGCGGACAATCTCTTAAGTGGAAACAAGCCCTAAGAAATGGGGTGCTGCAGCAAAGTTCAATAACTGATCTTCAGAAACTTTTAAAGAAGAATTCCTCATTTGCATTTTTTCTCAAAAATAATACATGAATAAATGTGAATATATAAAGAGATGTTTTGTCTGGTTTAATGCCATACATATATATGACAGTACACCACTTTAGACCCAGTCACATCCCCAAAACACTGGATTTAGGAGAGGCGCACCGACCAACAGAGGACAGAAAATGAACATTTTAACCTCATGCCAAACCTGGATATCATTTTTTGCCTGGACTAGTTATAGAAGTATACGCCATCCGTGTGGTTACGCAAGCTGTTCGTGTTCTGTTCTCATTAAAGGACCCTTCCTCCGTTGGCTTCAGTGGTATGACACAAGAAAGTCAGTGGACAAAAATCCGATAATAAAAAGAAAAATAATACATTTTGCCTTCATTTTTGTAGGAGGTGTCTGTTATAGAACATATGGCTCCTTAAACAAGTCTGCACTGTTTTATCAGCAAGCCAAAACCTCTGGGGAAAGGCGAAAAAAAATCCTAACCAAATAAATACAAAAGCTTCTTAACAGGAAACAGGCTGGAAAGAGTCAGAGAGACAGCAGTCAAAGGGTCTCTTTCACACAGGCCTCTTGGCTTCCCATTAGGGCTGATTTGAATAAACATTGGCCTGCTTTGGAGATGGAGTTGAAACTCATTTTGCTGTTGTGAAGGCCGGCTTGTCTAGTGTGCACTAGCTTAGGGTCGGAGCCGTCACCCCTGTTCATTTCACCATTTAGCAGGAAGATGAAGGGATTCCTGTGTCTGAGTGTTTTTATCCAGGAGTGTAATCCCAAACCGTCACGCACAACTCTTTCCAAACTCAATTTCCTTTCAGCTTTGGCTGTCTCTGTCCATAATTCATACCACGCCACCACCGCCGCCGCTATCTTCCAGAGACTGTATCACAAGCAGCCGGCTCTGTGCACATCATTGGATGCTGGGCGCCCTCCGTATGCCAGACTGGCATGGAAGGAAGCGCTACCGGCAACTCTATACGGCCATGTGGTTGGCGACTGTTCCCTATTTTACTCAGATCCTCTATTATTTCTCTTAAGTCCATAACTTTCCTCATTATGTCTCTGGGGTCTAAAGAATTGGAGTACTTTGGAAGAAGAAGCTCCATTCACATTTAATTTTTTTTTCGACTAGTTCGACTTTGTGAGTTAATTGCAAAGTCCCTGAACATGGTATCATCACCAAACTTGATGGAGATGTTGATGAAAGGGGTCCAGGGTATAATACAAAAAAGAAAGTATTCCTCAAAAGGTCCCCATACACGTATCTCTTGATATATGAGGGACTGACTGACGTCATCACGCTGCGGCCGGACACTCAGAGTATCGGCTGGCACCTTTTGTGTGCCGGACATTACACCAGTCCCCATCCAAAGTAATGGGATCGTCCAGGAATTTACGGGCAGGATCACTGTGTCAGAATTCTGGTCGATGTGTCCAGATGGGCACACCTGATTTGTGCATTCCTACCGATTGCCCGGCGGTTGATTGGCCAAAAAATCAGGCAGGAATGGGCTACCTTAACACAAATAGATTTTGCCTGAAAATTCAGTTCAAAATCAAATTGATATTTTGACTTTAACTAATTCATGTCCTATGACCTAATTTATGCAAAAAGTACTTATGCTAGAGCAATATTTTTTTTTTCAAAAGTTCCCACAAATCACTAAATCTCCAGCAAGTTTGGTGATGATAGCTTGTTCAGGGGCTTTGCAATCAACTCACAAAATCAGCAAGTCAACCAACTCTACACCCAAGTAGTAATAAATTTCACATTCCATTGGGTTCAGGCAAAAAATGTTGCTTTACTTATCATGGTTATATACATGTTGTAGATTGTGGATTGAGTTATGTGTGTAGAAAAGTTGTTTCAGTATCTAATTTTTTTATATACAGCTTAATGTACACTCTTGGATGCCAGTAATATAGACGCTTGGATGAAGTGTCAGAATAGTGTTCAAGAGAAGAGCCACAATGTGGAGGGAGGCATAAGGAAAGTGATAGAGGGGTGATACCTGCCAATTGTCTCTAGTTTGTTTCTCCTTTTAATGCTGAACTAATATATAGTGGAATATACAGTGAGTATTAACATTTATAAACTGCCTTAAGCCCCCTTTACATGTTTAGATTGAGACTTGATGTTTTGGCCGATCAACCATGCATGATGACGTCATCACGTGCGATCAATCGGCTGAAACATTGGGTCACAATCGGCCAGCCACCCTTTGTGTGCCAGCACTGTCCGTCGGGTCCCCCTAGCTACTCTGGCCATCAGGTCGCTGACAGCTAGGGAGACCCAGCAGACAGCATCTAGGGACCCGACTGTGACTGTGTCAGTCAGCTGCCAGCCTAGCACAAAGGGAGAGGTAGGAGCTGCTAGCTTGCCCCCCCCTCTGAGGGAGAAAGCAGGCAGACAGGAGACATACCTGTACTTTAGACGGGGATACTTGTCACAGTCTAAATTATTAGACCGATCTAAGAATTCCGGACATGTCTGTAATGGCTTAAGCTGGGCATAGACGGGTAGATTCCTTCCCCATTCCAAGCGGCCGAATATCGGGTTCGCCCACCTTGTCAAATTCACCAGGAATTTGCCGTATGTTAGATCACACGGTGATCCGACATGCCGGTAAATTCTCGGCCAATTCCCCTACTGTCCACTTTCGAAGTTATGACCAGTAATGCGTGATGACGTCATCACGGACAGTCAATCTGCTGAGCAGTCGACAGGAAAACGACCTGTCTATGCCCAGCTTTAGATCGATTTTGCTGCCAATTTCGGCTCTTTAAGTGTAATAAATCGGCACCTGATACTTCGGCCGACCGATCGCCGACCAACCATTGGCGGTCAGCAGTCAGTCGGCCTAAAAATCTAAGTGTGTATGGGGGGCTTAACTTGTCAAAAGTCTTACTTCACAGCCAGCCTAGGGGGAGTGTCTATGGAATAAATGGTGCTATGGATTAAATGGTGCTGGTCCTTCATCTCTTATTTAGAAGTTGCAGAAGCACTAGAGAGTATACTAATATTTTAGTTTTTTCTTTAATTTAAAATTTTCCTAAACTTCTCTTAGGAAAGTGGAGTTAGTCGATATCTGCTGTAAAGCTGCCCTTTAAAATGCAAAATATATTTATTCTTTGGTTGTAAACAGAGTCATGGTAGATTATACAGTCATTTGTGGCCCCTGAAGCTGTGCAGTACATGATGTCCTTTGATACCACATTTCATCAGCAGCGAGTCTCTGGAAAATATCAGTGTGTAGAAGTAATGGCGCTGTTTAGCACAAGTGTTTATTTTTGTTATTTAGTTTCAGGCCACCACTTTATCCAGAGTGCTCCAACATTGATAGAATGGAAAAGCAACCATTCCGATGTTTGAGCTGATTTACTAGCTGAACCTGTTGGAAGTTGCCAGATATGAGCAGGAGATCTATAGGAAGAGAATAGAGTTGAGCTTGAATATTCGAATTGCGAATATATTCGAAAAATATCAGCAATTCGAGAATTTGTACATTTTGCGAATATGGCAGTGGATATTCGAAATTTCAAATATTTAAGATATTATGCATTGGGAAGCTTATGGCCATGCATTGCGATTTTATATTCGCAATGCGAAAAAAAATACCACATGTGATTTTAGTTGCAAATATACATACATACACTTGAATGTTTCGCATGTTGACAGGGCAAAAAGGGAACCAGGAAGACAGGAATTTTAGCAGATTCAACTTCAAACTAAAGGTCCTTATCCACGTTCTGATGGCGCTTGACAGATGACCCGTTCCAACGCCATATGACGTCACCACATTGCCGATTGAAATGGAATCAAAGTGCACCACTTTAGGTGCCCAATCCCCGATCAATCATCTGGATTTACGGACATGTCTGTTACCTGCTCTACAGACCTGTCTTTGAGCGGGATCGGTTGACCCTGCTGTTAAATTTTTAAATATTTGAGCACTGTAAATGCGCATGTTGCTCGATTATGCTTGAATCTATTAAAAATCAAGCCGTGGATTGACACCTTTAGTTCATTGATAAATGATACTGAATGATTGGATTTACCTGTAACAATTGACTTTTAGGGTAAACGCAGCATTATAGGGAAAGTTAACCCTTTTGTTCCCCTGTACATGGTATTTATAGGTACCATATACCAGAAGGAGCCTGGTGCATAGGCACAGCGTGGGGAGGGAAAGCGCGATCACCTTATTGTACCTACTTAACAATATCTTCCATTATCTTCCCTGCCCAAGCCCTCAGTATTATCACATTGGACTGGCACATTCATGCCATGCTATGACATTCTGCCCATTCTGTAACTGCTTCAGACTGGCAGGACAATGGGGCATAAGCTGATGTCAGAGAAGGACAGCTGATCCACCAGAACAGAGTGTACTGTTCAGTAGAACATTCAAGAAAAGGAAACACAGTATAGCCATTTTAGTTTCATTGTAAAAATCAGCAACATTGTTGCTTTATAATTGCATTCCTCTGACACATTTGATAGGCCTTTATGCAGGTCTGCGTGACTTTTTAAAGCAATTTGACATCACTTTAGTCTCTGTGCTCATCTATCCAATACAGGCAAATCTCCATATAAGTCCAGCTCATATATAAAAAATTAGACTCTGGTTTTACCTCTGATCTGGCACAATGGTGGCGTAGCATTCCACAGTCCTAAAGAAATATATTTACCTGCTGTTTCCTGGAATCATATGAAAGATTCTGTATTGATCTTCCAGTCATCTGTGGGTTAATTCATTGCAATACCGCGAGTGGCCACTGGGAGCGTCATATTTGTTTTTTTTTCAATGGAAAAAAATCAGGGTAACTTAGGAGGAAGGGGACGTTACTCTGCCTCCTCACTTCCCACCCCACTTGTGCAGTTAGCCAGCTAGCAAATGGAAGGGAGTGGACATTATACTTACCAATGTTGGAAGGGAAGTTGTGGAGTGTCATTTCTGGTATTTGTAACACGGAAGCGACACTCCATCCTGGCACTTATGCGTTCCAATACCAGAGCTGAAACTCTGCAACATCATTTCCTTTAAGTTTTAGATAATAGATATACATAGGATAAAGGTAGGAATACATGGGTAGATTTTTTTCGTTCGATAGATTGAAAAATATAGATTTTTTTTAGATCTATCGAAAGCTGATCGGACATGTTGGTAAATTTTTATCTATCTGGTAATAAAGGAATGTAAATCGAATGTACCATTGTTTCATTCGATAATTTTTGTTGAATCTAATAAATTTGAATGAAGCTATTTCTTGTTCAAAAATTTAACAAAATTTCATTCCAGTACAGACGAATGAAATTTCATTCGGTCGAACGAAAATACAGTGTATACATTCGATATAGGCACAATCAATATTGGATCAAAATATTGAACATCCTGATCGAATCAATTGTCGATTGTGCAATAATCTATACGTGTATTCCTACCTTTAACTGAACATGTTAATGATGTGTGAATGATGGGGGTGTACCAAGGAGTCTTGGGCTAGGATAGAAGGGCTAGAAAATGTTGAACGTCCCCCACCTGCATGCAATGGGAGTTTAGCTCTGACTTCAGGTTTCATGGTAGGCAATGAACAATAAAATCAGAGTAATGCAGGGAACACATGGCTCGATATTGCAAAGCAATGGACATCGACCATGGTTTGGGGTCATGTCCGATATCCTTGTTTTCAAGCAGTATTGATTGAACCCATTTGAAAACAGGGATGGCCGCATTAGATATGTGCCAGATAGATAGCCATGAGTGTGCATGGCACTCGAAGCGGCCATCGATCTGGCCCATATCTACACGTGTTTTCCCTGCTTCATGCCTGGCATACACACGCCGATTAGCGGCCAATTTTTCCGCTGACCGACGGGCGTGCATGCTCGCGCCGTCGGTCGGTGGCAAAATCTGCTGCCAATCGGCGTGTGCCCACATGGGGCGCCAGATCCCTGCCGAGCCACAGCTCGGCCGGCCAGAGAACAGACATGTCGGATGTTCTCTGGCCGATGCCATTAACTTCAATGAAGACCGGCGTCTTCATTGAAGGTAATGGCCGGCACACAAAGGGTGCCCGGCCAATTAAAGCAGCCCCAGAATGCAAGTGATGACATCATCACTCTGCATTCCAGAGCTCATCGGAGCTTGTCTGTCTGCACCCATCTGTGGGTGTATGGCAGGCATTAGTCTGTACAACTAAGGAAGGCTGAAGTTACACTTTAAATTAAACTGAAAAAATCTCAAAGGTTTCCCTGACCCGTATCTGACATACATAAACAAAGAATAAGCATTTTACACCATATAAATATATACAGTATAATAGTATAGTGTATATTACTCTGAACTTGAACTCTGCATTAGTGTATATTACTCTAAACTTCAATTTTATTAGCTGGTAGCCATGTGTTTTGTTTCATTTCTACAGCAAAGCAGGTGCTAACCTAAGAGATTTTATTAGCAGTTAATACAAATTGTCTTCACTTACATTCTAATCTTTTTAAACCAATTTTTCAAAAACTTTGAGCCCTCAACCTGGGCATGTGCCAATATATGAATGTCAACCCAACCTTCCCCGCCATGGGACCGGATCTGAGTACTAGTGTATGGAGATGGTGCGAGGTCTCATCCTGCGGTTTAATTGCCTTGTTTACTCAGTGTAGATGTCAGTGAGAGATATCTGCTATGTAGGAGCTCTGATGTATTGTTAGAAAGTGAGATAGGTCTATTTTAACTGTCTAAAATGTGAGGTTGGGTGTGCCTCCCCATCGACATGTGCCTCCCCATCGAGATCAGTGCCCGTGCGGGCGCATGACGGAACACCTGCTATAGTGTAGTACAACAACCAGATCTAGGTTGTTTTTATTACAACATATTGACTTACTTCCAGCCAATGTACCCAGATGTAAAATATTGATGCAGGTAGGTGACAGTCTAGCCAACTACATTTTGGAGGTCATTTAGAATAAATGGCACTGCAGCTGTTGGATGGTGCAACATGAATGTATGATTTATAGGCACCCCAAACAGAGCACATTCTGCAGCAGCGCACCAATATGTGTAAGGGCCCCCATACACCTTTAGATTTCTCTGTCAGATTTCCTTTAGATCTCCTTATGTTTTACCAAAACCATGCAATATGAGGGACTTTCTAAACCATCAAGTCTACCTGTGTTCAATCACAGAGGACCCAGCACTACATAGTTGTTGGTAGATCTAAAGGATATCTTACAGAGAGATCTAAAGGTGTATGGCCAGCTTTAGTGATGGATGTGGCATTGACCATGGTGCCATGGTGTTGAACAATTCTAAATGAGTACTAACATAGAACGAGCAACTTAAAGTATGCAAGCTGTCTTCCCTACATCCCCCTTGTCTAACATAACCAAGACCCTTATTCATAGCTCTGCTACCCATATATATTAAAAAGCTGTAATACCCTATAATCAGTATAAAGTCATATGACAGTTATGTTTGTATTAGTTTTTATATTTCTGATGGAGGTTTCACTAGAGGTCAGAGAGACACTCCTGATATATTTATAGCTCCATGCTCCTGTATGTATGATGAAAAAAAGATATTCATATTTTATTTCTGATGACAGGTCATAGTAGCCATTTAAATGCAATACCATTTTTGCTTTTGTCTGCTTTGCAGAGATGTTAACCTATCTACTTCATCCTGATTTTTCCCAATTCCCAAATTCTTGCAGTCTGCCCATTGGCTCATATCTCCTGATATGATCTTAAAACTTGTTGCAAACTACGACAGGAAGTATAAAATTTTCAAACACTTTCATTGCCTGTAAAATATCACTTTAACACATAGGGGCTAAAATATTTCAGTTTTATGGTTCATATCTGAAAATGTAAATTTTGGGGTTTAGTGCTCGGGTAAGTTTAGTTGTCCTTTAAACAACGATCAGAGAAGAACAATATCCATTTCATACTTGTTTATGGAAGGCTCAGACTGTAAACCAAACTTCTAGTGTTGTTTATCTACTTGTACTGTAAACTCATCATCCATCTGTTCCCAAACTAAACTCATTAACTGCAAATGCTTTCACAGTCGCACAGATCACATTGAGATCACATTAAGGAGGTGCTCTGTTTATGTAGGACTATCCTTGGTAGTCGAGGGTGTCATTGTCTGCAGCTTACATACAAGACAGGTGACCCCTTGGGGGCTTCAACTATTACTAATATAAACTCTCAGGGTGGTCTGTTTAGGTGAGATGGCATTGAGGTTCCTTGTGTCCTACGGTATTGGAAAAGTAAATGATCATATATGGCATTATAAATCCTTCATGAACACATTGTTTAATTACTGTATATTAAAGGCTTGCTTCCTTCCTAACCATGGTTAGCTTCTGTCTATATTCTTAACCATCAGGGTTCAGCTAATCCTAGCATGTCAATATAAGAATTTACAGGTGTTCTTCTGAAATGGTAATCAGCATTAAAGTTGGCCTCTGAACCGCCATGTATACGTCAATTTTCTAATCTTTCGACATGTGTTTCAACTTTAGGAACACAATGCCTAATAATGCTTCTGCATCATAAAAAATTTGTACAAAATGGAAGCTATAAACTGCCCTGCAAATAACATACCTCTCTTTATTACCATCACATTGAGTTTGGAAGTAATCCCTCCCCCCATACACCTTTCAACCACTCTGTACAATTTCCTTTAGATCTACCAACAACTACGTAGTGCCGGGTCCTCCCTGATAGAATATGGAGTGATTGGAAGGTTTAGAAAGGTCTTCACATTACATGGTTTTGGTAAAAGAAAAGTTTACATAAATTGTATGGTGTATGGTGACTTTAAGATTTAGCTGGTAAATTGAAAACCAATAGTCACCAATTCTAAGGACTAGTTGCTATATATTACAAATATTAAATTAGATAAACTTTAGTTATGCAGCAAATCCAATGGGTTAAGTTAGAGTAAGAATTAGAGGCCATTCACCTAGCACAGTTAGCAAATGGGGTGAATTTGTGTTTAGTTGAAATACCCAATAATGTATAAGAATAACGCATACTAATGATCACATATATATAGATTAGATAGATAGATAGATAGATAGATAGATAGATAGATAGATAGATAGATAGATAGATAGATAGATAGATAGATAGATAGATAGATAGATAGATAGATAGATAGATAGATATGTGAGAGATATATAGAGAGAGAGAGAGAGAAAATGTGGGAGAATTAAGAGGGCAGAAATGAATGTTCAATGTTACGGTTATGGGGATGTGGAAAATAAAGTCACCTTTACACTTTCGTCTTCCATAGTGCTGCTGAACGGCTACAGATATCTGAGATTTAGACAAAAGTTGACTTACTTGAAAAATGAACTGCATTCCGCTTCTATGGGAAAGTCAGATAATGTGACAAAAATTGGCAAGATGTAAAAAAAAAATACACTTAAGTGGAATTGTTATGGCTGAGTTAAATTTAAAGGGTGACATTTCCTTGTAAGAATGCAATGGTAGGAAATACATTGCTGACCTGTAAATTAAGGGAATTAAATCATCATGGTATGGAAACTTGCTGTAGATTAGATATACATTATATATTCATACGTATATATGTGTATGGATATACAATACAAGGGCCAGAAAAACCTAGGCTGTGTTCCCAAGACACTGTGTTGTAAAGCTAGGTATGATAACATGGTGGGTGAAACAGTGTGCTTAATGCTACTGATGTATGTTGAGTGGGTATATGGCATCCTTGTGAATTTTAGTGGTCATTTAGAATTAGACTATCAGTGACACTTGTTGTTAGGCATAGTCACCATCAAGAGACCCACCATGAGAAAACAAAGGGTTAAGTCCCCTATACACGTTTCAATTTTCCCGTTAGATCGCCCTAAACCGATCAATATTTAAGTCGATCTACAAAAATCGATGCCTGTCCATATAGTTGGAGCGACCTAGATCAATCGAAATTGAAAAAAAAAAATAGATTGTAAAGTGATCGGACATGTCTGAAAATTTTGATCGAGTATATATTGAATGTTATTTTGTTGTGCCCGACTGGTTGGTGTTCGATTTAAATAATCAGCATACTCATACATCCATTGGGTGACATTTTGGTGTATTAACAATCGACCCTCTGCGATTATGCTTTTGATCGATCGCACCAACATTGATCAAATATCAGTTTCTCCATGTGGGGGTTATTTCGATCGCACATCCTTTGATCGTAAATTACGATCGACTCTGACATCGATCATAGGGAAATCGAAACATGTATGGGGGCCTTTATTTTGTTGGGGTAAGATCTACTGTAAAAGTTGTGCAGCAGATGCCACTTGTTTTCTTACATGCTGGATAAACTTTATTACCTGAAATTGTATATTTCACTATAAAAAAAAAATCATCAGATGTATGGTAGATCTGACTGTATACCTTGCACCTGCATATATGGAAAAGAATTTTAGGAGCCATCATGTAAATGAACCAAATGTTGGCATGTCCTTTGAAGGGTCATCTCCAAAATATAGAGAGGATCCAGCTGCTGCGTTGAGGACAGGAAATTGGACATCCTCTCTAGATGCTAGGGCTCAGAGCAGCCTCTCCCCTGCTGTCCCTGCATCTGTCCACACTTCCCTCTGCACTGACAGATCTGTCTTTCTGAATAAATATTCCCCTGGCCTGGGTAATGGTACACATCCACCTAAATAGTGAATGACCCAAGGATGGCACTCACTATGCTGGATGAGGAATATGGTCATATGGTATGCTTCCGTTATACTTTTAAAAATAAATACATTATTTGATAAGTGAGACAGGTATACCGGTATATATGGTCCCTGTGCCAAATCTTGGCGGACACACAGTCCTGCAGTTCTAATAAATGCTGAGGTTTCATCTTGATGCTTACATTTTTAGCTTTTCCCAGAACCAGGTCAGCAGATTTGGAGTAGATTCTTTTAGCATCAATGGACTTTTTTTCTGGCTGAATCTTTGATCCAACTTTATTTAATTTTTTTTTCTTTTTTTCAGGAAAGGTAAAAGTGGCGTTAGATAAGGTTGCAGTATAAGTGAGATTATCAAACAGATTGCTGGTTAAGTAAGAAGTTATGGATATAGTTTCCCAGCAAGATATTGGTATTATTGGTTGGCATATTGGTATATGGTAACACTGTAAAGGTACCCATACATGCTTCAATAAATATAGCAAATCTGCTTAAAGCAATCGATTTGCACATCAATTGCACGTTTATCGAATATGCTTTCAGTATTTTAATTGATAAAAAATAATTGATATCGGAATATCGATTGGAATTGTATCGGACATGTCTGTAGATTTTAATCGATTGCACTGTAATCGAGACATGAATTTTACCAACCGATCAAGGAAGCATTTAAGGCATGCCTACCATTACAGCATCAAATTTGATGATCAACAGAGATCGATTGATTACTCATTATGTTGTACATTTATAAAAAGATCCAGGTTAAAACAAATCGATTTTCAATATAAAAATTAAGCTATTTTATCTAATGGAATATCGATTCTCTTGAAATCTTTACGTGTATGACCCGTTTTAGTATTACCTCAGGATTGTGCACAAAGAAGACAAAATAGCAGGTTCTGCTATCCTTTCCATAATGCCCCCCAATGGGCTTAGGCTCCATCCCAGAACACAAGTGTATTCTTGATCATATGTACACCGGATAAATGATGCTTTCACAGCAGAAAAAAAAAGTTCTGTGGATGTTGCAGTTGTAAAAATGTAAAGTACAAATGAAAATCATGTGCTTTTTCTCAGAGATAGGCCCTGAGTTATATAATTTACATGTGGAATGCCTAACGTAGACATTGCATACACATGTTATCAATCAGACAATAATGACATATATAATAAGGGTGATGTAAAAAAGGAATATTTAACTGTGTATTTCATTATGCGAGATGAGCTCATTCCTGAATATTATATTTCGGTATATTAAAGATTTAAGTCTGGATCTGCTGGTCTTCCCACGATCCTCTTAGACTACCCATAGAAGCTCTGCTTTTACCTCCAACCACTCTGCAGAAATGTCTTCTTGGGTTTCCACTGATGTGTGTGCCTTTATGAGGCCGTGTGGGTCTCTGTAGTCAGTTAAACAGCCTACAATTAAGGGGGCGACGCTCTTGTACCATTTTACTCCAGTGTTTAAGTCATCAGGGTCCTAACAAAGAACAGATGGGTTCATATAAACTCTTTTTTAACCTCTTGTGTGCTAGAGGTAAGCTGGGACTCATATATAAGAAGTTTATTCTTAAGGCCAGAGAACGAGATGCCCCAGTAATTTTTTCCTGTTGTTCCTCCAAGGCTGCTGTTTGTTTTACTTTTTGGTTCTATGGACTTCAACTTAAATTTTACATATTATTATAAATTCCTCTTGATAAATAACTGATTTTCTGTGTGAGTATGCATCCTTTTGTGCCCTTTCCCACAATATGTGTTTTTTAACCTCCCTAGCGGTTTGCCCGAACTCAGTTTGGGCGCAGTTTGATCGCTGATCAAACTGTGCCCGTGCCGGGATCGGGCAAAACCGCCTTCTCTCTGTGTGCCGGCGGCTCTGTAGAAGAGCCTTCGGCCTTTGACAGAGCATCACAAATGTGTGAAGCAAGGTGTTATTAGTTAAGTAATGCAATGTGAATAGTAACATCCAAAATAATGGCCGATACATAAAAGGGTGCCAGCTGCAGCTTCATGACGTCATCGCTGCATGAAGGGGGGCTTTAAGGTTTGATGATGTTACCATTCTCCAGATTAATGTTCTCCTTTGCTGGAGTCACTGAGAAAGCAAAACCTTACCATAAGGCCAAAACTTCACTAGGTTTTGCCAAAACACAGTAAAAACCTTAGTGATTGCTCCTTAAGCCAAATCATTTTTAATGGGTGTGTGCTTGTGTAGTGCTTGCACCCCGTTGCATTGCATTGTTCAAAACTGGGTGCTCTGCTTTCTAAAAATCAAGACACAATGGAAAAAGTGCACATGGCAGGTACGCGTCCATTGAAAATGATGGTGGGCATGACAAAGATGTGACCACCATGATTTTGCCATGTTTTGTCAAAATGTAGTAGCCCTATTTAACAGAGCGTCTACCCACAGAGGAGCCGAACAAAGTAAAGACAGACAGAAAAAAGAAAGAGAACAACTTCAGGGATCCACAAGTAATTCTGGTGATTAGTCATCTGATTGCTCTTTGGGTACATCTTCAAGCGCCTACTTCCCCTTCTAAGTAGATAAATGCTCCGAACCCCTGGAGCACATCAATAGTTTTTACAGGCACTTTTTATTCTCCTTGATGTGCAGGAAGATATGGAATCACTATTTTTATAAACACTAGCTTCACAGAGATAAGCAGGGTATGGTGCTGACATTAATGTCTTACAATCTAGATTCAGTTTTTTACATGCAGAGATGAAAATGCCAGCAATGTCAGCCCATTCAAAAAAAGGTAATTATACCTGGCATGCATACAAGGTACTGTATTTAAATATTAATAGTTGACTGACAAAAAAATAACAGGGGAGATATACATGTGTGGGCAAGTTCTTCTATATATAGAGTTTTTGATCACACATGGACTTTTTTTGGTTGGTTTTACTGACCTACACCTAGGTATACGTGGCTTTTCCATGGATATATGTCCTTGCTTGGACCAAATGATTATAGTATAACTATGATTAACTCCAGCTGCCTTTTTCTTAGACCAGCAGCAAAATATTATTTGTTCTTCTGGTTAGGTTTTTCCATAGTAAAGACTAAAGCAACCACCTAACCCAAGCTTGTTACATTGAAAAAATACACACTTAACTGCAAATGTTCTCCATGGGTTCAGCATCTAGTTTACTACAGAAATTGAAATACATTGCAATGGTCTTGGTTATGGTCTTAAAGCAGGGTACAGACGTGGGGATATGGGTCAAATCGATGGCTGTTTCGAGCGCCGTGCGCGCTCACGGCCATCTATCTGATCCATATAAATTGCCCCCATCGCTGTTTTTGAGCGGGACAAATCAATCCCGCTCGAAAACAGCTTTATCGGACATGACCGTAAATACGGCCACACTGAGCCATATTACTAACACTGGCAACCCGAAGGCCTATGTAAATTACATTTTCTTAATGCCACCAGTGTGAGATATGTCTTAGATTGGGAATGGGACTACATTCAGGATGACTCTTGTATCCCAAAATGCCAGTTTCATTTGGATATTTTCAACCATGGTTACCAAGACCTTTTTATAGAATAAATGTACCTTGGACACAAATAGTAATCAAAACCTCAACAGTTCTAGTCTTTCCCTAATCAATCCATAACAAAAACATTTTTTGATTATACACACGGTGGTTGGGATGAATATTTATAGAGGGTCGATACATTGGGTTGTGCTGTTATAATCCTCTTTTGTTTTAGATTTCCAAGTGAATGCACCTTTAATGGATCTGTGCAATTAAGGCCAGTTTGCTAGCATTTTCTTTTACAAGCGTTCCTCTTAATTAGAAGCTATAAATCAGACTGTCAGATAATTAAAGCACTGCATAACTAGGCCGGTCAGTTAGCGGAATGTTTTTCTTTGGAGTTTAGTCTACAGGGAATTTTAAATATGAGTCTGTTGTGAGCTTTGCTGCGGCAGAGTATCAGCTTACAGCAAGTACTAAAGGGCACAGCGGCCATAGACCTTGTCCTAACAATATATAAACATAACAGTTTTCAGGGCCCTTAGGCAAAACATGGGGTACAATGTGTGCAACTTTACTTGTGCCCACAGGGTTTTTCTTCTGTTCCTGCCATATATCATCATTGTTGATTTCTTTATGTTTAAAAATGTTTCCCTGTTAGGTTAACACTTCCAGTAGGCTTTCTATAGAATGTAGGTACATATAAAGTGTATTGCCAATAGGCAGCCTAATGGGTCAATCAGGGTTATTATGGTGCACCAAGGGTGATGTAGCTATAAAGTAAACCTAAACTCATGTTACCAACAGATAAAGTTTCGCCTTGCCGGTCTATATCACTTATTTCCCCATTATGAACATGTTTAAAGGAAACCTTTCCATTTGTATTACTAACCTCACTTTAGACATCATCAATGTGTGCATGTTCTATAAGAAGATCATAGCTGGTAGGCGGTTCAGCCAGGTGATGTACATAGCTTCATGAAAACAGGAGATTGGGGTCCACATGTGATACTGAGTGTGCATAATGAGAAGCAATGAAAGTGATGGACAGCAAGACTGGGGTGATAAGGGCTAGAGAATACACTGTAGTCCACTATTCAGGAAAGTAGGTGATCAACTATGGGACCTACTGCAGCTTTCAAATCTCACTATGGGAAATTTAAGTACAATAATTATTTACAACTGTGAATGATTGAGACCTGGTTTACACCTATTACACCTATACATCTATTGACATGCATTTTATATGATCAGGCCCATTGGTAATAATATCTTGCCATTTGGTCACATGTCCTCTGGTCAATTGGAAGATAACACTTGCTGACCTTCTCCAAAGAGTTTGGTTGTGTGTGAAGCAAAGTAGGTAACTTGAAGCAGGGCCGTTCTGCCGTCATGTGAAGCACAACACTGGGCCCAAGGCAACAATTTTGCATAGGGCTCCCCAAATGTTAGAACTGGCCCTGACCTGAAGCAGCATTTTCTCCAGGGAAGGTTGGTATTTCAGTCCATGTGCCAGCCATCATTAATAAACTACCTGGTTGTGGCCTGTAAGGATCTAAATACAATATTGAACATGTGACACATTTGTTGGGTCTTATATACTCATATAAGGTATACAGTGAATTTCCTAGAAATATGTTAGCTGTTATCTCTTCTATTAAATGCAGATATGTAACATGAGCATATACAGACTTGCCAACTTGAACATTTTTCTCACAGTGTGATCCTTCAGCCAGACTTTGCTCACAGTGTATTGCATGCCAAAAAAAGAATAAGTCTGCAAGTTTTATTGTTATATTGCAGTAACAATGGAGCAAAGACTGGAAAAATCAATAAGCAGCATCTGTGAAATAGAAAGGTATACAAATATTTTTAACCATACATTATTCAATGTGTAGTATATGAACACCCAATGCCATGCAGCCCAGCATCACCAATGTGTATACTTGTTATGACACTGCGCCACACAACCTGGATTGGCACAGGGGTGTCAGGAGCAGGGAGGCT
>CM070034.1:123260079-123299810 GCA_036250615.1 Ptychadena robeensis
GGGGAAGGAGAGAGGGCGGTGGCTTTGAATATAGTCTTGCAGACTGCTGTTGTGGCGCCTCTCAACTTGTGCTGTCTGACGCTGGTAGGGGCCGGGGCCGGCAACCACGGAAGGTGGGGGAGAAGGGTTGGAAACAAGGCCTTGTCCATTTGTACCCACCGCTTGTGTACGGAGCTATTCCCCCAGTTGAGAAGACTGGTCAGGTGGGACGCCCAATAATATAGTTTAATGTCTGGGAGGCCCAGACCACCCAGACTGAAGGGGCGTCTAAGTGTGGCATGTTTAATACGTGGCGGCTTCCCACCCCATACAAAGGAGTAAATTGTTTTTTTAATAATATAACCCAGAGCTTAATAACCTGATTGATAAAACCATGAACCAAAATTTGGTTGACGTAAAGTTCTCCACTTATCGTTCTGAGAAGGAAAAAGGGACAGCTCTCTGGTTAGATAATGTTATATTTACCCTCCTGGTGGTATTTCCATGTGTGGCTCAGGGTGAATTACTCAGTGAGGGTAGCTCACTTGCTCCAGGAGATCCTGCGGCATCCTCCAGCGATGCCAGCCGGGGATAATTTGTTAGATAATACAGGCTTAGGAGTGAGCAGCCCCAATATTCTAGCTGTTCGAGCTGTCCACATCAATGCCTGTATTATCTAAAATTATCTGACATGCATGGGGGTCCCAAGTCCTCTCGACTCCGGTATCATTAATGGCATCGGGGACATGCGGAAGGAGGGGCAAAGTGGATTTACTATTTTCGTACCACTTTCAGCACTCTAATTCTGGTGGAATCAGACCACTAGGAAGGTTAAAAGTTCCTCACTATGGATAAAGTTCTCTAGCTCATGGAGAAGCACATGTCCAAGTTGATCAGCTGACAAATTAGTACTGTCTTGATTGGCTGACCTCATATTAGAATTTAAGGGAAGAAGAAATGAAACATAATCAAGTCACTCAGGGAAGATCAACCTCACTCAGGGAAGATCATTGGACCAAATTCGAGGAATTCGAGGAAGCCCGACCGTGACGCGATGATCCCACTCGAGGGAAGACTGGAGGGCTCAAATTTTTAAGATTCAAGCACAATCGAACTCCATGAACATGTACGGTGCTTGATTGTGCTCACATTTATTAGGAAATCGAGCCGTCTATGCCCAGGTTAAGGCTTTGTCTCTGCACTTTAATAAACACTAAGGTCTTAAGGTGCCATACACCCTGTGGCAGGTGCTTGACAGATGATCCATTCGAGCGCTGCATGGTGACGTCATGATGAGCTCACCACGCGGGCGCCCGTCAATTGGATGAGAAGACGCACTACTTTAGGTGCCCGATTCCTGGTCAATCTTTTGGATTCAAGCAGGATTTACAAACATGTCCGTTACCTGTTCGTCAGACCTTTCTTCGAGCGGGATCAGTGATCCTGCTGATGTGTCCATGATCCCCATTGTAGACAAGCACCCAAGTTTGAGAACACTTTTAAGTCCTATAGTTTATTTTCTTTGACAAAAAACTGGTTTACAACCTATACCTATTGTTTAGAGATCCTTAGCTGTTTTCCAAAGATAATATCTATAATATAATTTTTATATGATTATTGAAAACGTGTTTAAATGAGAGCAGCTTAGATGAAAAAATGAAACATTTGAAGTTGGGAAATTTGTGTTCCTTTCACCAGTAAAATTAGTTGGCGCTGTGCACTAATGCAATATTGCTATTTAGGTTTGTAGAACATGGCAGAGATAAGATCAATAAAAGCAAAGTGCAACAATGTCCAGTAAGTGGTCAAAGAAAAAGATGAAAGAATAATGGAGGTACAATACAGGCAAATCAAGACATGGTGATCTCTGACTGGGGTACAGGAACAGGAGTTGCCATGTGTGTATTTCTCTAGCTTCTTTACAATACATGGAACATAGACATTGGACTCTGACCTAAAAGGACCAAAGAAGGAAATATCTTCATAAAAGTCCTTCTCTATTGCACCCACATTGTCCATTTTACAAACCGATATAAACACCTCACAAACATTACGTAACAAACATGGCCAATCATTATGACACATGGCTGCAGAAATAATACACACCATCATTGTTTTTTTGTCTTTTATATTTCCCACCCCAACATGCACATTGCTACTTTTTTTTTGAAATAAATGCATCCCCTCTACTGTTCAGAGTGCCTGTTACAGGTCAGGTTATAGTTCTGTAGTGTTATCATCCTGATTGTGGGCCTCTTATCTGCCAGGGTCCCGCACACCTCCCCCATCCACATCTCTTCTAGATGTTCAGACATTGGGTAGAGCGCAGCAGCCTTGTGCTGGAATTCTGCTTATCTTCTCTGTCTGCATCTGCTCAACACAAAGCAGATGTGCTGCGCCGCTGCATACGGTTCCAATATCATTCCAAGATGGCTGCTGGAACACTTCTTTGAGGCAGCCTAGGACACCGTATGTCCTTCTGGGGTGACAGCCAATTGTCAGCCGGCTGAGGACAAATGCGGTTACCTTTTTTGTACTTTGGGACACTGCGGTATATGGAAAGTGACAATTTCTTTCCCTCAATGTTTTTTCCTTAAGTGTGCTGTGAATACATTGAACTGACTTGCTAATGTCCTACATGGAGGTTATGTGGTCTTTATTTTATTGCTTATGTAACGTGTTCATATCCAGACCATGTGCTGGAGCACATATACAGCTGGCACTATAGTTAGTATATATAGGTGCCCAGAATTGTTATACTGACAATAATAGAATAAAATCAGACCGTAGCAAGCTCAGAAAACAGATGGTTTACTTAGCAGTGACCGCGTGTTGGCCACAAATGTGAGATTTATAAAACTTAGTTCTATCAGTGTGAGGGGGAGCCCATCATGTGTTATATGCTGTATCCTGGTCCAAACACTGCTGCGCCATGGATGAAACTTGGAGGAGTTTGCTGCAAAAACCAGGACCACTTGACTTTGGGGGGGGGGGCATATTGTTATTACATTTTCCCAACTGTGCGATACTCAATATATGTGGATATAGTTTGGATTTCAGGCCATAGTAACAGGCAACCATGAAGGAGAGCACCCCATCTGATAAATAATGATCTATGTGTACCATGAAAACTTTTGATTCTTATGTTGGATGGTTATCAGTTTGTGAGATTTGGCTTTTTTGCTCTCACTATCTGCATACTTGTTATTCATAAATGACTCAACACCTTGAAAGTAATGGGCCAATGTAACATTCAAGCATCTAGCATTTTCAGGAAGAGATTTCAGCATTGGTGGCCTTTATGTTTGTCTAATGACAAATTTCCTTTCCTTTGTTATAATACAATGAAGGGGGAAATTGGCAGCTGTATTTTTACAAAATTGTTAAAAGAACAGACCAGGGGCAAAACACCACACTAAAATACAAAGAAACGCTAGGGGTGCCTAAATGTCAGTCTCGCGCACCATCCCTTAGATTCTGAATTTTGAAATTGGAGATTTGGAAGCTAATCAGGGGAAATCTCTCCTGATAGTGGTGCCCTACTGGGATTTTTAAGGTGCTGGTTCAGTCAGTTAAACTAACTGACTGAACCAGCACCTTAAAAATCCCAGTAGGGCACCACTATCAGGAGAGATTTCCCCTGATTAGCTTCCAAATCTCCCATTTCAAACCACACTTTGAAATTTTCATATAATTTACATTTATCCAATCTTATTACCCCTCCCTGGATTTTAGAAATACTGATCTAAATCTTCAAGGCCTCCCACATGGCCTTCTATATGTCTGTTTTTGTGAATGATCACACACTATATGAAGCAATTCATGAAGCATGGAAGATCTTGGTAGGTGGACACATGGAGTGTTATAGAAGCTAAAAAAGATATTAGTTACATGCTATGGCTTTCAGATTTAGGTAAGTGTGCATCTGTAGAGGGAGTGGTTGGAGACATTTGATTGGGTAGGCATGCCAACTTTATATAAAATTGCTCATATGATTTAGGGAACATTTTCTAGCTTGACTGAGATGAAAAAAATACATCTTTTACCTGTAGAATGATCATGTTCAATGCTTTTAATATTAAGTAATTTATGACAACTATAGAGAAAAGACATCTTGTGCTACAAAAGAGACAGCCCTGTTTATCTAGATAATATACCTCTTCTGTGTATAGCGAAGGAAGGTGTGCACAGACACACTGCTGACAGCCAGCACTATTTATACCATATGGAGGTCCCTTCTAGCCAACTCATTCTTCACTTGTCATAGGTCCCCTATGTGTTTGACACTAAACATATGTCCCCTTCCTCTTAGAGACACAGTAAAGCGTTCTCTTAGTGGCCATTATTTATACTACAGACATTACCAAGCACATTTAGATAAATACTTTGTTTAAAAATTGTCCTGGGTTACATTATGGAGACATTTAGCAGATTCGAATTGGGACTTTTTGGAATATAGTAAGACAATGTGCACATGAAGACACCGTATTCATACTGTAAATATAAATAAGCAAAGGCCTACAATATACTAAATATCTGTAGACAATATGTATTCCAGTCTTGAAGTATAAGTTTTGCAACATAATTTTGTAGTTTTGTACCAAACACTTTTATTAAGAAGCCAGAACCCTCCTCTCCTTTTCACTTTAGGTTGTGGTCCTTCGGAGGGTAATTCAAAGTCTACTAGGGATACTCTGATATACAGGGGGTACGTCAGAGAATACAAGTGATGGCAAGTTCTCTTTCAAAATTTACTCTCATATACAAGAGGTACTTCAGAGAATACTAGGGATGACAAGTTCTCTTTCAAAATGTACTCTGATATACAGGGGGCACTTCAGACAATACTAGGGATGGCAAGTTCTCTTTCAAAATGTTCTCTTGCAAGAGCCAGGAAAGATAAATCCAAATTGATGATGTTCTCCTTGAGTATTCTTGCACAAGACCGACCTACCTGTGACTGATTGAGCACCCTAAAAATTTTGCTTTTGTTTAACGGAGGAAGATCCACCACAAGGAAATATTTGATATTTGTCCGACTCATTACATTAGACAAATTACCCTGCAGACCGCATTACTGTACCACAGCGGAGGTGTCTTCCTTAAGCAGGGTACACACATGTAGATATGGGCCAGATTCATGGCCGCTTCAAGCGCTGTGAGCGCTCACGGCCATCTATCTGGCCCAAATCATATGCGGCCATCCCAGTTTTCAAGCGGGACCAATGGAAGAGATATCGGACATGACCGTTAAATATGGCCGATGTCTGTTGCTTTACATGGAAACCGTGGGTCTCCATGCAAAGCATCGGCTGAGCTCCTTCAATATCTGACAGGGAACATCGGACGGCTCCAAAATCGAGCCATGTGTTCTCCCATCTTATCTTTAGTCTTATATGGTTGTGCCTTATCGGATTTCACAGTATATGATGGGCTTCTCTCAAATTTGAGGTTTTAGCAGGTCAGATAGATCTACTGATGGGCAAACAGTTTAACCTAGACCAAATTTTTTGAGCTTGAACGTTACTTTTAAAATGACAAAAATCTAAATGATCTACCAACAATAAAAATGGTAAACATATAGTTATTTATATACACTAAGTATACTTTATATTGTGTACCTTGCATAACGTTAATATATTTTCCTGTGTCCAATTCTGTGCTAGGCATACGCGGTTTGAATTTATTGTTAAAACGATCAAACTTAAATCCTTTACTGCACATGTGGTTCGATCAACAATAGTCCGATAACGAACAAAACATCGATGGAAAAGTGAACAGTGAAACGTGAACATGTTGAAAAACATTTGCCAATTGTACAACGATCGAACTAAAATCGTAGCATTTTGTTTGTTGGTCGGGTCGATTGTATTCAATGAACACATTATATATGACTCTTTCCTGTGTTTTGCGAAACTAAAATCAATTTTTACGTTTTGCGACTGCTAAAATTGAACCGTGTATGCCTAGCTTTAATAATGACCATAAAGAAAAGGGCTCTGTGATTGACTTGTGTTTTCTTTGCGATCTACCATAAGATCACGATCCAAGTGTTGGCCACCCCTGATCTAGACCATTCATCCAAACCAGTGGTGGCCAACTAAGTTGATATTGAGGGCCACCAGTGTGGCCCTCGGCATCATTAGCAAGAGGTCTAGATCCTCGATCCAGACCCTCCCCCCGTCAACATATCTCAGCAGGCGGTGGACCAGATCCTGACAGGTAGTCAGAACATGACAGCACCCAAACCCCCTCCTGCCCCTGGGTGTGGCGCTCATGTAGACATTTTACTGATGTAGGACCACCAAAGTTGATTAGGAAAGCTGGGTCCGTGTGGACAACTCCACAGGTCAAGTTTCTATGCTATATGCATTAACATTGAGGTTTTTGGGGCCGCCAGGGGGGGGGAGCGAGGGCAAAAAGGCGGCGGAAACTCCGCCAGTCATCGAAAAACTATCACCAAGGGCCCGCATGTGGCCCCCAGGCCGCAAGATTGGCACCTAGGAATCGAGACATCTTGCTATCATTGTCCATTACCGTACCCTTTGGTCATCGGATTCAGTTCATGAGGACTCCGCCATAACATATGTGCATTCCACATCTTCCAGTTATAAAGTACAGTATTTAACCGCCCTAGCGGTCAGGGCGGCAGGCATTCTCGTCCAGTGCTGCTACTGTAAGCATAGCCTGGACGAGATGCTGCCATTCAGTACACATCGGGGCTCCGGGAGCGCATATTTACGGGTTTTTTTTTGCACTGGTCCTGGTGTCCTCAATGCGACGTGTCTCTCAGATCCTTACTCTATTCTCCCCCCCCCCCCCCCCTGCCGAGTGGGACGTGAGAGTCGGGTGGCGGGAAAAAATTTGAATAGCACAAAAGCAGTTTTCTATGTAGAAAACTGCTTTCAATGTGCACCTATGTAATTTGCAGTAACCTTCTCTTCCCTGGTGTGATTTCATCACACCAGGTTAGGGAGGGTTAACTGCACATGGGCACATCTGGGGCACCAGAGACTTTATTTGGGCGAGATTTAGTACATAGCAGCATAGCTTTGTGCCATGATTTTTATGTTTTCTCAATAATTGTATTAATGTTTCAAACATTATTATATTCAGGATGTCTACTAGACCCTTGTACGGACATATTTTGGGAAGTTACAGGCCTACAACATAAAGAAAAATGTACCATTGAAGTCTATGGTGCACTTTTGGTACAGAAATCTGGACCTCAGCAGTGCGCTAGGGAGGTTAACCAGCTATTATTTCCTGAACCAAAGATACAGAGAGATGATGTAAATCTAAAAATAGAATCTAAATAGAATGCAATAAAAATGGAAATATTTTATTTAAAGCTTCATAAGGATTATTAAAGGACTTGAGAAGCGAAGATATTAGCAGATGTAATTTAAGATTTCAGAATTTCAGTTCTAATACTTCATTATATAACATTGTTATGTCTGCTATCAGCTTACGGATTTAAGATTGATTTGTCACTGGCAGGATTGGAGGAGGACTATAATTTGGCCCATTTAGCTTGCATGCATGTTGCCTATACCTGAAACATGTCCCATGTCACAGGCTGTCCCTCCTCATCCCTACCAATACCTGCCCCTTCCCTGTATTTATGTCTAGACGCAATCTGGAACCACTTCAGAGGACAGACTACATAAAGGGATCTGCTTTTATAATATAGCCCACAATATGCTCTATTCACTAGCAGTGACAGGTTCTGGCTTCCCGAGACCATACATACAAGCTGGTGAGCGGAGGTGTCACTTTAAATCAGTCAAGGTATTAATGTAGGCCAGATTTGCGGATTACACATGGAATTCATTTTGCCCCATGCTGGACACTCACTTAATGCTGCCTATTATGTTAAGTCTGCGGCTCGGCTTGTAATACTTGTAAAAGTAGAGGCTACGCAATGAAGCAGAACTTTATTATGGATTGATAATTAGGTAATAGTTCCCATATGTCTTATTACATAAGGCTATTACTTACCTTCAAACAAAACAATGACTTATTGTGGATCTGTCATTTTCCTGCAACTACAGAATCGCAATAAACATTTGTACCTACGGCATGTTAAAGCTTACACAAATGAATGCAGCTCTGTATTCATGTATACATCATTATTTTCTGTAATAAAAGAAGTGTAAGTCCCTGAATTAAACCTTTTACAGGCCCAGTATAGAAATAGAATGTAAGAGGAGAAGCAGAATACGGATATGAAAATCTCATCACATTGATGCTTCTCTTTTCACTCTCCAGTCAGGCTGGGGCTGCTCCAGAGTGACCAGAAATCGTGGGATTGAATGATACTGGCCATCCCTATGTTCAGCTGCAGAAGGGAAATCCGGATTAGAGATGAACATTCTTTCTTTTTTACCTTTATTTTAACTGTAATTCTTCTTTAAAGTGCTTCAGTTTATTTGCCAATTCACTTAGTTGGTAAATGTTTATAATCTATTGACTGCTGTTTTTAAATTATGTATGTAGTCAGGTATACACAAATATATATTTTTTAATGCTTTAAATTTAACCTCACCTTAGGCGGGAGTGATTTGGGTACATTTCATTTGCTGATTCTGATGTAGGGTCCCCAGTTCACATGCCTGTCTGTGTCTTTATTCTTCTGTATATTCCATCCACGTTTGTAAGTATTGATTTTACTATGAATGACTCACATCGCACTGTACTGCCACTGGACTCATTCAGCGTTATGTCTTAAATGAAGTCATTTCTTATTTAAAAACTGCTGTATATACAAAACTGAGATATGGTTTACTTTGACATCTAATCTATGGGTGATCATTTGAACAAAATTATTTTGTTGACATTATGTGAAAAAAAAAGAAATCCCTGATAAAGCCTGAATAGGCGAAACGTGTCTGATCCCTTGGGACATGCCAATTTTAGTTTGCACATTGCAATAGACCAAATATGTATGTAAATCTTGAATTGCCTAATGTATGTAGTTGGATTTTTCATGAATATTCCAGATTTCCAGACTTTCACTCCGAGTATCACCCTTATCTTGTCATGTTATCTATTACTGCCCCAAGGACTTCCACTCTTCCATTGGGGCAATGGGTTGGTGGCAGACCGTCGGTTACTTATGAACTGTACAGTTCATGAGTGAAACTTAACCATTTGCAGAATAATTTTCAATTTGTTAAGTGGAACAGAAAAACTATAGGTCAGTATGCAGGAGATATGCAGCATTAGAAAGTTCTTTGGGGCTGGGAGAGGTATCTTCTGTGCTCATGTACAAAGAGTTGCGTCATCTCAACTCAGGAGGCCAAAGACTCCAAATCCAGCAGAAGAGGCAGTCATTATAGAGCGTATAATAACAGAGGAGAGTGTATAAATTGCTTGAGGGGATTACTGTGTATGGCATGTGTCATGGTGTACAAATATGCTGTCTATACTTGCTCATTGTGATAAAATTTGAATTTACACTTGCTCATTGTTCCTGCAGCAAGGGTGGTAACTACAAAACTTGTGCAGGCGCTCGGGGGTCGTTTTAAAAAGACCCAATGACAGGTATGGCAGGTAAAAGCCCGAAAGCCTGGTTGCGATTTTTGCTCATTTAACCCTTACAAGCTTCAATCTGATTTAACAGCACAACTTTTACTGAGAACTGACTGTAATTACCTGAGTACATCTGAGTAATATCTAAATAATTATTCTTTCCAGTTGTAAAGCAGAAGAACACCACTTCTAAAGGAACTGTATTCTCTCCTGTAATATTTGGCTATTGTGGCTGTAAATGAAGCGAAAAAAACATGTCATTGATACCTTGAACACATTGTGCTCTTAACGTCACAAAAGGCATTGTGGCCTGGGCCTCTGGCTAAATTTTTCGTATGTTTAGAACTTTAAATTGCTGTAAAAAGAAATGTTTCCTATGGAAGAAATGGCAAAGGAAGCATGTAACTGTTTAGAGTATAACATTTCTGTAGGCTAATTAAAAAAGCATGTGGCTAGGTCATAAATGATTTAAAGGGGCATTAATGTCTTTCAGTTTAATTATTCAGTTGTGTTTATAAGCAGCACTCGTTCCAATAAAATAAAAAAGAGGGGTTTTGACTATGAGTTGTGAGGCTCTTAACTCCTACATGCACATAGTCAATGGCCTTACATTCTATGCATATTGGAGGACCAGTGTATAGTTTACAGTTTGTTCTGATCCTTAAACTTCTCAGATCAGTTCTTTGTAGATGATATGTTTGTATTAGGTAAAACAAGGTGGGTTATCAGGTTCAGGAAGCTTTTAAAGCCCCCCATACACCTTAAGATCACTCCATACTATTTCCTTTAGATCTACCAACAACTATGTAGTGTAGTGGCCTCTCTGATAGAATGCATAGGGATTGAAAGGATTAGAAAGGTCCTCATTTTACATGGTTTTTGTAAAAGAAAAGTTGATTGTACAGAAATTGTATAGTAAGATTGTAAGGTGTATGGCGGGATTTAGGCCTCTCAGACTCCAGTTTGGGTGTGTTTTCCCTCTTGCATACATAGCAGGTTCATGAGTTTTCAGTGGAAAAGGAAAACTTTGCTTTCTAAAGCTGGCCATAGACATGGCGATTCACAGCAGTAGTTGCAGGTGATCAACTAGCGTACGCGCTTATGCTAACGTATAGTGGTCGGTTCGCCCGCAACTACAAAGGTGCCCACCTTGCAGTTTCGTCCCAAAAAGCCTGCAGGTCGGATCGCACAGTGATCTGTCCTGCTGGTACTTTTTGCGGCCGATCCTGTTGTAGTCTCCTCCCTCTCCAGGTTAATTGGCTACACTCTGATGGGAATCCCTGTGTTAGTGGAGAACACAGGATTCCCGTCAGTTCTGTAGCAGACTCATAATGAGTCTGCTACAAGCCGGCCATGGATCGAGGCGTCTATGGCCGGCTTAATGCTTGTTTGTTATTCATTCAAAAGATTCTTTAAAGAACTAGTAGTTCTAGCTCCTTGTTATTTCCTTGTTTTCCACCTGTTGTCTCCACATTCTGTCATAATCTTTGACTAGATAGCATGATTCTGATATATATGAGGTTTTTCTTCGAATGTTTGTATGATATTTTATTGGTTTTCTAACAGCTTTGACCATTCTCACCTTAGTTGTCTTGGTCTCCTAAACACATCACTAGAAACTGTTGCACAAAGAAATGAAAAACAGTGCTGTAATCCTGATGAAACTTTTTTTCTTGTCTGTTTGGCCAAACTTTTAAAGAATTGGTCCACTCCTTTTTGGAAAACAGATGTTTGAATGGTTTCAGTTCAGATTGTTTGATTAAACCATTTTGATGAAAACATAGCTCTGGGCCAAGGTGGCCGTCTTCCTTTTTATTAGTTCTGTCATACAGACTGTTACTGCAAAGGTTAACTATTTTTACAGATAAAGCTGTCCATAGACGTATTGATCTATGGCCGGCTTGTAGCAGACACCTCACAGCTTGGTGACGTCACGATGAAGTCGGCTACAGAACTGACAGAAATCTTGTGTGTTCCACTAACACACGCGATTCCTATCAGATTGTAGCCAATTAACTTGGAGGGGGAGGCGAATCCCGACGGATAACACAACGCTGTGGAAACATATTGCAGTGTCATACTTTTAACCTATTTTTTACTAAAAAAAAAGTTGATTGTACAGAAATCGTATTGAGAGATTGTAAGGTGTATGGGGACCTTAAGTCAGTCTTTAGGAAATCGAAAGAGTAGGGCATTCGCTGTCTGCCCCAAAAAGTTTTTTAACTTTTATAAATTATATATTTTTCCTTACCAAAATGTGATAGACCCTAAAGTCACCACAAGGGAGGTTCTTAGCTGATCAACTCTTAAGCTGGGAATAGACGGTACGATTTACCGTCTATTCCTTATCCGATTCTCTGCACTAGAAGCCCGCTAGTGCTGAGAATCGGACGGCACTCTTTATGTGCATCTCATTACTTCGGCTGGATAACTGTGCGATCTGACAGGACGGCTGATTATAGCCCAATCCTTGTTAGTTGCTGCATCCAATTCCTGCACGACCCGATCCCTAAGGGATGTGGGAGCGCGCACGGCATTGGATCCGCGGTCGGATCGTGCAGGAATTGGAACGTCTATGCCCAGCTTTAGCTTTTTAGCAGTCAAACTAAACTCTGATGTTTGTCAAACACCACTCATCTTCCCAAACACACCATAATGTATGGTGTTCTGCTCATCTTCCTTAACACTTCTTAAAGCTCGGTGATGAGGATACTTTTAAGGGGAAGTTTGTGGGTAGAATGAAATCAGCAAAATACAGGAAAGTAACTAAGGGATCTGCATGAAATCTGTGGCTACAGAGAGGATTTCTCTTCCAGTAAGACAATGGCCCTAAACATAAAGAGAAAAGTACACAGCAATGTAATTGTCCAGGAATGGCCAAGTCAAAGTGAAGGTCTCAATTCAAAACAACATTTGTGGCTCAACTTAAAAAAAGCTCATTCACAATCCCCTGGAACCTAACAGTGCTGCATGTTTTACAAAGAAGAATTGAGAGAATTGCACTGTCCAGATGTGCAAAGCTGATAGAGACCTATCCGCACACACTGCAGGCTATAATGGCTGCCAAAGTTTCATCTATTTAATACTCAGAGAGTGTAAAGTTATGCTTCAGTTTGATTTGTTTTTTATTTATAATTAATTTAAATCCCTTTGGAGAAATCTAATTTTACTTTGATATTAAAGATTATTATTTCTGTTGATCAGTTCAAAAGATGCTTCAAGAAGTGGCTTAAATGCTGTTGCCCATAAAGAATGAATAGGTGCGGCAGAGGGCATAGTGACTGCTTATTATGTGCCTGCTGACCACCCCCTTAAAGCTGTTGGTGGTTTTAAAGAATGTCAACAGTCAGGTAACTGCAACTCCACTAAGACTTAATATTCTGCTCAATAATTTGTATTTTAAGCTAAGGTATTGTTTACATTCATGAACATTGCACATAGCACCATTATGATTTAAAATCCATTATGAATTAATTCAGTATCTATCAGGGGTGTGGTGCCTTCAAAGTTTGTAGGTAATTGGCAAGTGGCAGTAAGATAGACCCAAACATTTATAGAGAACTACAATAAAGAGGTAAGGGGGTGTAGTAGGGGATACTTTACTCTACACAGTACATATATTAGGTGTAAAGAGATTTGGGTCACAGTCCTTCCAAATAAAAAATGGTGGATGCTAGGAATAACCATACAACCATCGTCCAACCATACAACAGGCATAATTGTGCCACCAATATAGAATTCAGGTTTCCAGATATTTAATTGTAGTCATGTATAAAGCATGAGAACTAATACATTTGGGCCAGCACTGTTACTATATATGACCTTCAGAATATTAAGGGAATTAGATTAAAATATTTGAAGATATCATAGATGTATCATTTTTGTGGTTACAGATCAACTTCAACTTATTTAGCATTGATGGCTGTCCGTGTTCAGCATGGTGTGGGTTAAAATGTGGAATGTGCCCAGACCCAGAGCAGTCAGAGCACCAACACATAAAGACAGAGAAGTAGATGAGTGTCTTGACCCCATTAGCTTGTGTCCCCGTCAGCAAGCACTAATTGCTCATTAAAAAAGCTTTAATGAACTTGTGCATGAATGCCTGGGCCCTTGAACCTGCTTCTGGCTTCTGCCTCCTCTTGTTGCTGCAGAAAAATTGGAGACAGAAGAGAGCCCTTGAGCACCAACACACTGAGTTGATCTGCTTGTGGCATTATTTATTGAATGTAGCAAGTAAAGTGTTAATTCTAAAGCCCCCGATACACCACATACAATTACCATGCAATTTCTGTACAACCAACTTTACTTCTACCAAAACCATGTAATATGAGGAGCTTTCTAATCCTTCCAATCACTATGTATTCTATCAGGGAGGACCCGGCACTACATAGTTGTTGGTAGGTCTCATGGAAATTGTATGGAGGAATCTGAAGGTGTATGGGGGGCTTAACATGAATGGTATAAAGAATATGGTTAGCAGGTTTGATTCCCTCTGCTGTCTCTTTTCTTCAATTTCTTCGCTTAGAGCTTTCATGTTCTTCTTGTGTTTGTGCGGGAGTCCCTGATTGCCCTTATAGTACTAACTGACTGAGCCAAACTTTGGAATTTTAAAATTTAAGCATAAGTGAATTGATAACATTGATTTAACCAATGTCCTCAAGAATAATTGTAATGGACTTTCTGAGATATCCCATACACATTAAATTGTAAGCTATTAAATTTTTGGGTGCATTTAGTCTTGATTCTTGTAAAAATTTCAGTTATTTTTTTTCTACCTGTATACCAACTTCTCTGATCAGTATGAGTTGGTGTATCTGCTAGATGCAAAGAGATTTCAGAAGACCGGTTGGTTTGGTGAAAAAAAAATGTGAATATAGAAACATTGGTTGAACAAATTGGAAGAAAGTGCCTGTGGAACACCAGTTTATTCAGTCAGTAAAATGTCAGTTAGGGCCTGTCCCCACTTTGGTTGCTGGCCGCGGGGTAGCGTGGTTCGATGGCGGCCATGGGCGGTCATCCGAGGGGGGACAGGGCTATTCAAAACCAAGTATGCACAAGCCCTAAAGATTTAATGCACTTTGTAGCTGTATTGGGTGCTCATATTGCCTTTGGTTAAACTTTTTTTCTTACTAACCTACTATGCCCTGTTGTCCAATGTGTCTTGTATGGAGGTGGCCATCTTGGTAGAGGAAGGGTTTTGCTTCCCATGTCAAGTCATCTAACAGGGGTTACAGTCAGTAACCAGATGTCAAGGCAAGCAGGTTATAAAACATCCAACACAAATGGTGGTCCATAAAACATCATCATGTATTTCTTTCAGTTGTACTGTAAAAACCCAAATAGTATAAAGCATTGCAGTGCACATCAGTAAGCTGTTCTCACATTGTATTTTAGACTGGTTGCTTCAATGTGTTATTTTCATTACAATTTGTTTGGTTCAAAAGGAAAGTCTGACCAAATCAGTTGTCTCTGTTCCTACTTGGTGGTATACATTGGTTTTTTTTTTGTTCCATTGTTATTTTTAAAGGCTGATGCCCTCCTGAATTCCATCCTTTAGCTCCAGAAGAATGTTCCGGCACCCCTGACCCAGTATTGTAATGACAGGAAGTAGGATAAGTGGCGACACTTGTATGACTCCACCTACCTTGAGTGCAACTTCCTGCAATAGAAGCTCATTGATGGTACATCTGGAACCTGTACTGCACTTCAGGCTTTTTACCAACAGCTGTTGTGTACTGAGTGATATGACATGGCCATTGATGTATGTGAGCCAGGGGTTCATTCTGCGCACTACAATATAGTAGTAAGCTCCATAGACAAATAATACTGTACCAGCACAGCTCTCCACCAACCAGCACAGAGTTTTAACATTTATAACATTGATATTCATCATGTAAAGAATTGCTGTGTGTATTTAATGTACTCAGATATTTTCAGCTGTCATTTCTCTTGTCATGTTTCTTTACATTGCTATGTTCTTATTTCTATCATGCAAAACAAGAATTCATGTTTTTTTTTAATCTGTGATTACTTCACTAGAGATATGGAAATTATAAGCGTTATCTTCATGTTTCCCATCAGTAAAAAAAAATTAAACTTGTTACTTATAGCATCCAATGACCAGACTGGCATAATATTTATATCTATTATATCCCATGTTCTTTGCTGCTGCTATATATGTATGTATGCATACTGAATGAGCGGTCTAGCTACAAAAGTGAATACATTACCGGTGGTTTCCACACTCACTGCACATGCTCTGGATGATCTGTACAGGGTCATATAGTCACTTCATTTGCCGGACTCCTTACTCAGTATGCAGATGTCAAAGAAGACAGAACGCCAAGGTACTATTGTGGGGATACTATTGTTACACAGAACATATACACAATTGTGCAAATAGGTATGTGGAAGGATTGAATGAATTAAATTATTATAACAAAAAGTGCTGTGAGGGTTTTCTTTCTAAGATACACCTCAGGAATGTATTAGAGGTCTGGGAGAACTCTGTACTCATTCATAGGTTGGGGGATATGTGGGTCCCCTTGTTAAAGGCAATTTCTTGATCCTAAATGAGCCCCACTTGCAAACCTCCATAACACTGGGCCACAGGCAATACATTGTTTTTACACCATTTGCACCAGTGCCGTACAGGCGATCATGGCAGAGTAACACGAAGGTCTATGGCGCCGCCCCTTTTTATGAACAAACTGTGCACGTACTGGGTTCGGTCATAATGCCCAAGAGCTTATTAACCCCCCTAGCTTTTCTGATGGCACCATCTCGTCCAGCGCTGTCCTGTCAGTACTGCTCTGGACGAGATGGTGCTGTCCGGCGAAGATCAGAGCCCCGGCAGCACAGTTTAACATTGGACAAGATTACATTACAGAGTATACAATGCTGAGTGTAATCATTTTCATGAAATCTCAGCAAGTTTTCTACTTACTGTAATATATGAAGCTAGTCCTTGGAAAGGGTCGCCTAGAATGTCTGTCTGAACCATAGTTTATCTCCTCTCCAGATTTACTAAGCTGTTCTGTTTCTTTTCACAGGATCCTCAGCAACAACAAGATCACCACATTAAGGAATGGCTCTTTCTATGGACTTCAGGAACTCGAGAAGCTGTAAGTAGCAGGTTTAATCACAAGAAAAAAATATTTTTCAATCAGCTAAATATGTTCCAGTAGCAAGTGTGATCCAGCAGTAGAGATGGGCCGAACTGTTCGCCGGAGAACAGTTCGGCCGCGAACACGGCATGTTCGCCGTTCGCCTCGCCGGCGGACAGTACGGGTGTTCGACCCGTACTGTTCGCCGGCCAGAAGAAGGTCTAAATTCTTCCTCCGGCAGGATCACAACCTGTGTAATCCTGCCGGAGGAAGAATCTTTTCACTACAGAAGCCGGTCTTGTAGTGAGAAGACCGGCGGAAAAACCGGATGTGACGTCAGTGACGTCACATCCTGCGGCCGTAACCAGGAACTATGCGTTCCAGGTTGCGGTCCACGGACCGGATGTGACATCACTGACGTCACATCCGGTTTCTCCGTTTCAAATTCCCCGCCTAGAGGCGGGGAATTTGAATATGTCCGCGAACAGAGCGGACGGCGAACATCTTTGAAGTTCGACCCGCCCTGTTCGCGGACACCCCAGGGAGGGTTCGCGCCATCACTATCCAGCAGTGAAATCAATTGTTTTATTAATTCCTCTTTTGATGGAAAGTGATGGAAATCAAGTATAACATGGAAAGAGGATCGGTTATATTAAGGGCTTTTTTTCTGGCAGAAAGCACCGGAATGGTGTTCCACCACCTATTTTTCTCCCCCCTTCTCCTCCTTCCAGATGCCAGTGTGACAGGCAGCAGATTCTGTGCTTCTCCGACAGATAATGCTTCCAGTAGCTTCTCCCGCAGATACATCATACCCTCTCTTCTCTCCAGTGCTATAGAAACTTAGCTGAATAAACTTGTGTGACAGTGTAACTTTGAACATTCATAGCACGAAAACCATTCATAGCATAATCATGAAACTTTCAGGGTCAGTAATGCTCACCTACTACTACTTACACCCTGAGTTTCACCCCTCTAGCTACAACACTTAAGTTACATTTCAGCTAAAATACAGCTATCAGATATTGCTTCCACATGAGCATAAAGCACTACTACTCTGCTGCATACACGCTTTCACGTATCCTATTTTGAACACATTGATCTTTGAACCCCTGCATGGTAGAACCTTGACATTTTGGGGGTTAACAGTTAACCCCTGAGACTACATCCATGCAAATTTTCAGGTACCTAAGCAAAATTCTTCCAACTAAAAAGCCCCCTATTAAATATTGCTTGGATGTAGTCTCATTTTTTAGATTCAGTTTTATTGGTAAACGCATACAATTTCTGTCACTTGGATAACCGCAGGGAAACATTAATAGCTATGAAAGGTTGCAGATAGTGGTGTCACATTGTAAATTACTAATCCAAAAAGGGTGTCAGAGCATCTGGGGGGTGAAAGTCAGGGAGTAGGCATATGTAAAGCCCTAGCTCCATGTCCACTAAAATCCCCCTCCGCTAAGTGTATTGCTTGGCGGGAGGGCCTGACGGAGAACATTCACTTACCTGCTCGGCGGATGCTGTTTTCTCACAGCACTAAGCCATTCCGCTGATGCAGGGCTGAGCATAGTGGAGTACGTTGAACCTCTGCATCGGCAAATGTCTATGTGCTCCACAGCCCGTCAGAGCCCTGGTCCAGGGGCTGGTGGACGCTTGATGAGCTCCACCACCTTTTCCCTGAGAAAAAAAGCCCTGGTTATATTAGAACATTTCTGTTTATTGTACAAGTATCTGCTCAGGGATTTGGAAATGTTTGCTTTCAAATTTTGAAATATGTCCACACACCTGTATCTTCATAATTTAAAAGCAGTCAGATTTAAGGCATCGTTTTTGCATCAATTACACTGCATGGTAGTACCATAGATCAATATTGGGGTGATCATTTAAATTGCAGTAGTTAATGTAAAACAAAAATGTATTGGGGTATGGCTAGGTTTGAAGTACACAAGCCTATCAGCTTCCAAGCGCGCCTAAGAAAGATGCCTGCTGTCGGTATGGAAGGAAGCAGTGGTCTCTTTGCATGGGTCATTCTGAGGCAAGGCTAGACCTTTCCTATCAGCAGAACCAGCTCGGGGCATGTTAAACATCCGAAAGGTCAGATGTGATTATCATATATATATTATAAATAGTGATGGCCGACACCGACCAGATCTGTCCGCGAACAGGCGGACAAACCAGAAGTGACGTCAGTGATGTCACATTCTGGACCTGGAATGCAAAGTTCCTGGTTTCGATTGCCGGATGTGTTGTCACTGACGTCATTTCCGGTTTTCGGCTCTGGTTTTTTACTAGAAGACTGGGTTCTCTACCGTTCTTCTAGTTAAAAGATTCTTCCTCCGGCAGGATCTTACTGCTCCTGATTGTGCCGGAAGAAGAATTGTGACCTCCTTCTCGCCAGGGAACAGGCTGGGTCGAACACCCATACTGCTCGCCAGCTAGAAGGGGTGCGAACATCCATGCGGACAGTTTGGCTATTACTAATAATAAATTTGTACACACTGGCCTTATTTGTAATACAGAGCCTCTTATCCATAACACATTGTAGAACGAGAAAAACCTTGATATCTAACTGGGGTGGCTTACCCCCAGGACTTTCACGGCACTTAAATATGTTACAAGACATGTAATAAAAACAAAAAGTTTAAATACATCATTAAAACATAAAAAAAACATAGACTACATCAATGCTTCAAAAATATGATATTGATGTGCTCAATGAGTTTCTCCCCTATATGGGGCTTCATCAGGAATAGTTCTGTAGTCAACAGTCATAGTAGAAGCACAAAAATGTAAGTATAATTTCCTATAAAGGAAAAACATCCATAAATGGTCATGGACCCCCAGGCGGAAGTGTCACCACCTAATACCAGGCAAGGGACCCACTTGGGTACTCCATGGTATATAAGTCACACAGGTTAGTCACATATTCATAACAACAATAATAACATAATAATCCTATGAACATGGACCAGCAGGGAATATCTACCTTCTGGTGCTTAGAATTATTTATTTAGCAATAACACATTAAAAATGGAGATATAGAGGTACACCAATACCAAGGTTAAATTGCTACCAACATCCAAATTAGAAATATCAAAGAAAAGAATTATGTGGCACCCTGCCAGGCCCAAGATTATAAATCTTGGTCTAGGCCACAACCTAGATTTATAATCTTGGGCCTGGCAGGGTGCCACATAATTCTTTTCTTTAACACATTAACAATAATGCACTCACATCTCGAGCCAGTGTGTGATTCGTTGAAGGAAGAGTAGAGACCCCGATATGATCCCAAATAGGTCAAGAGTGAGTCCAGTTAGATTTCAAGGGAATCCAGCATCTGTGGGCCACCCAGATCAGTAATCAACCAAGCGTTGGCTGCTCACAATGGAGCAAACACCACCCACCCGACACACAGGTTTAATAACGTCTGTGAAACATATATATCAAGTTAATGGTCTATCAATACACCCTCCCCTTGACCCATGGATCTGAGACCCTGTACCTTTTACATAAACCCATACTTAATCTAATAATAATGACAGAATTGGAAGTGCCACCGATTCGCCCTTCTTTACCAACTGTACCGGCCACCAGCCCTTGAATACCGGCTCGATGGGTACCTCCGAACTTCCACTCCAGGGAGTGAGATAACTGGGGCATAAGCCCCGCCGAACTTTAACCATCTAAGTGGTTCCCCCTCAGTGCCAACACATCACCAGAAATTCTCCAAGATCCACGTTACTCCTGCAGCACTGCCGAGCTTCTGCGCTGCTGTGACAAAGAAAAAACACATAAAATTCAACCACAGACAAAACCATACCAATAAAACAACGGGAGGGTGGGTGGGTGACGATCCCAGCCCAAAGAGGAAGTACTTCCTGTTTGGCCGGGCTAAATAGACTTTTAAATAGACCCCTCACCCTGACCTAAAACCAGGCCCCTTTACCTCTCCTGACGTCCCAGGCCAGTGACCCTGGGTCAAGCTGCCCTCCTCCTAGCCTGGCGTCACGGATCCAGACATTACATCTACCTTAAATCTACCTTATTTACATGCCAGTTTCCTTCGTGGACTTGTCCAGCCCTCCACTACAGTTTTTTATACAAAAAAAGCTACAAATCTTAATGTTTAAACTATTTGATTATGAAGAAATATTTAAAAAAGAAAGAAAACTCTAGTATGGAAGCCTTAGGCCTCTGCTAGGCCTTTAATACTATCCAGTGCTCCCTCACTTCCTGTCCTATTTCCAGTTGTACCAGACAGGAAGTGAGGATAACTCTCCAAAAACAACACAACATTTTGTTTTTCTATAAAAGAGGGGAACTCCTGTTAAATTTTATATCTCTGTCTCTTTTGCTGATTGTTTTCTCAGTTCTGTCATGAAGACAGTTAACATGAAGTAAATCTCTATGGAAATGTAAGATCTCAGTAGGTGTTGTTCTATTCTGTTCCTATCGTAAAACAAAAAATAATAACCAGTTTAGACATGTAGATGTATGTATGGCGGTAGATATATAAAAGTAAGGTGGGCCACGTGGTGTAGGTTAAAAAGATTATAGCTAAGAGGGCTGCTTAAGCTTTGCCTGGTCCCCTACTTTCTATGGTCATTCGATCTTCGTTGCCTGTGGTATGACAAATGAAGGAAAGATCATGGTAGACACTAGGCCTTGAGAAAGTGCTAGTACTGGACTTGGCAAGGTTCTGCTTTCCTTATGAGAAAGAACAAAATTCCAAACAATCTGTAAAACTAGAATACATAAGTCTACATCTTGACAGGCCTCATTTATACCGGCTATTTCCCAGAAGGCCCTGAGGAAGTTTTATAAACGATGTTAACTTTTTCTGAATATTGGTCCAGGCCTGAAACATCCGACAAAAGTGTTCTTTTAACTCTTGCTCTGAAGGAAATCACTGGCTAACACTGAACTATTCATTCTGCCCGTAAATGTGACTTCTCATGGTGAGGTCTGAGAACGTGATAGAGGACCTGCACGATATTGTACGCCATTCTGGAATCTCCGCACACGGAGTTAATTGTTTGGATCATCACTGAGTCCACTGTACTGCATGCTGGGCCTCCAGAACAGAGCTCTCTTATCTGCCAGTAATAGGAATCTTTATAGCCAGGCCAGCTTGTAATGAGCCTAAGATTTATGGCCGAGCTGCGGGTTAGATGGAGGTATGCAGAAATTGGGGAAAGCAGAAGGCTTATTTTGTCCCTCAGACCTAGAGGGAGCCCAGTTATAGGTTCCAGCTGTGAGATCAGGGGGCGGGTGGATAATTTTGTTTGATGTATGAAGTGAAGTGTCTAAGGGGTAGCATGCCAACAGTCCTATGCTGGCGTAATCACACAGAGCTTTATTGAGCTGCAAACTTTCCTGGTTGAAAAAATATACTTTTACTGGAAAAAAAGTGAGCTTGTGTATTGCTGCCAAAGGAGTGGAATAGAAAACAGCAAACCTGAATCATATTACACAAGAATGATCATACATGTTAGATATTCTGCTCGGACTAGACACATGAAAAGAAGTTCAGTATTTGTGTTGCACAAGTTTTATGGGCAGTAACAACATGTTGTTATAGCCTGGAAAGGCACAAATAAGGAAAGAACGTTTTCATCTGAACCTTCAGAAAGAAAAACTAAAGCTAAAGTATAGTGCTTGTTGTGTAAAAGAGATCCTGGCGGTCTTTACAAAGTGTACAGAACACAGTTCATTTTAAAGCAACACACCTTATCAGCTACTTCAGGCTTGAGTCAGAGCCATAAATATTAGACATTTTAACTGAATCTTTTTTAAAGCATCTTCATTGAAGGCTCTTTCACACTATACTATGCTGCTTTGCGTACTGACACTGCACTAATAAGGCTATGTACCCACTTAAGCGATTTTAAAAGCACGACGAGATGAATAGGCCGATTTTTTTTTTTAAAAATGGGGGGGGGGGGGGGGGGGGGGGGGGGCGTCTAGTCAATCACCCCCCATCACGTCCACGATCGTGATTAAAATTGCGTCCACCATGCAGCTGGTAACCTATTAGGGTTAGCGCTAACGCATGCATTGCACAGTACACACTGCACACATTATCGCATGTGCTGCTTTAGCACTTCCTCTAAAAGTTAATGGGAAGCTCTTGCATTGCGGATACAAAAAGCGTGCAGCAGGGCATTATGCGTTAAAATGCGCATTCAGGGCTCTTTTCTCTCAATACAGCTGTTATAAAAAATAAAATGAAAGTTAAATTAAATTGTTTGATGGCTCTGGCTTTAAAGCAAACTGTGTTGTAGACGCTGTAAATATCACCAGGATACAATTTTGCACGAGCATTGAACTTTTTCACTCTGTGGTTCAGATTAAACTTTGTTTCCTTACTTGTGCCTTTTCTGGCTATAGATTAAGCATTACATTCATGCAACTATAATTTATAAATATTTTATGTATTTGCTTAAATTTGATCTAAAATAACATGTTTGATGGAAGGTTTTTTTGTTGATTATCCACTAGCACTAAAGCTGTGTACAAACATTCAAAATTTGGTAATTAAGAATAATCATTCTTACATTTTCCCTGTTTCTAGTGAACAAACAAGTATGGTACAGTGTTTGGTCTGTTCTATGGGGAGAGGCTTGGGGGGATGGAGGGGAACCTTACCGAGTCCTACTCCATAGGATACAGTGGATGTCAGGCAAATTGGTACAACCTCACTCGACAGTCACTAAACATTTATGTTTGGTGGAATTGGGAGACTATTATCCACATCATTTTCTATGTACACAGCTTAAAGCAGGGTACAGACGTGAAGATATGGGCCAGATCGATGGCCATTTCGAGGCTATCTGGCCAACTTTGCGGTCCTAAGAACTGAAACCTATCTTTAGCCTTATAAAAAAAATGTTAATCAACTTAATAAATGATTCTTCTTCACTATTCTTTATTATACTACTATAATGGGCAGAGATCTCTAAGAAACAACTGCAAAGAATTGTGTACAGCTCTGTCAATTCCCAAAGAATGATTGCTCTTGGAATGACCCTTATCAAAGCCAATTAAGGTAAAAAATGATATGGCATTCGCATTTCACGGGAAAAATGCCAGGAAAAGAAATATGTGCAATATCCTAGCAAACAATAATTCCAAGGGGAAGGGAAAGCCGGAATGACCACCAGAAAGATATATGTGTAAATTTTTTCCAAATGTTTTCATCTATGTTTTCTTTCCAATATTTTCCGGAGAACACTTATCTGGACATGCCTTAATGATGACTACATAATAACTTTTGGTGCTCAGAGTGATACAAACATATTGGGAAAAGTATCAATACCATAAATGAGAAATATACTTTTTAAGATATATAACTTGTTTCAATGTTATACAAGTCAATTGTGGACTCTCGTGTAACTTTTTCTTAATTTACTAACTCCTGACACCAGTCATTTCTTATTGCTGAATGATATTCTGATGGAAAAATATTTTATATTAAGATTTGTTTACTTGCTAAGCCTCGATGGTTACAAAGTTCTTTTGACGCCTGTTGAGCATACTGTGCAGAATACAAACCATTACGCAATGCAGATGGAACAGGCAGACTTCCTGTCACCTTCTCTCCAAGACAATATTTTCTGCTAATTGGCCCCAGGCTTTTAGGGAATGACTGGGCTGTGACGGGGAAGGGTTAAGTGGTGGGTGAAGAATTAGTAACTGTGAAACCTCAATAAAGAAAAAAAGAGAAACATGCTACTGGTGCAGCCAGCACCAACTGGAGGCTTGTCGCCGACTTGCTACCGTGTTCCCTCGTATTCAGCATACTGTCAGCCTGGTGGTATGGAAAAATGCCTGGAAGTTGTTCCAGAGAGTCCAACATCATTAAAAACACTTGTGAACTGAGAATCCACCAATGCTCTGGAAGCCAGAGTATTACCAGCTCATTTATAACAGTTTATAAGCATCTCCTGTGTGGTCCAGGGCACATCTACTTAAAGGGTCATGGGTAGTAATAATGGCAAGTCTTGCTGAGTGCAGGAGAATCATTTACAATCTGGCATATCTAAAGTCAGGCCCAAATGTAGCCCACGTTCAAGTTTCCACTGGCCTGCAGCCTCTGTCATAAAATCAATGATATGCAGAGGCGATCGGCACTGGGGTGACACCAAACTTCCCAACCATGTGTCATTTTTTGTTTTTGTGCACATAGCTTAAAGCAGTGGTGGGCAACTGAGTTGATAAGGAGGGCCACAAGTGCGACCCTCAGCATCACTAAAGGGCCACACATAACATTTTCAATCTATATAGACTTGTATAAGCATGTTTTATGATTAAATAAATTAGAGCAGGCATAGCTAGAAGTAGTATGGTAATACACACTTTGTGTCATATATATCATCATAGCCTTTGATGATATCTATGAGGCACATAACCCTTGATTCAAAGGCTAAGTGCCGCAATATAAATTATACAATCCTCCCCCATTTATTGGGATAGTGGGAGCATAAGCACTCAATAGTCCGCCGATCCCCTGCCAACACATCTTTGCTCAGGATCTTCTTAGAGCTCAAAGAGGAGGTCACTGACCCTGTGCGAGTCACTCCCCTCTCCTCTTCCTGCTCTAAGAAGATCCCAGGCTGTTACACGTCAGCGGGGGATTGGTGGACAGGTGGATTCCTATTCCTTATGCATTACCAGCTATGTTTCGGGGGGCCACAAGTGGAGAACAGAGGAGGGCCACTGAAGAACACCTGGGCACCTGGGCCTTAAGAAATATTTCTAGCACAGCGAAACGACTCCCATGTCAGTATCAACATATTTTCAGTCTTTATCAGTAGTAGTGCAGTAAATGGCTAATGCTCTACAATATTAATGCCAAGTATCCCCCCCCCCCCCCACCTGGTACATTTCCACATTTCACTTCACATTTCCTGACTTCACATATCTTTGCAAAAAGTTTGGACACCCCTGTTTTAAATTATTCTATATTTAATCTATTTATAGGATAGCACCATATCAGCAAACAAAATAGCCTGACCACTCCCTCCCAACCATTGCTATTGCTATTTATCTGAATTATCCTTAATTCACATCATTCATGATGAATTACTAAGCTTTCCTGATTAGTGATGAGCGGCATAAGCAATATTCAAATTTGCAATATTGTGCGAATAATTCTACTAATATTCAATATTTGCAATTTGAGCGTATGGCCATGTATTGCGAAAATATATTCCAATTGAATGGTCACATATGCTATGGCCATAAGCTTTCCAATGTACAAAAGCTCGAATATTCGAAATTGTGAATATCGGCTGCCGAAATTTTCGAATTCTCAAATAGCCAATATATGTCGAATATATTCGAGCTCAACACTATTCCTGATCATTTTAGTCTCTACAGTCTAGGGTCATACCCATAAGCATGGTGGTAATATGATTAAAAATCTGATAAATTATTATTATTGAATATTATTTATACATATTACGCAGCGCTATACAATAAATAAGAAGATGCAACACAAACTAACACACAGTTACAGACTATGTCAAGGGAGGAGAAGAGGGCCCTGCTGAAGGATACACAATAAGGGGTGGGTGCAAGTCTGATGGGACGAGGGAGAGATTTCCAGAGAGTAGGAGCCGCCCTAGAGAAGTCTTAAATCTGGACAGATTTGCTTTGTTACATAACCAAAAACATGAATGAAGTTGTAGATAGGGTGGTAGAGATAAATGTTTTCCAAGGGTAATAATGATGTAATAATGTTTTCTATGGTCAAGTATGGAAAAATATAATTTAATTTCAGTTATTGATTTATAGTAATAGGTGTTTCACTTAAAAGCAGACGTTTCTTGGCTGCAAACAGCATTTTCTGCATATTTAATGGAGCTCTGCACTATTTTGTAATGTGTTGAAATGGCTGGTTTACTTCGGAAGTGTGAAGAGTTTATCAGCGATTGCCAAGTGGTCATTTGTTTGCATAGTAAGATCATAATGATAAATCTTCACATGGTTTTATAAATATAGACTGTGTTGGTACATTCACAGGATGGAGCACAGATGCAGGGGAAGGAGGTGGATGGGCTGCTTTAGATATGTAAGGAAATAAAAAGACAAATAGCGGCTGAAGACATCATTCATCGGGGATGAGAACCTCTCCAGGGCCTGAGATTTTTTACTGCTCTGAAAAGGAAGTGACATATCGAAGAATACATCCCAACACTTCTCTACACATCCTCCTTCTGCTCCTGGGTCACTGTCTGTTTACATTGAGCTGTGTGATCTGACTGTTTGGTCTAAAACTACATGTTATGCAGCATACACACAGCTCTTCCCTTAGTTCATGGTAACAAACCAGGAGGTCTTATGTAACTTGTCATTTGTTTTCATTACTTCACTAATTGTAATACCTAAGACCAGTGATGGCGAACCTTTTAGAGGCCGAGTGCCCAAACTAAAACCCAAACCCCACTTATGTATCTCAAAGGGCCGGCATGGTGATATAACCTGAATTACACACACACAACTCATATACACACAAATCATATACACACACAAAACATGCAAACACACAACTACTTTCTTATAAGACAGAATAGGGGAGGGTATGGGGTCAGAAGATAGGGGACAAGACCTGGCAGCATTGAGTGCTAATAGGCTGCAGTTCTTTCCACTGTGCTGGTTGACAGTTCACATGTGCACAGAGAGGGCTCCCAGGTCCATCTCTGCCATGCTTGCCATAGGTTCGCCATCACTTTGTACTTTGTGCACTGCCTCGATTGCCCGTACAGCACCGTTGAGGCAGTGCGCTAGGGAGGTTAATAGATTGGAGCACAATCGAGCAACACGCGCATTCATGGTGTTTGTTTGTGCTTGAATATATAAAAAAACAACCGAGCTGTGTATGCCCTTCTTTAACATGTCTGTAAATCCTGGTCGATCTGACAAGCATCAGGGAGAGTCCCCCCCCTACCATGCACAGCACACAGCCTTAGCCTGTGAACGGCTCCCAGCATGGGAAAGGAGGCGGGGGTGTAGCATTCATGATCTAATTACTTTTACGGGCTATTGTGACATTAGCCAAGCTAACAATTAGGCCAACAAAGACAGTAAGATCTCCAGTGATAACTCAAAAGGATACACCTTGCTCTTCAATGATGATTTGCAGCACATAAGGTTATTATATACTTACTGGATTCAATGTCTTCAGAGGTTTTGCTCAAACTGCTCTAAAGCCGGCCATAGACGCATCGATTCCCAGCGATCGACCGGCGTGCACGCTCAGGCCAAACACATGGTGGTGGTCACCCGCAACTACAGGGGTGCCCACCTTGCAGTTTCGACCCAAAAAGCCCGCAGGTTGGATGTGCATGGGGAATCTCATCCACAATTGGCTACAATCTGCTCAATATTCGAGCCGTCCGATGTACCCTGCAGCAGCGTGATGACATCATTACGCTTCTGTCAGATCTCGGCTGTGCTGGTGAGAGACAGCTCTGCTCTCCCCAACTCAACCAAAGCTTTGCCTGGAGACCAGCAGTCTCCGTATTTACAGTGGCCGTATTTACGGTCATGTCTGATAAGGCTGTTTTTGAGCGGGATTGGTTTGTCCCGTTCGAAAAACAGCGGTGGGCACATATTATATAGGCCAGATAGTGTAGCACACAGGATTCCCTTCAGTTTTGTAGCTGAGTCTGCTACGAGCCAGCCATGGATCAAGAAGTCTACAATGGCTTTACAAAGGTTGTACTTTAGGGCTAAAGGTGGTTGCGAAATTTGGACTAGCTGACTGAGTTGACTGCAAAGCCCTGATTATAGTAACATTACCAAAATGCTAAATTGGAGAGAAGGGTTGTGGTAACATTTAAAAAAAGCACAGGGGTGTCAAGCTCAAATATACAACATTTATAACATGGAAAAAAGTGGGGGTACACATGGACAACACACTCTGTATGGTGCATACCGTTTGTAGTCCATGTGTGCCCTTATACCTATGCATATACAAACAGGAATGGGGGCACACATGGTCTACACACACTGTACATGGCCTAATGTCCCCCTGGCTGGGTCACTCTGTCCCATGTTGCCTTACCCCTAACCCATCCTGATACACTCCCTGGCTCTATACTCACTGCTGCTCCTTCCCCCACGGTTGAAGTGGAAAATAGATCTGCGTTCTCAACAGCCCCTCTGCTACACTCACGGAGCTTCTCTATTCTGACTTCAGGAGTAGAAACTACAAATCCCAGCATGCTTTGGGCACTCAATGTGATTGTTACTTGAAGGTATTACTGAGAAACCAGGACTCAGAGCTCAGTCAGTGTAGTAGGCAGATGGGCTGCAGAGAAGGCAGATCTTTGTGCCACATCTCTTGTGGACCAAAAATATCTGGTCGGACCAGAGTTTGAGGTATGCTCTAGTACATGTAGTTTTTGCATAAATTCAGTTCAAAGTTAGGTAAAAATTTCGACTTGACTTTAAATTTAGGTAACCATGCAATTAACTCCCAAAGTGAGCTTGGGGAAACTTCTCCGCCTCTATTTGGGGTTAAACTACAAAATCCAATAGAAGGCGATTACTGTTTCTCTAGCAGTAGAGGTTTCACAAAGGTCTGAAGTAAGATCATGTACTCCATCTACAGAATCTTGACATTGGTGTCTAATGATTTTAAACTATACAAGTTTTGACAAAAGTAGCACCAAGTAAGGGTTCATGTGCACATGCAGTTGTTAACCGCCCGGTAAAGAGAAATGAGCACAAAAGACCGGTAAATGTGACATGAGGCTCCCTTCGGTCGGTTTTCAGGTTCTTATACCTGTCATGGGGTCATATATAAAATGACCCACCAGCACCTGCACATGTTTTGCGGGCTGCTGCCGGAGCGCCTGGTCGTTTCCTGGGAGCAGCCATTTAATTGAAGCCTAAGGGTGCCCATACATGGGTCACTTTCCTATACAAAATAGAAAAACATGGGGGGAGGAGGGGCTAGTTTCCTCCGACCAGGTTTAGGTTTTCCCCTGCAGGTGCAGGGGCGGGGGGACTTTAAAGGTCACGTGGGTGGGGGCAATCAAAGTCGTATAAGGATATAAAAGAGTTACATACACATTTTTAATCGAGATCAAATGACAAAACAAAACATGGGTCACTTTCCTCTCGATCCATGAATGCTTGAGCACAGCGTGGTGACATCGTCACGCGGCTCTCAGCATTTTTGGATTGCACGTTTGCTGATTGAATCCCATTAGAAACGTTGGAAGGGAACAGGGTTTAACCAACATGTTGAATCCCTGCTGGATAGAGCTTGGGTGGCCGCTTCGATTCCTGAACAATCAAAATCCACGATCGCGCATGGTGGTCGATTGTTCGGGAACTGATTGAAAAATTGACCTGTGTAGCCACCTTTAGGTAAGTTAACTCATTTTCAACTTGCTATAAAGTGGGTAATGTGAGAGTGTTCCGTGTTTGTAGCCCATCTTAACAGAGGTCACTTCTTTTTTCATGGGTTTTGGGTTTATCTAAACCAAACTGGCTAATTACATACATTCTGAACCCTATATAAAACCCTGCATTAAGTGCTAAGGGCAAGTACCATCTGGTAAAAAAATGAAGGTTACATGGTATTATTCTTAAAGGAGAAGGCCGCATTCCATGGAACCATGCACACTTATCAACCTGTCTATAAGCTTTAGAGAACAGTTTATGACAGTTTACTCTGCCGCACACATATGCTCAGATACTTAACACCCGGCTGTGAGTGCTGGACCAATTTTGTGAAAGTTGTTTCACCATTGAGAAGCTCATTGGCATGCCAGTGTAAGGCTACAATCTAATGAACTCTTATTTATTTAGAAAGAAGAATGAGCACTTAGCACTTGTATACACGCTCATCAGTGTCTGGCATATTGTGTTTATCTTGATCCTGAACAGTATATCAGCATGTTCCCTTAGGAGGAGCGATGTGAACAGACCCCTGTGTCTGACCTTTACATGATGTTTATTCCTCCATATAAACATTTGGAGCTGAGATGCAGGGAAACAATAGTGGTTAATGGGAGGAATGAGCAAAATATTATCAGGCATCTCAGATGCTGGTACAGTTATGAAGGCTGCTTAGGTTCTACTTTCCACATCTGTGTGTCCTTATGACTTAATCTGGCCGACTACCTCAAAATACTAATTGTCTGTCTTCCATACTGATTCTCTGGTTTCAATACATTCTTGGTCATGGACCTCCATGAGAACATGATGGTCATGGTGGCAACCATATAGCAACCCTTTTTCTCATTATATGCAGCCTCTATGATCCTTTAAAATTGTATTAAATTTGCTATTTATTTATTCAGAGGGAGAGCACTGGTCTGTTTTTGCCTCAAAATATTCTTTGACCCCCCCCCCCCCAAATATTGTACATACTCTCATGTCATACTACTACTAATATCATGTGTTCATTTGTTAACCAACAGACATTCAACTTGTAGGATTGCTTTCAAAGATTTTAAGTCTTCACTAGTGATGAGAGGCATAGGCAATATTAGAATTTGCAATATTTTGCAAATAATTCTACTAATATTTGTGAATATATATGTATCATTATACTCTCCTTGCAATAATCTTTAAAATGAATGGTCACACATGCTATTTTTTGAATATTTGAAGTTGCGAATATCCGCCCCCATCTTCGCGAAATTTGCTAATTCTCGAATAGCCAATATCTGCCGAATATATTCGCAATTTGAATATTCAAGCTCAACACTAGTCTTCACAAGGATTTCACACATTGTTGCTGTGAAGAAATCAACTGTGGGAGCAATACTTAGAAGACATACGCTGGGAACACATAACTCATATCTCATATAATATAACAAAGTATATAGTATTTCATAGTGACCAAATACTTATTTCCCACCATTTGCAAATAAATTCTTTAAAAATCTGACAATGTGATTTCCTGGATTTTTTCCCCCCATTCCCCATAGGTGAGGTGTACCTATCATGAAAATTACACGCCTCTCTCATCTTTTTAAGTGGGATAACTTTCACAATTGGTGGCTGACTAAATACTTTCCCCCACTGTACCTTGTGTGAATCGTTTTATATTTCTATTTTATATTGTTGTTCAAAAATTTCTTATAATAAATAAACAGTTAAAAAGAATGGGTTTTTAACACAAGATCTGCCAAACAACCAATAAAACCAACAGCATTTAGCTTCTTTACAGTCTGGTATTCCCACCTTCCATAATAGTGTGGATGCCTCTGCTGACATTTGCCCATTGCTAGACACATCAACGAACAATAAAATGAATGTATGAGATTAACATATATACAAAAGGCTAGAGCCTGTGTCAGCTTTGGGGAATTGATGCCGGAGTGTGTATATCCTCAGTGAAAGCAGATTCTAACTCACCACAATCAGATCAGATCAGTTGAAAAACCAGCAGGATTTGCAGGATTTCTGAAAACAAACTTTTCTATGAGACTACAGTCTCATGCAGATCTACTGCATTTTCAGTCCACCTGGGGTGTGTAGCAGGTAATGGAAGCATCTCACCTGTCAGGTATCGGGAGCTGTCCATTCAGCACCACACATCTAAATCACCTGTCACACACTTAGATCTATAAAATGATTTTAAAAAAACACAATGTTTTAGAACTTTTATACAGGCAAAATGTTGGTGGTAGTGGTTGAAGAAAGTCTAGTCTGTAACCTTGTGAAACATACTACCAGACATAAGATGCACTTTTTCACCATTAAAATCAATGGGAAAGTGCCCTGCGTCTCATGGTAGAAATATGTAAAAAACACTTTTTCCCAACCATCCTGGGAGCAATAGTTCTGCATCACAGGAGGCAAAATGTGCTCCATTTCCTTCAGCCAAGCCAAAAAACACTGCCAAGAAGAGATCTTATCTGCATTACCACTAGCAGTACCCATTCTCTGAACACACTCACCAACTTATGGAGAGACACATTTTACAATTAGATAGCATGAGCTGTGTATTTACATTAACATTCTGTATTGCAATAATTATTTTCTGTGAAAAAGACTTATAGCTCCTCCCATATGTAAATAGCTGCTCATGCGTAAGATTTACCAGATTGTAAAATGTGCCCCTTCATAAGTTGGTCAGTGTGTTCAGAGAATGGGTACTGCTAGTGTATGCACACATGGTAACGTTTCAGCCATGACACTCTGCTGCAGCCAAGACCTCCCTTCTGGCTTTTGGCTGGAGGAATATAGAGTGAATACAGCATGGTCCAGTCCTGCCTACTTTGCTGGAACATGTTCACTTCATATCTGAATGGCTTTGTTTCTGTTTTTCCCCTAATTTTCTTTGGGTGCATCTTATGGTCCGGTGCGTCTTATAAAAATACAGTATACTATGTACTAAGACCATGCTGACAGCAGTAATATTGTGAAGTAGCAGTACATCACAGCATAGTAACAACTATATGTTACTTTATGTTTGATAGATCATTATCATTTAAGTAAAGAGGAAAGGTTTTAACGTTTTGATGGGGTAAACTAAGCCTAGACTTTACCATGTTTTATTGCTTTCTCTTCTGTGCCAGAGCAATTTACTATTCTATTTACATCCAGAAAGTCAGGGGATATCCAGACATTTTTAATGAACACTTAAGGTGGGTACACACGGGTAGATTCCCATGACTACACTGTGATTGATGGCGGGTCAATCGAATGGTAATCAATGTGCACCACATGGGCACATCAATTCATGTTCCATGGGAACCCAGTTTCCCTTTGGTCCCCCGGATCTCTGTATCTCCCCAGCCGGAGAATACAGTCAGCCAGCCTGCGCCCCCCCCCCCCTTCCCTGCCACAGAGACGTGCTGACCACGCCCCCTTTACACTCCCACAGCAGCTAGCTGATCACAGCCGCCTGTGTGCCCTGCAGCTGGCAGCCATCCATTACATTGGATGGAGACTCACTGTCCCCATTCAAAATAATGGATTTCTACCAAGGTTTTCCAATATGTTGGAATCCTGTTTGGTGGAGTTCCTTCGATGATCCTGCTCAGATGAAGAAACAGATTAGAGCAACATCAGGTGTTGCGAGCGTGCACGGCGCCCGATGTTGCTCTAATCTGTTTCTTCATCGAGCCGTATGTGCCCGATGTTTCATTGGGGACACCTGTTCCTATTACAATGGGTGCCCATGAAGTTAGCAGGAGGTAGTTGGCAGGTGATCAATTGTACAATTTTTGCAGCCTCTGTACACAGTACTCAGCCTATTTTCTTTCTATCCATACCCAATCTTAAAAGGTTTGTACTCTGCTTAGACGATTTCTGACTAATTGCTATGTGTCTCCATTTTTTGTACCTTTTCATTGGTCCTTGTGCTATCTTCCTGCTAAAGCCAAACATTTTAGAAAGTATTTTATAATGAATAACATATTTTCATTAAAGCATTAGGAGAGCAGGAATCAATGACATACAGTGTCAGCAATGTTCTCAGAGTATCCTCTGATACAACCACACATAGAGATACTTGTAGCACAGTCCCTGGAAATAAAAAAGTGCTGATGTGACACATTGTGGGAAATGTCTGGCGCCCCAAATAATATCCTATGCCATGAGCTAAAAATGAGCTAAAAGCAGTAAGGCTGAAATATGCAGGGGGCCGTGAGCTTGTTGCTGCCAGAGCAATGTAAGGCTAAATCCTATCTCTCATTTCTTGTTCTTCCTGAATATTCTGTTTTTGTTGGAAGACAAGCATGGCGTTCCTGCCAGATACTTCCATTTCATCAACTGCTTTGACCACAGTGAGAGAACAGCGGGATGTGCAGATGTGAGTGAGGAAAAGAAAAGCTTGTCCATAAGCCTATCTCCCAAGACCCACATTAATGTGTCTCATGTATCCATATCTATGGAGGGGCTGCTGTGCTCCGTCTTTGAATGCTGTTATTCTATATCATCCTTGGGAGAGCCTCGCTCAGCAATAGAAAACAAAAATCATTGTGATTCACTTAACTTTTTCAGGATCTGGGGGACTTTCACTGCCAAGAATTCTTTGTCCTAAAACAGAATGGCACCACTTGGCCGGTGCTAAATCTGTAGTATATCAAGACCCTTTCCTGTTGCCTCATTCTGTTTTATAGTTGTAAGTAGAAGAATTTGTGTGTTACTATCTACTTCATTAGAAACGAATAGAAAGGCTTCAACTTGGGGTCTCTTATGGTTTACTTATGAGCTCCCAGGGTGTTTTGACATAAAAAAGGGAGGAAAATAGAAGAGAACAGTGGAAATGTATCAAGAAACCATAACCCTAACTTTGGATTAAAAATCACCCTGATCCCAACAAGGTAAACTAATTATGTTGGCATTACAGGCACATAAAGTCTTGTATAAAAGTGATTAAAATGTCTTTATTACAAAAATATAAAGTTTAAAATGTTTCAGGCGTTAAATTGCCTGATGGTTCACAGTATAACAAATATGCAAATAAATTAAATGTCATCACAGTGTGGAACATAGTCCTTCGACGCGTTTCGCCCTCTGGGCTTCCTCAGGGAGGTGATATGTTTACTGGTTAATATAGGATTCCAAGGGGTATTGTGATATGTTAGATGGTCTTTGACAGCGTGAGGTTGACCACATACCCTGGTGATAGAATTGAGGCAACATGGTCCCACCTCTAAAGCCAACCCTGGTTACAAGGGCCAGAGGGCCTATATCCTGTCAGATATACAAAAAAAGGGATACTATTCTCAAGGCGAAGGAGCCAGCATCCCAAAGTATAATACGAAATAAGTCACTGGAAGGATGAACCGGGGTCCATCAGTCCAGCGCCATACATTCCCCCAGAAGAAATTCTGGGGCTGGGGGACTTTAAAGGCTCCAAAGATGTAGGTGACAGAGGTCAGTAGATATATATGTAAAACAGGGTTAACATTTATTATTAAAACAGCGAGGTTGGGCCTCAGGCCCTGAAAGCAGTGATCAACTTGATACTCAATTACAAACACAACAACAATACAAACTGAGAATCATACCAGATCTGGTAAGGTCCCATATATGCAAGGATGGATAACGAGGCTCCCAACCCGACGTACATTTCGTTTATAGAAAACTTCATCAGGGGCGTTAGATGGGAGTGTCAGATATAGGTACATATAGACCTTTAGTGGTAGGGGACTTCTGGAACACCACCCAAAAAGAAGAAAGCAAGAAGAAAAAGCAAGCGTTGTTACCACAACGTGTGTATAGACAGATCCAGGCAAGTGTCTCCAGATATGCTGGCCGCATCCATCAGCCACCAGTGGGAAGATATCTTCTGCTCAGGGGAGGAATAACTAGAGCTGTATATTTGTGTATAAAAGCATGATTACTTACGATTATGGTTGTTGGAGCAGAGTGTAAAATCAACTTTTTGCGCAAACAATTGTTTTGTGATAGAGCTATGTGTATCCAAAGAAAAAATTGTTACTTCCTCTTCCAACATGGTGTGCCGACATCCATAAATCTTTCTACAAAAAACAAGGTCAACTTGCTTCAGGTTGATCACTCTCGCTTGTCTCTGGGTATCCGAGGATGTTTGGACAGGTATAGACTTTCTTATCCTCGGTATTCAATGATGTATAGAGTGAAGGATCACAGATTTTCCCAAAGAAAGGAGGCTTCGTGCAAGGCACCCATAATAATGAATGTTGCTTTATTGGATGATTAAAATAACTTTCGACATCGACATGAATGAGTTATTTTTAAAGTCTGTTGGATTTTATATATGATTTTGGGTATTCATTGTCATAATGGTTTGATATATTAAAATACTAGTAGAGTACATAATCTAATGTCACATTAAACATATCTAGTACCATATGATAGTGTCACATACATCATATCTGTTGATTTTAGGAAACAATTATGAATACATTCAATTTAACCATGGTTTACTATGTATAAATGTACAGATATTTATATTGCTTAAAATCGGATTATAAAAAAGTTATAAATTAATTACATACAATTTTTTTACATAGCTTACATAGCTTAGGATACTTAGCAGGATGCTTGCTGTACATTGAAAACAGAAAGCTATGTTAAAGTTTGTATATTATGCTGAGTTTTGGAGATTGATGGCTAGGGGGCAAATGTCTAATGATGACATAATGATGGATGTCAACTAGCCATGACCCATGGATACCTGAGGCCCTTGTCCCTTAAACATTAAACGCAACTTAATATAAAATAAAGACTGGGGCAGGAACATCTTTGGATATATTAATTAATATATAAATGTGCAAAAGTACAAATAACTTGGCTACAGCCTATCAACTAAGATGAATTAAATAGAGGGAAATGCCCGGACAGTGCCTTCAATTCAACCTCCTTTGACCAACTGTACCGGCTCGATGGGTACCTTTATCTTCAACTCCAGAGAGTGACATAACTGGGGCTTACGCCCCGCCTTGCAACACTTTAACCATATATGTGGCTGCCCTTTCAATACTGACATGCCACAATGAAATCGCCAACATCCTTTCTACACCTGCAGCACTGGCGAGCTTCCATCATGCTGTAAAAAATAACAATAAAGAAAATTACAGCAAACAGAGATCATGCGGCAAACCATGAAGTAAACTGGGGGAGGGTGCTTGGGTGGCGATCTTGGTCCAAAGAGGAACAACTTCCTGTTGGGCTTTCCAATGCTAACTACCAGCCCCTCCCCTTCCTAAGCCCTGCCCACTTACCTCACTCCTGAGGTTCCAGGGCCAGTTCCCCTGGTCAGGTTGCCCTCCTACTATGCCTGTGTCATGAATCCAGGCAAGTCATGAAGTGAAGCAGTCTCTATATGCCAAAATATTCGAAGAAGTAAATTAATTACAGGAGAGAAGCTAGTACAACTTTGCACTATGGAAGGTAAAGAGGGGACATGATTATGATCTTGTTCTTTTATACTATTATACTTATGATCTTGCTCTTTTATACTATTATACTAAGAAAGTTATTTAATAGCTGCGCCTATTTTCCCTTTTTTCCTGTCCTTGTAACACCAAGGGAGAAAAAAATCTATTCCTTCTAGATACTAACAGAAATAAAAATGTGACAGAGACTCTACCATTCCATCACATTGAAGGAAAAGTTTTGTCTGGAATTCCACATTTTACTTGGGTGGAGACCAACTTTAATAATGTAGCTGAAACTTTACATGGCTCATTTTGTTATATTGTTTCATAGCTTGTTTATTAACCAGACCATTTTACAAAACCACAGCTTTCACGATGCATGGAAAAAGTTATTCTCTTCTGTAAAGTTAAGTAATGTTCTTTCATTTCCATCTAGAAAAAAATGAAATCCTACTCAGAGACAATATATAATTTTCCAATAACTAGGCAAGAATGTAATAGCTGCATCTGTAAGGGTCTAGTACAGAGGTTCCCTCCATGTTAATGTTCCGTGACCCCTGTCATGCCTGCAGGGGACATTCCCAACAGACATACAATGGATGCATTTAGTGCTGGGGCTCAGACACAGGAGATCAAGCCCTAGACTATTTGTTACCTCCTATGGGGTCTCCACTCCCCTCATTTTAGGCAAGCTCTGATATTTCCTATGTTATCCCTTTCTGGTATAACAAAGGCAGTATATGAAAATGGCTTTTTTTTTTTGCTAATACATACTGGATACGGAAACAGTTTAATTTAAGCGACATGAGTGAATTAGAATGGAGCCTGATTAACTATAGTCTGTGGGATAATCAGCCTAATTTTCAGAAAGAATAATCAACTTAATTGAGTTTTCAAGTCTCATTCAAGTTGAAAACTCTAATTCAAACACTGTTGTAAGGATCTTTTTTTTAAGGTTTACTCATCTTCATCTATATATATTCTGCATTTTCCCTTAAACTTCAATAGAAATTTAATTTGGAACAGTTCTATTTTAAACATTTGTGAATACAACCCTAGGTTTCCTGGTTATATGGCTAGTGAAAAATCATGTTTACACAATGAGATCTGTATATAAAGCTGGGCATGGACATCTTGATTTGCAGACGATTTTCTGGCAGATCGACCGCCGTGCGCGCTTGTGGTGATCAATCTGCTGCAAAATTGGCTGCAAATCTAAAGGAAGCTATACCCGGGCTGATTCTCCCTCGAAAGATAAGGGACCGACTGCAGCGTGATTACATCACCACGCAGCCAGGCTCTCAGAGGATCGGCAGGCACCCTTTGTGTGCGGACATTACTGTCCCCATCCAAAGTAATGGGATTAGCCTGGAATTTACCAACATGTTGGATCACCATGCGGTCTCTCAGGCAAAAATCGGGTGGGCCCACCTGGTGAGATAGATCAGGAATTTCCCACATGTAGGATCGCACGGTGATCAGATGCTGGGGATGGCATCAACATTCATAGTAATAGCTGGCACACAAAGGGTGCCCGCCGATCAGCTGAGGGGCCAGGGTGCCCGCCGATCAACTGAAGGGCCACGGTGCCTGCCGATCAGCTGAGGGGCTAGCTGCAGCGGGATTAGCTCCCTCATTTATCGAGGGAAAATTGCCCAGTGTATGGCTACCTTTACCCAAGCCTATGCCTGCATCCCAAGTCCACATGTACCCGGCATGTATATGCAGGGGTGGGGGTGTTACCAAAATAGGGAACCTCAGTTTGTTTACATTTTTTTAATCTTTGTGAAAATTGTCAGTGAGAGATTCCGCCGTGGAATCTGTCATTGCAAATATCCTCCAGGAAGGCATGGGATCAACTTCAAAATTACATTTTTCAGAAGGCATTCTAACTTTGATTTACGGAAACATCATTTGGGACACATTTTCACGAATATTCCTGTACCCTAATTGGTAACCAATAATTTTCAAATTGAAATCAATGATCCCTTTTCATTGTGTCATCTGTGTTTGTAAAACATATAAAAAAACTATTTCTATGGACGTACATCTGCTCAATAGTGATGGCCCGAACTGTTCGCCGCCATTCAACCCGCCCCCTATCTTTTTACATTGCACAAACTTTGACCCTGTGAGTCACAGTCAGCAGACATAATCCAGTCAATCAGCACCCCCCACCTCACGGACCATCCCACCCCGTATAGCATATCAAGTAGAGGACGCCATTTCACATGATGCTGGAGAAGGAGACAGTCAGATCAGAGAGATG
>CM070034.1:123306441-123326090 GCA_036250615.1 Ptychadena robeensis
TCTTGTCCCTGTACCAGATGTCTGTGGGTAGTTCTTGTCCCTGTACCAGATGTCTGTGGGGAGTTCTTGTACCTGATACCTGTGGGGAGTTTTTGTCCCTGATACCTGTGGGGAGTTCTTGTCCCTGATACCTGTGGGGCGTTGCTTCACCAGTAAAGGACACATTAAGGGGGATAGAACACTTTTTGATTGGGGTTGTGTTTTACATAAATCTCTAATAAGTCAAAGCAGCAGAAGTTTTGTTGAAGAGGTTTTGCTTGGCTTTCTCTTGTACCACCATCCTGACTGCATCTCTCTCCTCTTCCAGGGACATCTCCAACAACAGAATTGGCTGTGTGATTCCTGCGGCTTTTCAGGGTCTCAGCAGTTTAAGTCGCCTGTATGTATATATACCAATCTCAACTAAAACTGTCCAAATACTTCTCTGGGTTATTGTTTTTTGGGATTGTATGAAACATTTGTTACGTAATGCGGGATATCAAATGTGCCACATACCAACTGATCAAATGTTATCAGATGCCACTAGACCTGAAATATCTATTATAAATGTATTTAAATGTGAGCTCCAGATTACCTGATCTTTGTACTCTGCTATATACACTGGCTGATACTCTAAGTCAGTAGTAGGCAAATTCGACCAAAGAGCAAAATTATAAAGGTGTAGCGCTTAAAATACATGTTGAGAGCCGGAGGGGGTTTGTGCTGTCAAAATTTTAAAATTACGTCTTCTTTCCCTAAAAGCCTTCTCTCAAATTAACTTAATAAACTTAATAAGTCTTAGTTAAGCTTAAAACTTTATATCATACTGAATAACAATATTATAATTTTTTTAAATGTATTACAATATACTGTGACGACAATGACTGAAACCCCTGTGAACAATGGTTTTGCATCTCCTTGGAAAGTTTGGGCAAGTCAGGTTTGCATGTTGTTATTTTAGTCACAAAGCCCGCCTTAAAGGTAACCACAAAGCCACAAGCCACTTTAGCCACAAAGCCCCCTCCATATAGGTAGACAGAGCGCCACCTTGTAGGGAGCCAGCCCTCCCCCTTTAAAGGTAGCCCAAAAGCCCCCTGTAGGTAGCCATAGAGCCCCTCCCTTAATTGTAAACAGAAAGCCCCCACTTATTAGTAGCCACAGAGCTCCCCCTTACAGGTAATCACAAAGCCCCCCTTATAGACATATTTAGGGGTTGTTGGTGATGGCGCTGGGTTTTGCTGTTGGGAGTGGGATGGGCAGACATGAATGAAAAAAAATACAGAAAAGGTAGCAGGATGGACAAGTCCCCATGCCACTGAGCTGGACTGAAGGGGCTAAAGAGCCACATGTGGCTCCCGAGCTGCACTTTGCCTACCCCTGCTCTGGGTGTATGAGCAGGTAAATGATCACTATCCTGATACTGATTGTTTACATAGATTACTTCTGTTCACCTATCAACATTCACCATTACATTACTATTAACCAATGGTGGCAAATTTTACATTTGATTTATCAAAAAGCTGTATTAGTGTACACACATCGGCCACTTTATTAGGCACACCTTGCTAGTACCAGGTTTGACCCCCATTTTGCCTTCTGAACTGCCTTCATGCTTCATGGCATAGATTTAACAAGGCACTGGAAACATTCCTCAGAGACATTGGTCCATATTGACATGATAGCATCACGCAGTTGCTGCAGATTTGTTTTTGCACATGCATGATGCGAATCTCCCATTCCACCACATCCCAAAGGTGCTCTATTGGATTGAGATCTTGTGACTGTGGAGGCCATTTGAGTACAGTGAACTCATTGTCATTTTCAAGAAACCAGTCTGAGATGATTTGAGCTTTATGACATGGTGCATTATCCTGCTGGATACCTTTAAAAGATGGGTACACTGTGGTCATAAAGGGATGGTCATGGTCAGCAACAGGTAGGCTGTGGCATTGCAATGATGATTAATAACTTCTAAGGGGCCCAAAGTGTGCCAAGAAAACGTCCCACCACCACCACCCATTACACCACCACCACCAGCCTGAACCGTTGATACAAGGCAGGATGGATCCATGCTTTCATGTTGCTGACACCAAATTCTGACCCTACCATCCGAATGTCACAGCAGAAATCGAGACTCATCAGACCAGGCAAAATTTTTTCAATCCTCTATTGTCAAATTCCAATGAGCCTGTGCGAATTGTAGCCTCAGTTTCCTGTTCCTAGCTGACAGGAGTGGCACCCGGTGTGGTCTTCTGCTGCTGTAGCCCATCTGCCTCAAGGTTCGACGTGTTGTGTGTTGAGAGATGCTCTTCTGCATACCTTGGTTGTAACAAGTGGATATTTGAGTTACTGTTGCCTTTCTATCAGCTTGAACCACACTCAGAGGCCATTCTCCTCTGACCTCTGGCATCAACAAGGCATTTGTACCCACAGAACTGCCGCTTACTGGATGTTCTTTTTTTTTGGACCATTCTCTGTAAAACATAGAGATGGTTGTGCTAGACAATCCCAGAAGATCAGCAATTTCTGAAATACTCAGACCAGCCCATCTGGCACCAACAACCATGCCACGGTGAAAGTCACTGAAAATCACATTTCTTCCCCATTCTGAAGCTCGGTTTGAACAGTCAACATGCCTAAATGCATTGAGTTGCCGCCATGTGATTGGCTGATCAGTAATTTGCGTTGAGCAGTTGGACAAGTGTGCCTAATAAAGTGGCCGGTGAATGTATATTAGTGTATAGCAAAAATGTATTGGCGTAAAATAATTAAATAAGATTTAAATCTACTATAATTATAATCAACAAAAAAATAAGACGTAGGTGATGTAGGGTTACAAGACAGTTGCCATAACTGTAATTGTGCTGCTGTCGCCAGCCAACTGCCTCCGTGGTAAGCGTTGAGCAAGAATATTCAAAATTCTAATGTATTCAACGAATATCCGACATTCGAGAATTCCCAAAATTTTTTGCATCTGCGCTCGGATATTCGCAATGGCGGATTTTTGTCATATTATGCTTCAGCATTGTTTACCGGCATACATTGCACATATTTGTGCGCATTGCGTATGGATACGCGTAATACGCACAGTGCTCGTTCTGGCTGAGATCACAGAATGAAGCTGTAAACCTGGATCGTGAATTTTTGCGAACAGCCACACGGGACGTAATGCAATAGAATACAGTCAAATCTAATTTTGAATGTTCCTTTATATATTCACGGAATTACGCAAACTCGAATATACCATATGCCGCTCAACACTACTCTCTGTCAGATATCCTTTAGATCTACCAACAACTATGTAGTATAGTGTCCTCTGCGATTGAACACAGGTAGACTTGATGGTTTAGAAAGTCCCTTATATTACATGGTTTTGGTAACACAAAAGGAGATCTGGAGGAAATCTGACAGAGAGATCTAAAGGTGTATAGGGACCCTTAGCAAATGGGTGGCTCCCGACTGACCATGTGAATTAAGCCTAATGAATTGAGATGGATGAATTATGAAAGTAGATACATTTAAATGGCAATTAGATTTTTTGTTTGATGTCGTTGTTGAACATCGTTCGTTCATTTATTTCGGCTGCATATCGAATGCTCAAATTTTATATTCAGCCATAAATCCGCCCCCAAATCGATCTAATACATTACGGACATGTCCGTAATGTTAAGATCGATCTGCTTACTGTGGATGAGGACCAGAGTCCTCATCCAAAGTAAGTGCCAGCACACAAAGGGTGTATCTATGGTGGTTTTAGTCATAGCTGGGACATGTACTAGGGGTGCCAGGGTCTCATAGAGAAAAAAAATTTCCCCTTTGCTGTGTGTGTTCACTGCAGAAATTTCGCTTCATTTCCTGTCCTGGTGACAACATTCCATGCATCCCACAGACACCAGGAAACAGTATAATTCTGACAGATTAACTATTTTTCCTGCACTCTTTCTGGCAAAAAAAGGCATCAGTATTCACTTTTTCAATGTAAAATGTACGTTTCCGGTCCAACCCAAGAAAGGTGCCCCTTGGATGCTCATCATTGGCTGAGAACCACAGTGCTCTTCAGCTGACTGTGTATATGGCAGAATTTCTGTTGAGTCTCATAGGACCTGAAGCTCACAGAATCGTTAACATTTTTGCTACCTTCCCAGTTCTCTCTAGTTTTGATGACTGTGGTGGAAAACTGTATCATCAGATGTATCGTTTGTCTCCGTGCCTCACAAGGCAATGGATCTAGGAACATTTAAGGCTTAAAAAAAATGATAAAATAGGACAAATATTTGTTTTGGCAAAAGATTCACTGAGAGCTCAGAATAGAGCCTCTTATTTCAGCAACCACAAGGCAAAGGAACAAGTACCCTTTCCTTAAAATATACCACTATTTAAATGCCAGCACTCCTCTGACACTTCCATGGCTATAAAACACTCTGACTAAGCATTTGCTGGATCAAACTCTATTTTGGGATGATAACATGAACATCCCTCTTGTGTTTTTGTTCAGCAGAGCTTCTGTGCTATTTGCAGCCATGGAGGACTGACAGCCCTCATAGGCGCAGTCTCACAACCACGCAATATCCTAGCCGGCGACAGTCGCACAATTTGAAATGCAGCCTGTAATTCCAGTGTTTCTGTTCTGATACTACCTCGTGCTGTGGTCAGCTGTGTCTCCACCAAGACCATCTCTAATTATTAGGAAGTGCTTTTATACTGCATTCCCAAGAGCAACAAAAAATGCAGATTTTTAAATCACAAAGCTGCTATCGTAGGTTTGCCCTAAGCAAATACCACTTGATGATATGCCTGGGAGGTCAGCTCAGAAGTTCTGGCTAAAGGCCCCCATACAGGTCTAGAATTTTTGTTCAATCTACTTAATTCAATAAATTCTTTTTTGGTAATTGATTGAAAATCTATAGCAGCAGCCCACATGGTTAGATCGACCATAAACGATTAAAATTGGGAAAACTTTCGATCGTAAAATGATTGGACATGCTGAAACAAATTAATCGGTTGTATTGTATTCAATTAGGCTTTCAGTCGATGCAAAGAAATTCGATCAAAAATCTGTTACTACAGTTGACATACATTACATACAATTACAGATTTCCCTGACCCCCCCCAAAAATTATCTTTTTAAGTTGATTGAATGGAAAATCTAGACATGTATGGGGGCCTTTAGAAATGAGGGATAATGTCAGATGATGGGGGATGATGTCAATGTGTAACTTCTATGAAAATATTCCTATTGCCTCAGACTCAGGATAGGGTTGCCACCTTTTAAGTACTGGCCCTATTGGTTTTTTTTTTGTAAACAAAACCCATTTTTACTGGCCAGGGCTGCGTAATACCAGCCAGGTGGCAACACTAGCTGGGGATAAGGAGTTTGGAGTTTAAGGCTAAGTTTACACTTGTGTTTTTTTACCACCACATTAGGCGTCCGCTGGTCGGTTTTCGGGTGGCCGTGCCATAGCACCTCTATGGGGCCCTTAACTTCCCTAGCGCACCGCCCGTATCACGCCGTTTACAACGGCACGATACGGGCAATCAAGGCAGTGTACACTGCCTGCCGTTTCCGGCATCTCGCCGGAGCTCTACGCGCAGCTGTTGTCATTACTGACAACAGGTGCGTGAGAGGGGAAGCCGGCGCTCCTCCATTAACATGAAGGTCTATGGCGCCGCCCCCCCCCACCCCCTTCCGCGTCACCGTGACGCGATCGGAGCGGTACCGCCAACCCGGAAATGCTGCAGCGATGAAGACAATCGCTGCAGCTTTCCGGGGAGGCATAGGATCTCCCCGCTGCCTGCTTTCCCGGCGGTTAAGGCGAGCCTGAAGCTCGGACGAGCTAGGCTCGTCTCAACCGCTAGGGAGGTTAATTAGACGCCCTGTAATCGCCTGCACGGTTTTGCAGCCGATTACAGGGAGTTGTTTATCCCACGGCTGCGGGAGCGCACTAGCGGTTTCTGAGCTGCAAGCAGCTCGAGAACCGCCAGTGTAAACTTAGCCTAAGTGATCCCCTTTATTGGCTAAGTGAAGTCATTAAAGAAACAAGCTTTTAGTGTGTCTCAAATCCCTTCTTCAGGCTGGATACAATTCGGGTTTTAAAGACATTTATACAAAAAAATACAAAGTCATAAATATTTTAACAAAATACAAAACAGTTTTTGTCTTGACACATTTGACTAAAAGTAAATGATTAGTCAGTGGAAAAAGATAATGAATGCAGGGCCCCCATCTAAAGTTTAGAATGGGAATCGAGCACCTATAGTGATATGCCTTGATTCCCATCCAATGGATGTGCGCTCGAGCACAGCATGGTGACGTCATTTGGACGTCACTATGCTGCGCTTGAACGGGTCATCAATCTCACATGTATATACACGTGTATGGGTACCTTTAAAAAAACAGGTTTTATTGCTAGTGGTCATGAATTACATACCTCGTAGTGGGACAATTCGTACTAGCACATGAAGTTGCATTCCCATTGCAGCCTCTCTGTGATTTTCAATTCAGTGCCATAATCCTGAGATGTGCTGTGGCCTCTTTTGCAGAATTGAGCTCCTACAGGGACAATTGTTTTCTTTTTTTGCTGGTGTACCTAGTGCTGGTACTCTATAGCTTCCCATACACGTGTCGGATTCCATGGCCAATTGATCACTCACCCGATCGATTCCGGCGATTCTGCCGGGAATCGCAGGTGTGATCAATCGGCCAATTAAGAGTATCCATCGCTGCATACCACCTTGTCCAACGGATTCCGGGACGATTCCGTGTCCGATTGTCCACCTCACAAATGGCAACTCCCCCTGATCTGGGCAGAATCAATCTGATGGAACCAACATGTTGGTTCTCTGTCGGATCCGATTCTGGGCCCCTGAACGATCGGACCTGATCGATTGGACAAGGTGGGCTGCATGCGATTCCGGCACGATCGTTTGGCGTGCACGCGCCCGGAATCGATCGTGCCGGAATCCGGTGGGAATCCGACACGTGTATGGGGGCCTTATCACAGCTCACATCTGCTCTGCATGCAGGGAGATGTTCCATTATGTGCTGGACTGTTTAGGGAACTGCTCACAATAAGTTGCCATAGATTTGGTGGTTGTCTATGAGCAAGAAGAGGTTCTGGTATTTTGCCCTTGTGAAAAAAAAGCTGTAGCTTTTTTATGATCATAAATATTTTCTATTTCCTTTATTATTTATATTATATAATTATTGCTAAGATATATAGTTGATGGCATATTTAACCATCTCTGCATTAAAATCAAAGTTTTTTTTATTGTTCAAAATGTTGATTATGTTATTAGAAACTGAACAGATATTTTTGCAGTATTACTACTAATAAAATATGTTTATTTCAGATATCTTTATAATTTCATGTTTCTGTGTTTATCTAGCGCCATGTCTGGAAACATCTTCTCTACCCTCACTTCAGAGGTGTTTGATGAGCTGCCTGCCCTGAAGCATGTGTGAGTATTTAGACTTGTCTGCATTCATGTGTAGTGATAGGAGATAAAACAGATACTGAAACGTCTGCCTTCTGTTCATTCAGGGACTTTTCCACGGAATTCCTGACTTGTGACTGTCACCTGCGTTGGGTTGCTGCGTTATCAAAGAATGGTTCACTTCAGATATCTGATAGGACGTTTTGCTCATACCCCAGTGCGCTCAGAGACAGGCCTTTGCGGAACCTGAAGGAAAGCCAACTGACTTGTGGTATGTGTTTCTATAGGATGGTGCAACAAGGAACAGCATGACATTTGGGATCCACTTATTTTATCAAATTGATTACTGATGACTGGTGGCTTCTACTTCTGCTGACTATGCAATCTGAATGCTTTCTGTCTATTTTGTATGCTAATTTCAAACTTGAGCATTGTGTTTAACATAACCCATGTGTAGCCATGCCGGTACAATGGCACAGGGGTGCCTGCAAGCATTGTGACAGAGTGCATCCATACAGTATGGCTTATGAACTCTCTGAGTGTTGTCTGTATGGCTTGGTTTACTGAACATCTAACTGTATATGCAGAACTTAAATTTTATAGTATTTTATAGTAGAAACAGGTCAATATTATTTATTCCAAACCAATGTTTTTGGAAGCACAAGTTTGTTTTGTCCGGTGGAGGTAATGAAAATAAGCCATGTACAGTGGGGAAAAAAGTATTTATTCAGCCACCAATTGAGAGAGGTCTGTAATTTTCATCATAAGTACATCTCAACTATGAGAGACAGAATGGGGGGAAAGAATCCAGCAAATCACATTGTAGGATTTTTAAAGAATTTATTTGCAAATGATGGTGGAAAATAAGTATTTGGTCAATATGAAAAGTTTATCTCAATACTTTGACCTCTGTCATTACCAACAAAAAGGATATAACAAAACATTTTCTGTAAGTCTTCACAAGGTTTTCACATACTGTTGCTGGTATTTTGGCCCATTCCTCCATGCAGGGTAACGCGGACTTTCAAATCCCTCGAAAGGTTTTCTATGGGGTTGAGATCTGGAGACTGGCTAGACCACTCCAGGACCTTAAAATGCTTCTTATGAAGCCACTCCTGCGTTGCCTGGGCTGTGTGTTTGGGATCATTGTCATGCTTAAAGACCCAGCCATGTTTTATCTTCAATTACCTTGCTGTTGGAAGGGGGTTTTCACTTAAAATCTCACAATACATGGCCCCATTCATTTTTTTCTTTAAGCCGACCAGGACAACTTGTCACCACCGAGGAGACCGCATTTACCGACTTTCCACTGGCACCGACCTTATACGCTCTAAATATGGTTGCCCTGGCGGTCGGGGTCCAGCCTCTCTAGGTGGGGGCTCTCCGTTCTACCACTCTTTCCTGACACCCTGCTGACGCTACCTACATATAGTCCATACTTCTACTGTCGTTACAACGCTCCATGTATTTCTGCCTCCCCTGATCACATACACCCTGATGAAGTCAAAATTAAGACGAAACGTACATTGGGGTAACTCCACAAAACTCAGGCTGTTTGGTCTTTGAACTATCCTGGGAATTGATGAAGACATTTCATGGATGATTTGAACTTGCAGCGATGTATGATAACCATATATGAAGACATGGATGCGCAATCTGTAAAAGACTCCTTAGGATGCTTTCTTTAAGGACTATTAAAACTGTTATTTTATCTAAAACATGTCAATCTACGTTATTTATACCTTAATGCACCTTGTGGCCTTTAAAGTCCCCTAGCCTCTGTACCCTCAGAGGAAATTTTGGACTGTGGATGGTGATGTTCACACCCCACCCCCAATCATTTCTTTGTATAATTCATTTTGGGATGCCGGCCACCACTTCAATGTGAGATAGAGACTTTAAATATTATTATCATTTTTTTCTTTACATGGATCAGTCGTCCTGGTCCCTTTGCAGAAAAACAGCCCTAAAGCATGATGTTTCCACCCCCATGCTTCACAGTAGGTATGGTGTTCTTTGGATGCATTTTTTCTCCTCCAAACATGATGAGTTGAGTTTTCTACTTTGGTTTCATCTGACCATAAGACATTCTCCCAATCCTCTTCTGGATCATCCAAATGCTCTCTAACAAACTTCAGACGGGCCCGGACATGTACTGGCTTAAGCAGGGAGACACGTCTGGCATTGCAGGATTTGAGTCCCTGGCGGCATATTTTGTTAAAATGACCAGCTCCCTGCAGGTCATTTACTAGGTCCCCCTGTGTGGTTCTGGGATTTTTGCTTACCGTTCTTGTGATTACTTTGACCCCACTGAGTGATATCTTGAATGGAGCCCCAGATTGAGGGAGATTATCAGTGGTCTTGTATGTCTTCCATTTTCTTATTATTGCTCCCACAGTTGATTTCTTAACAGCAACAGTGTGTGAAAACCTTGTAAAGACTTACAGAAAACTTTTGACCTCTATCATTTCCAACAAAGTATTGAGATGAACTTTTCATATTGACCAAATACTTATTTTACACCATCATTTGCAAATACATTCTTTACAGATCAGACAATGTGATTTGCTGTATTCTTTCCCCCCATTATGTCTCTCATAGTTGTGTTTTAGTTGAGGCCATAAATATATTCATTGCCTTACTGCTATACATGGGTGTCTCAAAATATAAAATATAATGTTATACAGAACATTGCAGTTGTAAGGATTTCCTTAAATAACTAAATGTAATAACTTATAAGTAAATGTATTTAATTAGTGGTACTTGATATTCTTGCTGATTAAGTGATATCTTTTTACAGAAGGTACACCGGAACTTCACACCCACCAGCTTATCCCATCCTTGCGGCAAGTTGTGTTCCAGGGAGACAGAATACCTATTCAGTGTACAGCAAGCTACCTGGGAAATGGCAGCCAAATCATCTGGTACCATAATGGAAAGCAAGTGGAGGAGGATGAAGACCAGGGCGTCATATTGGAGAAGACCATTGTTCACGACTGCACCTTTATCACAAGGTACAGGATAATGATGTTTAAAATAAATCCAAATACTTGAAAAAATTATTACATTCTATTAGATTTTTGCAAAAACATTTGACATAAACTAGAGCAGTAAATGTGATTAATTTGTTTAAGAGCTGTTCACATTTTCTCCTACTAGTCAGATTGTGTAGAATGCTATCTTGCTGAATTTAATAAACTGGGTATAGATGCTTAGATTTCCCTGAGATCGAAGTCCTACATCGATTGAAAAGTGCACCATTTTCGAGATACGATTTATTCATGATTGATCGCTGATTTATGCGCCTGATCGATCAGTGAGGTAACTAAAGATCAGCTAATCAAAAAAAATGCGATCGGAAAAAATGGAAGTGGGATGAGGCCTGCATGGGTGGATCAATAGGAACAATCTAAAGTCTCTAACAACATCCTTCAATTCCTGATAGATTGACTAAAACATGCAGACATGTCCAATCCCTGCCCGATTGATTTTTCGTGCGATTTCTCGTCACTTTGGTCAATCACACGCTTTAAACATGCATCGATTTGTAAATTTGGCTTGATTTTGTTCACGTCGCTCAATTATGCTCCAATCTATTATAATATTTTAGCCTTCAAGTGGGATCGATTGAAAAAGCTTGGCTGAACAGGGTTCCAACATGTTCGATTTTCATTACCGTGGGTTCCTATCCAAAGTACCAGCGGTTATCGATGATGCAGCAGTGCTGCGCCTCGATATCCATAAAGTGATGACGTCGCACTGTGCTAAGCTGGGCATCGGTCTGATGAGAATCTACCCCTGTATGCCCTGCATTATACAGGGGAGTTCACAATTTTTGCAGAGTGGGCTAGATTTGACAATGTGATAATAATTCACCCTGAGATTCATTAAACCATTACCATTTAAAGGAAATGTATTATTAAATGGGGCAGATCTATTCCTTCACACATACTTGCCATTTTGTAATGTAAAGCATCAGCCATTCACTGCCATAAGACTTATAAGGTTGCCCTCAGACATGCTGGTAAGTGTCTTATGGTCAGAATGTGTGAGACCCAATTTTCCACCTCAAAAATCGGGGGGAGGGGATTGAGAAGTGCCTGCGTCTTATGGTCAGAATGTGTGAGGCCCAATTTTACATCTCCAAAATCGGAGGGAGGGGATTGAGAAGTGCCTGCGTCTTATGGTCAGAATGTGTGAGTGGCCGCAGGTGGTCGCGCCTTGGCTCCCCGCCAGTATCTGTCAGAATGTGCGAGTGGCCGTGGGTGGTCACATCTTGTATCTGCACATTTCCCATCTGAACTGTATTGCTTATATCTGCAGAGTCCTGCTGATATAAGCAATGCAGAAAGGTGTGTGGAAAAGAGGCTGGCAGCTTCCTCACACACACACAGCTTAGTGGGGAGACGTTTACAGCCGTTCCCCGACACCCCCCCCCCCCTTCCAGTGTGTGGGGAAGATGAGATTTGCTCTCTAGTGACACCATTTTCAGTTGTGGTCTAAAAATTGGTTGCGTCTTATGGTCAGGTGCATCTTATAGTCCACATAAGATGTTTGTGTCTAGACAGTGATATGTAGAGTTAAATACACAGATCCAGCAGACTGCAGATTTACTTTGATATAACTTTTCAGGCTAAATCATCAAACTATGACATTGTGTCTGCAAGTAAAGATCTGTGACATCACCTACTGAGAATCCCAGAAGAAAGTAAATCTATCCATTTTTCAATGCAAGCACTCTGCGCACATGTCACATGAAATTCATCGATGTGTCATACTATGGGCCCATGTTTATGTTGAAGAATTAGGGAATGTAGGTCCCGGGATTGTTAAATTTGAGCAGAGGGAGAGCAGGAATGTCTTGTTTACACTCAATGTCTGCGTTTAAATTTAGCAAATGGCTCTGGTATTACAGTCCTGCATCCTGCTGACTCCAGCCCTGATAAACTGTTTATTCCTAGCTGGCAAATCAGCCGTTTCCTCTCAGCGTGAAGGCACATCCTGTGCGTTCAGGGACTCCGATCGGATGTACAATTCCCTTGCCAAGGTGCACCAAGAAACTGAGCAATTGACGGCAAATCAGAGTCGCTTGGCCCACCTAGTCTGTGCATGTTTCATTGTTACAGCGCAGGCAAAATAACACTTGAAAATAAACACGTGATACACACATTCTTGAGCTGCTTCCAGTCTCCAAAAATGTACTGTAGTGTGTAAACTACTACAGCCATCTGCCGTCCTCATGGCTTATATTGATACCATTTATTATACACTTAAACACTTACAATTATGTTAGTAGGATCATTTGCATAAAACAGGTGTTTATTTTTAGTGAAAGAAAAATTCATCTTTATTATTTATTAAGATAAATGTCCCCTTCATAGCTCAACAGGTCCTAGCAGTCATTTTTCAATATAAAATTTTAAGCAAATATACCTGCATACTATCCAAAGATGCTAGGCCCACATTAAGACTTTTGGCCACATACAGTCATTCATTATATAGTAAATTAATAAAAACATATTTTTTTTTATTATATTTTATTAAATAACATTAATAACAACTATAAATTTTGACCACAAATGTTCAATTCACAATAAAACCATCATGGGAAAAACATGAATTCCTTATGGAACTGCTAGTTTGTTGGTATTATCTCATTCTTGCTTTGATTATTGGCCTGATGAATATGCAGATATCAGATAAACTTTAGAAGAAATCCATTTTTTAGTTGGCTCCCTACCATGCCAATTCACAGAAACTGCTGACATTGAACATGTTTTTGTCAGCAAAATTCTTTCTATTAAGTTTTATGTATAAAGAACCAACATATTATGCAGAGAAACGTTAAAAGGCTAACTTAAAGGTTTAGACTATGACACAGGAATGAGAAGAGGACCCTGACCAATTGGGCTTCCATAGATTGGGTATCAAAGTATACAATAGGTTGGACTTATGGAAAAGCTTGGTGGTGATATTAGGAATGAAAAGATGTTGAGGTCACACTGAAGATTTAGTTTTCAGGACTTTTTAACAGTCAAATGGGATGAGTGAGAGATTTTCAGAGAAGTCTTTAAGCTGGGCGTGTGATGCTTTTATGAGTGGGGAAAGAGCCTCTATTGGGGGGGGGGGCACTTCTGTCCCGGGTCTGACCATCTAGGCTTCCTGCTACTGCACTGCTACTCTGACTGCAAGTGCTCAGTAGTGACATCGTGGCTGAAATTCGTATTGAAGGGAGTTTGAGATTAAAGCTGGAACACATTAGATAGCTGTACAAAAACTTCACTATACAATGCTCAAGCCACCCATTGATGGTAATGGGGCTATGACAGGGCTGAGCCTTGGATTCGCTGGTCCAACCCTACATTGCGTTGATGTTGACGCATCCATCCACGTCTATAGGAAAGCAAAGGAGGCTTTATGGGACGCAGCATTGTTTGACTACTGAGGTATGAGATCTGGGGGTTCAAACAGTGTTGTGCTGTGACAGTTACATGTGACCAAAATCCAGATAGTGACCTGTGGATGTAGGTCCATCTGCAGCAGAATCTAGAATCCAGATAGTGACCTGTGGATGTAGGTCCATCTGCAGCAGAATCTACCATGCAGGAGGCTGACGCAGAGGACAGTGAGGGTGACAGTGAGGAAGACCACCCTACATATGGGGTGAGTACCACAAACCATCTCCTGATACTCATCTGAGAAGCTCACTAAAAAAGATATGTGCACCCCTAGGTAGGCATCCTCTGTAGCCCTTAGACCGGGGAGAATGGGGGTGCTAGTGGTAGGGGGCCCTGAAAAATTACCTAATATGGGGATGTCAGTAGTAGGTTAGTGGAGGAGTGGAGGGGGTGGTTAGGGGTATATTTATGTACCAGGTTGGAAATGTAAATGTAACAGGAGGTAGGGGTTTTAAAGCAAAATTAGAATAAGCTCAAAGGTCCTGCACTTCCTTCTTGTTCTGGCTCAGCAACTAAAACAATTTTACATGCAAAATTCAGCAATGGCACCCCTCCATATTTCATCATCAAAAACACTTGATACTGCTTCACAGACCCCTAGAGGGAATTATGACATATGGAATGTGACTAGTGGGTGTGGGCAACACAACATAATTCTTACCAGAGGAAAAAGAATACTGAGCATGGATATGCTGATATACTGTATTTTCTGAAGTACCTAGACATGGCTTGTTTTAGCCATTAATTATAATAAAGATACTTCTGGGAACCTCTGATTTACGTCTGGAGTTCTATCTTATCTTTATAAACGCTTGTCAACCACATATAGGATACACACAGAAATAATGTAAAAGAAAAGCCCTGTGACTGCTCTATTACTTTCATGATATCCACAGTTATTAATGGGTTAACTAAGCCTGTGATTGCATTCAAAGTGCTAAAAGTACTTGCAGTAAGGCTTTAAAGCTTTACTTAATTTATATTTTGAGAGTTTTGCCGATGAGAAGCCAAACAGCTTTGAAAATCTTTAATCATGATCAAATTTTCACTAATGCTCAGGATTAGGTCAATGTTTATGCCAATGCTGATTATTTTAAACCTCTAAAAACCGTGAATGGTCTTTTTATTTGTTCTGTTCAAGTAAGTTAATAGCGCCTCCCTGTGGTGAGCTAATGAACACCATCATATAGTCAGATAATACAGATGTAGGCTAGGAGCATTGTGCTAAGAGCTGTAACACAGAGCTACCAGTCAGTAATGGATTGCAATTAGTTAGTTATTTAGATAGTTAATAGATAATACTGCAATTTCCACATCATCATTATTTAACGAAGGATCCAAACTTTTAGTGCACCTCACTAAAGATGGTCAATGAAATGCCAACATTTTTACATTAGCATGCACATTTAATACAAACTAAAATTGGCCCCATCAAGAACTACTGCTTTTTTTACTTGATCGGCTCAGTTTTAGTCTGCAAATGATGTTGAAATGTAAACATCTCATTGACTCTTAGCAAAGTCACTTTTCTTATCATGACTTATGATAGGCCCTTTCTTGTAGTAAGAGTTCTTGTCGTGGCATACATGGTCCTATGCTCTGCAAGTAACAAACCTCTGCATGATAAAAAAAAAACATGACGTGCACTAGTGCCAAAACACGAGCGGTCAACCGCCCACGGACATCGCAGAACCGCGCCTCCTTGCGGACAGCCGCCAAAGTGGGGACAAGCAGGGGAGGGCTGGCAGCCTTAGTCCTGGGGGCCAAATCCAGTTAAGTGGCCCATTGCACCACCGAATCAGCTCACCACCCACGCCCACCTTTTCCTTGTTTTATAACGGATATTGACGTTATGAAGCAAGGCAAATATGATACAATCAGCCCCCAGCAGCCTCTCTCCTCCTGCCCCCAGCAGCCTCTCTCCATCACCCCCAGTAGCCTCTCTCCATCACTCCCAGCAGCCTCTCGCATTAACCCCCATCAGCCTCTATCCTTCTGCCCACAGCAGCCTCAGCCTCTCTCCATCACCCCCCAGCAGCCCCCAGCCTCTTAGTCATTCATTCTCATCTCATACGCATGGTAAAGATGAACAGATGCTGGCACTGGGAGTAGACAAAGAGGGACGTGTACAGTAAGCCCCTCCCTCCTTCCGTTTCCACTTCCTGACTTGAAGAAGCTCTGTGGGCCATGGTGCGGTTGTGATGGATGAGAGTTGCGGCGAGCTTGCGTGGAGTGATCTGAGCCGCGCCATGAGCCGGTGCCAGTAACAGCTACTTGTCCAGCGCTGGTATAGGGCGGACAAGCCCTAATAGTTATGCAGACAGCATGAAATTTGCATACTAGCAGTTTTTTGGAAAAGGAGAACTGTGATGCCCAAATACCTAGATGTTCCGGCTATCAAAGCACTAATGAATAAACCCCTTAGCTCTGATGATCTCCTCTTGGTTGGAGGTTAGCCATACACACATTAACTTTTGCTTGATCGATTAGATTGGATCACTGCAATTGAAATATCGACTGACATTCTAACATTAATTGATCTCACTACCACGCAGTGTGATCCATTCAGAACCAACCAATATCTTTCCATCGGCCTGTGCTCATGCTCCATGGTACCATTGGATACAAATCCATCTAAATATGAAGAAAAGCCATCAGATAGTATAACTATCGACTGAAATTTACCAACATGTCCAATCACTGTTTAATTCATTTTGGGTTTCCATTTGGGTCAACCCATTCAGATAAAAAGGAATATATTTCGAAACAATGGATTTTTTAAATCAATCAAATGGAAAAATCGAATGAGGTATGGCCACTGCATTGAGGTTCCCCTAAAGTGAGCCTCATAAAGTACTGTGACTAGTAAAGTGAGAAGAATTGTTGGCAATCTTAACACAATAACATTTTCCCAAGGAGTTTTGTAAAATAAAACTTAACATATCAGCAATATTAATGACCTGTAACCCAAATTACAATAGTTTACATTGGCTGGCGTTTTCTTTTAACATGCTTCCCATGGTATTTCCCATACTATACCAAAAACCGTTTCAGTCAGACATATTGAATTGAAGGAGTTCATTAAATAAACAGCTTTTTCTCTTTCATTTGTACAATTTCTGCCTAGTGTAAACCATTTTAAGATTTCAGCCAAAGCTCTGAGATGTGTTCTCATTATTCATGTCCGTCATTTGCCTGCCTGGATTGTGATTCAAGATACTTTGTTTATCCTGTTCCCTTCTGCTTTCCAACAAAGCTTTTTCCTCTTGCAGTGTGACACAATCCTGGTGTTCAGACAAAAGGTATACATCATAGTGAGTTTATATGCCGCAGGCTGAGACGTTGCCAAGCTCTCCAGTCTACGAGACTGAATCATTGACATCCCGCTTCGAGTCCAGGTCACACCGGTTCACTTGTGCATAGCGTATCATATTCAGCAACCATGTATACCGCTGCTAGCCAACTGTGCGGGTTTAAATGCAATCTGCAGAGGCTTTGACTCACATTATTCCCAGGTCTTCTCATGGAAAAACAAAAAAGTGAAATGTATTATTTGTGTCTTTTGTTGTCGAGCTCCCAATGACGTAATCAATCTTGTGGACAAAGTACATGGTTGAGAAAAAGTGTTATGTTTTTTAAACAGGAAACTTGTGATATGAAAATTTCGCACTCAATAAAAGTCGGCTCTTACTTTCTTTGGTTGCCAAGCGTAGCGAAACCCTATAATATCATCAACATGTTTGGATGATACAGGATCCAAGTTATACAAATGTTCAAAGGGAGGGAAAACAAAGATGTGTAGTGTATTTGTATGTATATTTCCATCGTGGTTACTGCCATTTATAAAAATAAATTCATGGGGTGTTAGGCCTTCTCTAAACATATACAAAAGTGAATGGGTTTACATAGAGGAAAAGGGAATGGTTTATAAGGGATAAGTTAACTTTCAGACAATCTGAACTTATATTTTCCCACTTCCGAAGCGAATCTAGCCAACCTCATCCTGCACAGAGCAATACTTGCATCCTGAGGTTAGCTTTGTTTACACAATCCAGTGCTGGTGTCCCGTCGAATTAAGCCTCCTGTCGAAATGAGCCTCGCCTGGCCTCCAAATCTACATTATACAATCCACCAGGGGGCATAGTAATCCACCAGGGGGAGCAGTTCACTCAGTGAATATGCTGCTATCGCCTCTACTTTTAAGATGTGTAATAGATGACCCGTCGAGATGAGTAATACTTGGAGGAAAGGCTGATCTTGATGGATCCCCTGTCCATAGCAGAGTGAACTGTCAATGACACAGGGGGGCTCATCTCTACGGGGACCTCTCTACTACTGCTTAGATCACTGCACCCGCACATGCGCAGTAGCGCGGGGGGGGGGGGTGGGCTCAGCTCAACGGGAAGGCACATCTGCATTGCACACCGGGTCCTAGGTTTTCTGCTGGTGAATGAGCAGTAAGACCCTGTTGACTTGTATTGCAGTCTGGAATGGAAGTAGAAATAAGGAAATCCAATACAATTCTTTAGGATTTAAGCCGGGAACACACGGCTCGATATTTGGTCCTTTCAAGGTTCCCGGCAGCAGCGTGATGATGTCATCACGCTGCTGCCCGACATGGAAGGAGCTGAAGGCTTCAATGATGCTTTGCATTGAGACCCTGGTGTCCCCATGCAAAGCAATGGTTATCGACTGTAATTTACGGTCATGCACGATATCCCTGTTTTTCAGCGGGATTGATTGATCCAGCTCGAAAAAAGGGAGCTGCGCATTAGATATGGGCCAGATAGATGACCATGAGCTTGCACAGCGCTCGAAGCGGCCATCGATCTTGCCCATATCTATATGTGTTTTCCCAGCTTTACTGTGCATGTACTAGTAGAGGACCAAGGACCGAGGACCTAGTCCTAGAGAATGCAAACAAACCCAACAGGACAACAGATCTTGGTAAGTATAGATCTATTCAGGGCAGGGTAGACTAGCTAAGTGCAGGAATCAGTGCCCTTTGTATGGAAGTGCACCTACCCTTTATTTTTATTAATTCTTTCTGCCATTATTAAGTAATAATTAGTGGGAAACTCAGCATGGGACAAGAAGGTTCATGTATATCGCTCTATACTGCTGTGTTCATGAATGCTGTAGAGCCCAGGTGCCCAACCTGTGGCCCTTTGGGTGTTCTTCAGTGGCCCTCCACCTGTGGCCCCGAAACCTAACTGCTAATGCTTAGGGCATAGGAACTCACCTGTCAACCGATCCCCTGCTGACACGTCCTTTGAATCAAAGGTTATATGCCCCATAGATGTTATCAAAGGCTTTGATGATCTATATTACACAAAATGTGCATTACCATACTACAGTGTTCCCTAATGCTTGACATATCATTTAAATCAAATTTTATTATTTAAAAATAAAAAACAATGTCTTCTAGCTATGCCGTCATTTTGTCATTAAAAAGTTCTTATACAACTCAGTATAGATTGTAAATGTTATGTGCGGCCCTTTAGTGATGCCGAGGGCCGCACTTGTGGCCCTTTATATCAGCTCAGTTGCCCACCACTGCTCTAGAGAATTATGCAACATTTCAAGTACCGTAAATTTTTTTGAAGCTCAAGTTCTATCTGCTTATATTTTTCCCTCCCGGAGTTTTCCCTTCTCCCCTTATCCTACTTATTGCACTTTTAGTTAAACCTTTATGTTTTTAGTTTTCATTACATAACTTTTTTAAAGCTAGCCACACATGGTTCAATTGACATCAAATCGATCATCAATTCGATCGAA
>CM070034.1:123326190-123338939 GCA_036250615.1 Ptychadena robeensis
ATCGATCGAATTACATTGATTGTACAGTCAATTGAACCATGTGTGGCTAGCTTTAGACTCAGGGATTTGGCAGACCAACCTTGGAGATAGCTAGAATCTACAGCGGTATACAAAAAGTCTAATCATCAAACAGCTAAACGTCCCCATTATATTTCTTCCACCAAAAAGATATAGTGCACAATTGTGGATAATATCCATCAAATATTTGCCAGCACGAAGTTTAGCTAGCTACAGAAAACTGTAACTAATAAACAGTATCTGATATTTATATTAAAAGCAGAACTTTTTGTTGCATGCATTTGCAGATCTATGCAAAGCCAGAGAGGAGCAGCTGGAGGAAAAGAAGCAAAGATAAGAATGTGTCTCATGCTGCCCATTGGGAATACCACATCTGGCAGGATGCTTACTGTGCATCAAGGGAGGAACTGTTATAGTCTGTACTAAAAATAATCATACAGATATATTTTGTGTCAGCAGATTTCAACATATCCTATTACCTTTGTCCAACCATCTTCAATGTTCATTGATCTTCAACTATTTTTATTAAAGTAAGGTGGTAAGACAGTGGTGGGCAAATGAGTTGATATGGAGGGCCACAAGTGCGGCCCTCGGCATCGCTAAAGGGCGCACATAACATTTAAAAATTTTACTGACTTGTATAAGCATTTTATAATGAAACAATGACAGCATGCAGAGCTAGAAGACATTTTTAATTTTTAAATAACAAAACTTTTTTTAAATATACTGTAAGCATTAGGGAACACTGTAGTATAGTAATGCACATTTTGTGTCATATATATCATCAAAGGTTATGTGCCTCATAGATATCTCCAAAGCCTTTGATTATATCTATGCAGGACATAACCTTTGATTCAAAGGCCCCCCTTGGTCTTCAGGAAATCACCTGTCCTCGCCCAGGATCCTTTGTGGGAGGGAAGAGGAGGCGAGAGACTCGCTTTGGCTGAGCACATGAAAGCCAATCAGCAACCCAGATAGCGCCTGAACAAGTCCCTCATCTCTCTTACACTTCCTGCTCTAAGAAGATGAGTGCCTATGCTCCCACTATTCCACCAACGAACAGGGGATGCGGCACATAACCTCGGAATAGGGACATATAACCTTTGAATCATCTGTGAAGGTCCCTCTAAGACAGGGGTGGGGCAAACAAAGGCCCAGGCCCGTTAAGCTTTCTTTTCCGGACCTTTGTCACCGTGTTGAAAACATGCTCCCTTCTGCTTGTTCTTTGCAATTAGTGCACATACTGCCTAGAGGTGTCCAAACATTGCCATGGGGACGTGATCATGACACTGTGGGTGCTTCCTCATGGCGACAACAGGCAGCCTCCAGTGCATCGGCCGGGCATTGTGAATCTGCTGCCTCGCCGCCCCCAAACTCGGGCATGATGCGCCAGTATAGACTGGCATGTCATTTTTCATAGGAGATCACAGGGGGTGGCTGCACTGCGCAGTTTTCCCCGTGGTTAACACCTCTGGCAAGGTTTCAGTGATAACCAAACCCCACATTCATTCTCCTTATACCAAGAGAGAAAATCACAGAAAATTTTAAAAAGCTGACAAAAATCCAATTCCAAATTTTATCCAACACTTGTAAAAAAAAAGGGTTTAAGCTTTAACACCTTTCCTTGCTTAATGCTATGTCATTTTTACTTCTTGTCACTTCTGACTTGGCAGAAGGGGCTTACAGCTTGGCAGAAGTCTCATGCATTTTCCAGTAAGCAGTCTTTAACAGTCTCTTGTGATAAACAGTCTTTAACAGTTTTGTAACATGGCAACCATCTCTAACGTGACATTCTCAACATCAGTGAGGTGAATATAAAAGCTTAGAACGATCTGATATATATTAACCATAATTGTAATTAGAGGTGCAAAAATAAATCATCTTTGCAATTTTGCATACATAGGAAGCATAGACAATGGATAGTCTTTGGCTGGTGTGTAGTTCTTTGCAAAGTAGGAAAGAACCTTTTGACTAGTTGACCCTACTGGCGCAGATATATGCAGTTATGAACATATACCCAGCAGAAATTCTTCCTTAAGAATGTTTCAGTTATATTATGATAGATGTACACTGCTGTGGCAAACGACATAAAGAAGTATTCACACTTGGTCCATCATTTGTTTAGGCATGTGCAATAACAATAAATAACATTCCTTCTCTTTCTGTTGTTTCTTATAGAGCTATTTCAGGCATATGCTTCTCATAAAAGCTCTCCATAGGTCTAAAATGATATGCTTGTAAATGTGAGGTTTTCAAGGAAGAGGAATTCTTCTGTATCTGTAAACAAGTCTTTATATCATCCCCTGATCAAACTAAACTGATAACTCTCAGCACCTCATATTGTATTTATTTATAAAACATGTTTCTATCTGAAGTTTATATATACATATTTCAAATTATCCTATAATTTGTCTGGGATCCAGTGCACATGAATCGCAATGGAGGTACCCATCCCTAATTTCATATCAAACTACTCTAGTGAATACTCTGTGACCTTAATTGGCACCCACATGTGATTGATTCAAACACAGCTTTGATGTATAAAACTTAATATGTATTGATTTTTTGGATAAAAGACAATAAAAAAGCAAATGAAGTCCAAAAACCAAAGTGGAATGTGTCTAATCACAAACTTGCTATTTCTACTTATATGTTAAAACAATACCAGTACATACAATGTACTAAAGTACCTAGAATCTCAAAACTTTCCAGAGCACAGTCAACCTTTTTTTAGGTCTACATGTTTCACCCTTGTATAGGCCTCCTCAGGACACATTCTGTATATATTTATATACTATACATAACAGTTGTAGATTAAATGAAAGTGGTACTGTGCCTGCAGGCTTAGGGATGCCTGGGTGGTTCAAAATCTACCTACTGGACATATCTGTAATATCTCATTTGTTGGGACTTTAGCATCTATATCTGTCTCTTAATCAATCTCGTATTGAGGCATATCTCTCAACAGGATTCTCCATGCACCCTTGATACTTAGATAAGGTTTTGATACCTCTCTCTTGATTAAGCCTCCTTTTTGCAATTACACACTCCCAGTGTGAATTTTCTGGTTTCTTACCCAGTCCATGTAAAAACATACAACACATATAGCATTATAATTTACTGCCATTTGGTACAATCGTAATATCAGTGTCTAAGGGTTTCACCAGAAAAGCTAAGTCATTCCTATTTCGGTAAATGTCATCTGTCTTCAATCTCCCACCAAAGTGATTAACATACTTTGGTGCTCCTAAAGTTCCAATATCAAAACAATGTCATACATGAATACATTGGTTGTTGGAATTAACTATGTTCCCTTAAGCAACAAATACAGCCACACTCTCCTATGTAGGATGGCCAACATCTCAAATAAATCTAAACAACAAAGTCTGGTGAAGATAACAACCTAAAACCCAGGATTTTCCCCTGCATGAACGGGGCAGGGGGACTTTTAAGGCCACATCTTAGATAGTCATTCTGAGTACAGTTACATATAGAACATCATATTTAATCCACAAATATCCATAAACAATTACGCTCAGAACATACAATGATGACACGTGTTGTCTACACAGAATTAAAATGAGCACAATGTGTTAATGTGGACAAAGGATTCTAATGACATAGAATCCACCCCAGGGGTGGTGAATTTTCCCTAAAGACATATTGCATTCTATCTTGATTACCACCAAATAAAAAAGAAAAAAATCTCAATGCATTATAGAATTACTACAGTAAATGCATCCTTCATAAGATACCTGCTAAAACATTAAAATAATTATAAATAATCTAAAATGTCTTTGCTTTAGGTAGACATTTGGCATCTTTACTTCAGCTATCCAAAAAGAAAATGTTTATATTACACTCCCATGTAAAACCTGTTTACAACCATGAACCTGGGGTGTCAAATGTAAACACCCAGTGGGCCAAAAATAAGTGGGCAAAGTCAGGAGCCAACAAATCATATCATACATACTATAACACATGTGAAATAAAAGTCACATCTGTTGCATTGTAACCAAAGTTTAGCAGACAACTGTTGGCCAAATGGTAGGTGATTTCTGATTACCCAGTCCAAGTTACTATATACCACACATTACTCTTTTCTCTAAAGGATCTTACATATGTCAGCTTAGTGACCTTAATATTACCTGTGAGGTCTTACAGCTGTTATTTGTTCTTAGTATTAATGGATCTTCCTGCTTTGAGGAAATGTCTTCCTTGCACCCACTACTCTATAACTGAGTTTGTTTTTATTGCTTCTGGCGTTAACTTCCTTCTTACTGTGACTAGAATAGAACTTTTCCTGAAATTGTCTTTCTCAGATTTGTTTTATTTTCAGACTTTATTTATTTTAAGACTTTAATTCAATGGTGTCAAAGATGTTTCACCCACTTCATGCAGGTGTTATCAATATCTTTATACGCAAGATGCAATTAACCACACAAAAAATGGCACAGATATAGAATATAGGTATATAGAAAATATATAGCGAGGGGTTATGTTTACATAGGGAAGGTTACATGGACGGTTATTCTGGGGAGGCCCTAGGGTAAGGCATTGTGTTCTAGGATTCAAAAGCATCATGAGTTTACAAAAAAGAAAAGCAGAAAGCACAACAGAAATTCTCTCTTACTTGAGATGTGCATTTCCTGGTTCGAGAAGAAGAGCAGCCGCTTTAAGTTGTATCTGGATATTTGTGCTGGGGCTATTACAGTATATCTAAAATAAAAGACCTTTTCTTCCATATCACATACTATATCACATAAAATGTAAAGATGTCTACTCAAATTTTACATTTGGGCTGGAGCCTCACTGAACCCTGTATCTTCCCTTCAAGGACCCCCCTTTTCTAGATAAGAACATGTGTTGCAGTATCTTGTACTAGTACTAGTGTGAAATGGCCCTCAAACTTTATTCAAAATACAACTCCTACAAATTTTGCTTTCACACCAATCATATAGAAACATTTATCATTCACATAGTGACACACCAATCATACAGGGACATTCATCATTCACACAGAGACACACACACTACACTCATGAAGAAATATGAGGGCCTGCCCCCCAGTTTGGGAACCACTGTTCTATGGACTGGTAAACACTGGGTAGCCCCATACAGAACCTGAACCCCAACCCGAGCTAACCAAAGCATCTAGGCCTCAGTGGAATAGTAGTTTTTTGCTGTGGTTATCGATCATATGGCAGGCGTTTTGTGATTCATTTCATTTATATTTGGGCTATGTTTGAATTTTTTTTTTCTACCCTGTAACCACACTGTATAAACTATGGCAAGAAAAGGTTCCCTTTAACCTGACAGCGGGGACCTGACTGTTGAGATATATTGGTGCTCTGTGAATGCTGCTATCTTGGAATGGTCAGATTCAACCTAGTCTGTGAGCATAAACCAAGAGGCATGTACTACTGTACTAAGATCAAGACAAAAAACCCTAAAACATTGGCTGGAATAATAGAAAACAGGCACTAAAATATTGCAAATGTAAATGCTGCAATTACAATGTAGACAGAAATGTTTAACTTTGGTCCTCTCTGATCCACGTAATGGTCATGTTAATTTATATCTGATGTCAGCATCTAACGACTTGAACACCCTGAGATTATTTCATGTTTAAATACTATTTCTTTAAATTCTGTGTTGCCAGCCAGCCTGGCTCCCCTAAATCCCTTCAAAGAATGCAATGACTTTTCAGCTTTGTAGCTTGAGCATATGACTGTGATTCCTGTATGACCAGTGATGGTGTATTGTACAATCTTAGTAGAGAAACAGCCAAAGTGTCTAAAAAACCACTCCAGATGCATAACCTCACCCAGTGAACTTCTAATGCTATTGGGAAATGTAGGCATGATAAAATCTGAGACTTTACTTTTTATGTGTTTTATAGCAATGCCAAGTAAGATCAGTTCAGTTAGTAGGTGGTGTCCTTTGTGATTTCTGTAGTAGCAGTAGTAGTTTTATTTATATCATCACACATAATGAGAGATAAAATATGGGATCACCACTTGATGTTGTTTGCTGCATATTTTGTGTTTTATAATATACAAATAGAAATCAGTAATGACATAAAGTACTATGTGCTATGCATGTATAACATGTCTAATGTTCGGTTATACTTGAACACATCAAAATGTGCTATGGTCATAAACATGTACCTAAATGAGATTTCCCTTTTGGAAAGGATGATTAAGTAAACTCTGTTAGGGTTATCTTGCTTCCTTTTTCCTCACTAAAAAGTGTTTGTGGTAACGGACAGTGAAGCAAAAGGAAGGTAATATTCAAGATATTTATGGCAGTATGGTTTCCCCATCTTTTTGTATCAATATGCAACCCAAATGGTTATTTATTACAGTATCAGTTCCAAGTATAGTGTAACCACCAATCAAATGCAATGCTTACCTGAAAAATAAACAAAAACAGTCTGACATTTTGAATCTGATTATTGGCCTTGGACTTATACAAGCAATTTGTTGGATTAATTGGAACATGTATGTAAAGCTTATATGTATGTATGATATTATCCCCTTCATGGGTCTGTTGACTTTATTTTCTCTTTCTTTCCCACCAGTGCTTTAATCTTGTCCAACATCTTGCTATCTGCCAATGGAGAATGGGAATGCAGTGTGTCCACTGAATATGGTAACATCAGCAAAAAGGTGGAGCTGGTAGTTTTGGAGACCTCAGCCTCCTACTGTCCATCCGACAGGGTGACAAACAACAGAGGTGACTTCAGGTATGTGTTTTGTTGTACATTAAATTATAATACTGAAAATTATATTTTATATATATTATATATATATTATATTTTATATACTGAAGAGGCTTCTCCATGTTTTCAGTGTGATTCCCCAGATGTGCCCATTTGAAGTTTACCCTCTCTCCCCTGGTGTGATGTCACCAGGTCCATCACACCAGAGGAGAGAGGGTGCCAGTGATAACTGTATCCAATACAATTCAAAGTAAAAAAAAAACATAATTGTGTGTTTTAAATATTATTATTTTCAGAATGTCTACTAGACCATTGTACAGACATATTTTGTAAACACACTTTTGCCTACAACATCAAAAAAATCCATTTAAGTCTATGGTGCGCTTTTGGTGCAGAAATCGGGACCTCACAAGAGCGCTAGGGAGGTTAAATATATATATATATATATAGCAATATTTAAGATCTAATTATTAAAGATCTAATTGCCTGAAATAACTTCAGCATACACTGTCCAGTAACACATCTTTCCTGGACAATTCTAGTGTTCTGTTTGGATAGGAAGATTGGCAGTTATAAGACATCTTAATAAATCTGATGAATAACATTACCTCAAGGTGGTCACTTCACCTTGACTTTTGGATTCCAGGAAGTCAGTAATTCTTCCTTGGCTGTACTAGTTGGTATTTTACTTTAAGATCTGACAGTTTGGTAAATAATTTTATGCTGTTAAAAAAATCATAGTATTGCCCAATTCCATTCCCTGAGGGTTAGATTTAGCCACATTCATATTGTTTCTCCTATAGATGTTAGTAAATAAAGTAAACCATAGTTCAGAGATACCAAAAAGTGGCTTCTATGTGACCCTTCAGGACTTATGGTATTAATATGATATTAATGGTTTGATTCTTTTTCATGACTATTATGCTTACAGATTCCAAAGAATGTCTATCAGCATTGCTTTCAGAACTTTTTAAATGATTGACTTTCATGTGAGTCAGTTGACTGGTTGACTTTCATGTGAGTCAGTTTACATTTTCAGCCTGCCCAACAACAAGTCACCTTCTGTGATATTTTATCACTTAAAATGCTGTATATTATAATTTATACTATGTGTGTTTAGCACTATTATTCCATAAAGTAATGTTGTCCTTAAAACCAGGTTTGGTTGCAATCCATATGATCAAAGATAATCAGAATATGTCTGTATATTCCTCATCTGTATATTAATATACAATAAAGAAAATAGTAGATATTAGATGTTTTGAAATTGACTTCCCTCTTTCTATATATATATATATATATAGTCATGCCTCATTAAGCAACAGAGCCATGCCACCCTGCAAAATATTTTGGGTTGGTGGTTTTTTGCATCATTCATCCTAGAAAGCTAGGATCCTTTGGCCAAAATGAGGAACTAGGGAAGGGAAGAAAGAAATAACCACATATGGGGGACATTGTTTAATGAGAAATTGAACTTTAACGATTTGGCTGACATATTTAAGGTCATTACATTCACATTAACATCTAAAAACATTACAACTTTCAATTTTGGCACAAACTACAGTAAAACCTAATGTAGCGCCTCCCCTCCTGCTTTATAGGGATATATTAGTTACTAGCATTTAATAACAGTAAACTGTTGTTTATGTGGGTGTACATTGCTCTTCCAGGTACCAAGATCAATGATTGTTGGTGATGCAACATTTTGTGTTGTAGACCAACTTGTCAGGACCTGTTGGTCTATAATGCCTTATTTATTAAACCCTTAATAGCTAACCAGGTTTTCATCAAACGATGAAATGATTGCACAGATTACGGCATTGTTAGGCCTGGTACAGGAATGCATTTTATCCAGTCTAGTTTTATAGACCACGATTTACATCTGCTCTGCTGTGCACAATAGCATTTTATTAGGGCTAATATGAGATGACAGCTATTGCTTTGACATCTGCACTGGAGTGAGGTCAGGGCCTTTATGACAAGCAAAGCAATCTAACAGCTGAAACAATCATTGGGCGAGACTAAAGAAAATAAATCCAAGACACAAATGAATGTGCAAAATGTTATCATTTGTACTTGCAAATGTTCAGCGTATAGCTTTTAGGGATGTGAGAAATCAAAGACTTATAGGCTTTTTAATGAAAAAAAATAAAAGGTTAGTGGATTTGTCCCCTGGGGACATCCCCTCCTTTTTCCCATCAGTAAGGAAGGAGAAAGGAGCAGAGGGCACAGGTGACACCTGTAACAGCAATTCCATACTCTTCAGCAAATGGTGTTGGCATTGAAGGTGTTAAACCGGGCAGATCCAGGCCCATCTGTAAACTATTAAACAGCACTGCAGAGGAGGTTCCTCTCACATGGCCTGTCCTGGCAGAACACACGGGGTGTAAAATTCAAGGTGTTGGAATTTCGCTTGGCTGCAGAATAAAGAGCTCTATGCCGTGCAGCGTAAGCGGTGTCGGTTCCTTTATGGAATATAAATTATTGGTAGAGCCAATGTGGCTTCAATTAGCTGGCCCCCTCTCCTCCCTCTGCACTCCTTACTTGTGCCTTCAAAATCATACTCGGATGTAGGAGTAAGGTACCGAGGGAAATGAGAGATTTGCAGAGTTAATATCCATGCAGAAGTGGTTACCAGATGTTACATCAAATCCTGTTTATCTTCTCCCAGCACTGTTGGACAAGTGACAGGGTTCATGGTCCTGACATTCTAAAGCATCCTTTGTGGGCTGCTGATGGAAGTGTCTTAGTCTCTGCCTCCCTCCCTCTATATGTGGTGGTCCAGAATGTGTTATCAATGTCTCAGCCATTGGAGAAAGGACACTGGTCAGATGATGTATGATGAGGAGAACATCTGAATATGTTGGGAAATAAACAGGATCTGCAAGTAACATTACAGTTACATTGATGTATATATAGGAGACAAAACTGAGAGCAGGGCTTTCTTTTTTATATTTGCAACAATACAAAATGGAATAACTAGCGAGTAGAAAATGTATTACATTCGTTAGGGGATAGCTTTCCATAACAGAATGATGGAACAGAATCCCTTTAACTGCTACTGGACTTCGGAACTAATATGGTATGGCGGGGTGTGTTCAAGCAGCCACAAGAAGGACTACAAAGGGTCACCTGACCCTGCAGGGTGCCTGGAGAGGTTGGATAGCCACTCTTAGGATTTTTAAAGTCTAAAGAGTGAAAAACAGCCATTGAACCATTAAAGTCAATGAAGTTGTATAACGACCTTCTGAACATGACAGGAGGCGTTCTGTTCTTTAAACGACCTTATTGACTTTCATTTTAAATTTACAGCAAGGTCATTTTCTGATCATTTAAAATTTTGCCTAAAGGCTGCCATACACAGGTCGATGCCCATGACATGGACCCGACATCAAAGCAGCTGGAGACGGAGCACTGCTGTATTATCCAGCTCGGCTAATGCTTTGCATGGGGACCCACAGTCCCTATCCAAAGCAATAGTAATCAACTGTGATTTATGATCATGTCTGATATCCCTGTTTTATATCCAATGCGCCCATCCCTCTTTTCGAAAACAGGGATGGGTGCATTAGATATGCACTAGATAGATGGCCTTGAGCACGCACATCGCTTAAAGCAGCCATCGATCTAGCACATATCTATGCGTGTATGGGCACCTTAAGTCTGGTGGCCCTATTGTGTCAATCAATAGTAACTTGGTGACAGCTACAGGAAACATTTTATATAATATAGCAAAAAATGGAAACATTTACATCTTCTCCCTTACTTTCCGGTCTTTATGATTGAGCTCCTGGCGACATTATTACTGGTGACATTCCTGGTGAATATAGTATAAGCCGAGTTTTTCAGCCCCAAAAAAATTGCAGAAAATGCTCCCCTCTGCTTATACTCGAGTCAGCCAGGGTCTACTCACCTCTGAATTTCCATGCTGAATTTCAGGCAGGGACAGCTTTCCTGTTCAGCTGCATATCTTCGCTCAGCTCTGTGATTCCCGACTCACAGCTGATCAATGTAAACAAACTCCACACTGCCATCTGGTGGCCAGTTACTAGTTCAAATACAATTCAATTCAAATAATATCAAAAAACCTGTCTTCTCTTTAATTTATTGAGGTTGGGACACTGAGATTAATCCTGTTTGATTAATTCCTAGGGGCAATGGTGCTTTCTCTATATTTTTCTCATTTAGAAAATCCACTATCTGACTTTGCATTTCCCACTGTCAGCTTATACTTGAGTCAATACGTTTTTGCAGTTTTTGTAGATAATATTAGGTACCTCTGCTTATACTCGGTCGGCTTATACTCGAGTATATATACAGTAATTTCCCTAATGGGACACCAACAACTAACTAAAATGTTTCCATTTCTCAAGTTACTGGTCCTATACTCACTGCAGACTATTATATGGGTTATTAGCAACCATGTTAACATCACTGTATACTTGGACAAAATAATATACAGTATTTACTTAGATTTATTGCAGACATTCCAATTCTCTGTGTATTTGTCTTCCTTCTGCTCCAAAAACAATGATCAGTTTGCAATCAGCAGCATCCCAAAAAACACCAGCCGCCAGTTTACTTGATCTGAGATTTCCATTGCAAAGGCCATAAGTATTTGCTAGTGCTCTCAGATACAGAATAGAATTAAAAGTATATTTAATAGATGCAAATAAAAAAAACTAAATATTTAATCACACTTTATTTTAGGTCGTAAGTTTTAACAACCGCAGGGAAAAACAGAATATGGAAATTCATTCTACGTTAGACTAAAAAACAAAAATAGAGCTCCCAATGGTGTGAATGGGCTATACTAATGCAAACCTTTCAAAACAAAGTTTTTACCATCAATGTCACTTGATGCACTTAAAGTCTGTGGCCAATCATGGTGTCTATCCAGGCTAACATGGGTATAAAAAAAAGTATTAATCAAAAATGCACAATTTTGCCCAATACATAGCAAACTTTTAAATAATGAATAGGAAATCAACACATCTTATAGGCTTTCTTTTAGACTTTTTATCTACATCAAATAATTGTGAAATTTTCCATGCAGATGGCCTCGCACTTTGGCAGGAATTTCTGCCTATCAGCCCTGTCTACAGTATCCCTTCACCACTATCTCCCATAACGGCATGGGACAGAAGGCATCCCGTCGCTGTGATCGATCTGGGCATTGGGAAGAAGGGGATTACTCTAAGTGCCTGTACACTAATGATCTCACAAGGATTCTACATACTTTTGTGCTGGTGAGTTCAACGTGATCTGATTAAAACGCATTGCAAGGTAACAGCCTATATTCAGTATGGTGCATTATTCTAGTGATTACTGCTCAATAAAGAGTATGAGGCTACAGTGTTAAGCCCCCCATAGACAGGCAGACTCCTCCATGCAACTTCTGTACAACCAACTTTTCTTCTACCAAAACCATGTAATAGGAGGACCTTTCTACACCTTCCAATCACTATGTATTTTATCAGGGAGGTCACTATACTACATAGTTGTTGGTAAGTCTCATGAAAGTTGTATGGAGGAGTCTGCCTGTCTATGGGGGGCTTAAGTCTACTTAAAAATGACTTCATATAGATACCAGCAAGGTGTGAACATATTGGCTGCTTTAATATTTTTCCTCAATTCTTTCTAAATTCACACTTATGCCATAGCCATCGTAAGGGGCTCTCACTCTTCCTGATGGGTTTTCTCTTTGTTCAACCCTACAGAGTGCAACAGTTGATGTACTGATCTAGAAAAAGTAAACTCTGTTGTGAGCAGGGTCTAAAGCCCCCCATACACCTTACAATCTTACCATACAATTTCCATACAATCCACTTTTCTTCTACCAAAACCATGTAATATGAGGACCTTTCTAAATCTCCCAATCACTAGGTATTCTATCAGAGAGGCCATTATACTACATAGTTGTTGGTATATCTAATGGAAATTGTATGGAGTAATCTAAAGGTGTATGGGGGGCTTTAGGAAATGTAATAGTTTGCTGGGGGGGGGG
>CM070034.1:123398086-123412180 GCA_036250615.1 Ptychadena robeensis
CACGGTGACCTGGACGTGTGTGGGGAACCAGGTTTGGGACTGCAGGGCGAGAGACATGATGCTGGCACCTGTCGCTGTGTCCTAGCAGCCGCTCATACCGATATACATGACAAGCCAATCATAGGAAACATGACGAGCTCCGCCTCTAAACCCGCCCAGCAAACAGTGGAATCTAGAGTGTCCCCTTCATAGGCGACATTTTGTCTTGGTCTATACGGTACTAGACTGGTCTTCACTAATATGGCGCCCAATTATGCTTTACACTTTTAATACAAGACATTTTTGGCAGAGCTTCATTAATTGCCCAGAACTACACTGCTCAGAAAAATTATGGGAAAACAAAAATAAGACCTGATCCTAGATCTGAAGGAATGAAATATTCTTTTAAAATACTTTATCCTTTACATAGTTATATGTGCGGATAACAAAATCTCACAGAAATAACCAATGGAAATCAAATTTAACAACCCATGGAGGTCTGGATTTGGAGTCACACTTAAAATTAAATGTAAAAAAAAATACAGGCTGATCCAACTTTGATGTATTGTCCTTAAAACAAGTCAAAATGAGGCTCAGTAGTGTGTGGCCTCCACGTGCCAGTAACTACTAGACCTACAGCATCTGTCACCCAGGACCGAGAAGACAGGCCGCCAGCATCTGTCACCCAAAACCCATAAGACAGCCCCCAGCATCTGTCACCCAGGACCGAGGAGACAGGCCACCAGCATCTGTCACCCAGTACTCAGAACACAGTCCACCAGCATCTGTCACCCAGTACTCAGAACACAGTCCACCAGCATCCTCATACCTGTCAACCTTCCCATTTTGGCCAGGAAAGTCAAGTTTTTTATGTGTTTTTTTATGATTGACTTGTCATGTGATTTACGTTTTTTCACTAGTCTCTTTACCCCTTGACCTCAGGCCCTTGGCTTTTCCGGCCAGATACAGATTTCAAGAAATCCAGGATTTTTCCAGAATTCTTGAAATCGCCCTAATCTAGCAGGGAGAGGGCATTATTCTCCCAGCTTATTTCCCAGAACACAGTCCACCAGCTTCTGTCCCCAGTATCCAGAACACACTCCACCAGCATCTGTCACCCAGTACCCAGAACACAGGCCACCAGTATCTGTCACCCAGCACACAGAACATAGACTTGATAGCTAAGTAGTCAAAATTGACTTACACTTTCCATTGTTAAAATTTTTTGCACAATGGCAATTTGTTCATTTTTTGAAACTGTAGTTAGGTCCCCCGGCAGTCTGAGGGACCATAAACTGGCCCCCTGTTTAAGTTTGACCTCTGTTTTAGATTTTTTCCAGCATCCGAACAGAGAATACAACAGCTTGATCAAATGACTAACCTGAAGCTTGTAGGTAGAGCTCTTAGCCCCCAGGTGCCCAACCTGCCGCCATTCTTCAGTGGCCCTCCTTTGTCCTCCACTTGTGGACCCCCAAACCTTTCTGTTAATGCATAGGGCATAGGAACTCACCTGTCCACCGATCCCCTGCCGATGCGCCCTTGCCTGGGATCTTCTTAGAACGGTAAGAGGAGGAGAGGTGACTCGCTTGGGGTCAGTGACCCATATGGCATCTGCGCAACTCCCTTGCCTCTCCTCCTCTTTCTGCTCTAAGACGATCCTGGACAAAGACATGTTGGGGAGTGATTGGCGGACAGGTGAGTGCCTATGCTCCCACTATCCCAACAAATGGGGGATGATTGTATAATATATATTGCAGCACATAACTTCAGAATAGGGGCACAGAACATACTATAGTGTTCCCTAATGCTTGAAGTTTTCTTATTTAAAAAGTTAAAATAAGTCTTCTTGCTATGTCAGTATAGTCAGTATAGATTAAAAATAATATATGTGGCCCTTTAGTGATGCCAAGGACCGCGCTTGTGGCCCTCCATATCAACTCAGTTGCCCACCACTGTGCTAGCCTGTGAGGATCAGCTCGTTTCATGGTAATTATCAGTTTGCATTTATAAGCATGAATTTTATTTTATATAAAACAAATTGTAATCCAGTGAAATTAGCCACAAAATGCATGCATAAACAATCAGCTGTCTTTAGGCTGCAAAGCTAATATCTATTAAGTACAAGTACAGGTCAGTACCCCTGGACCAACATGCAGAATAGAAATGGGAAAAGCGTGCACCAGAGGCTTCTCACACAGGCATTTCACTTCAGGACATATTCCCGATATAGAGAAGCCATGTGAAAAGCTCCCGTCTGACTCCACCCTTCAGGATTCGTAGATTTGATGTAAATGTAGTCACGCCTGGATTAAGCGTGTACTACACACGAGGTGCAAGGTTTATTAAAAGGATGCCGGATCATCCAATGTATTCCAATTACTACATGACGGCTATTAGGAGCCTCATTTCCTGTAATAACCGAAACACTCCTCATTTACATGTCATGACAATTACTCATCAAATATGCGATAAATTAATGAATAGCCGTGTGTCAGGAAGAGTACACAACGGTAGTGTAGTATTCTAGTTGTAGCATCAAATTACACACTACAGTTGTCCCTCAGTGATTCTGGTCTGGGATGCTAGTTTTTTATATCTTCATGATGCTGTATATTTAGATTCTTTATTCAGATATTATTATTAGATTATTTATTCAGATATGTTTCCAAAGGAACTCTGAGACCTTCCAAAAATAGAAAATAGGACTACTTTTCGCCCCAATAATATGGAAGACATCATCAGTAGTGTTGAGCAAGAATATTCTAAATTCTCATATATTCATCGAATATCTGACATTCTAGAATTCACAATATTTCACAAATATGCGCTCAGATATTCGCAATGGCAGACATTTGTCATATTATGCTTCAACGTTGTTTACCGGCATACATTGTGTGCATTGCAAATGGATATGCGCAATAGGTACAGTGTTTGTACTGGCTAAGATCACAGAATGAAGAAGAGAAGCTGTAAAGCTGGATCGCGAATGGAAGATTTGATGAATTTACAATGTTTCTTAATATATTTGCGAAATTACACAAATTCGAATATACCATATGCTGCTCAACACTAGTCATCAGCAGGGCTGCCGTCGGAAATCATGGGGCCCAGCACAGCAAAAATGTCCGGGCCCCATGACAAGACTTGTTGTCTACAAAAAGTAGAATATCGTCTAAAAGTTGCTATAGTTCATCAATTCAACCTTTGAATGGCCTTTTCCTGACAATCCTCTCCAGACTGTGGTAATTCCTGCTGCTAGTGCTCCCTCTCCCTTTTTTTCACACTTTTCTCTTTCACATAACTAACTATTTAGGGCCGTTTCTCCCGCTATATGGACCCCCGCTCATCGGAACAATAGCACCCCCTTGCTTAACAACTCAGCCGGCTGAGTGATATTACCTCCCACCCCACTCATCAACTCGGCATCAGGGGGGTCCATGCAATAACTTTGCATAAGGCCCCCGAAATGCTAGAAACTGGCTTGTTTCTACTATGTTTCCCCTAAAATAAGACAGTGTCTTATATAAATTTACGTATAAAAATACGTCTTATTTTTGGGGGATGTCTTATTTTCCCATGAAGATGAATACAGCACTGGGCTATCAGGGTGTGGGATCACTTAAAATGACACAGGGGGATTAGAGGGGGGAAAAAATACAGGGGGGATTACCATTTTAGTAACCCATTGTGATCCTCCTGTGTTATTTTGATTGCCCCCTCTGATCCCCCCTGTCCAGAGTTACATTACCGTATCTTCGGGGGTGCCTTATGTTCGAGGGATGCCTTAATTTTAAGGAAACAGTGCATAAATGCTTTGATACAGCACTTTGGAAACATCCAACTTCCTTAGCAGTTACCTTTTGAGGCTTTCCCTCCTTATGGAGGGTGTTAATGATGGTTTTCTGTACAACTGTCAAGTCAGCAGTCTTTGCCATGATTGCGAATCTTCCCGAACCAGAGAGAACATTTAAAGGATGAGGAACCCTTTGGGGTTTTGTATTCAGCTGATTAGAGTCTGAGTCTTTGAGCCTAGATATTCTTCTGACTTTTCTGAGACTTTGTGGTTTCCATAAGCTGTAAGCCACAATCATCAGAATTATAACAAATAAAGGCTTGAAATATCTCACTATGCATTTAATCAGTCTATTTTAAAAAATTGTTTCACATATCCCGTTGAGTAACTGAAATACAGGAACCTTTGGACGATATTTTTCGTAAATCACAAAAAAAATAGGATTACAATGAGATACATAAACATTGAAAAGGGGGTAGGGAGGCCAGTACCTCACACAACTCCCCAATTGGCAATGGGCCAGTCTTATGGTGGGCATACACAAATCAATGTTTCGGTTCACTTGACTTCAATAGTTTAAGGGCCATTTCACACTAGCCGCCTTGCCTTATTGCTTAATGCAAGCTAGTGTGAAATGGCCCCAAGCCGATCCTTCGAAAAAGAGCTGTGATTGGTCATGTTGAAAAATGTGAGTGGGTTTTACATGTGTATCTAACGGGTTTTATGGCAATCAATTTTTATCTGATCATACAATGTAGAGGCCTTTGGAAATAAATCCATTGGTTTCACGTCAATGGCATTGTGTGGTAGTACAATCTATGAGATACATTTTATGATTGACCAAGCAAAAGTTGTTGTGTTTGGCCTACTTTAGGATCGAATATAGATTCTCCCTTCACAATAGGCTTTATATTATGTGTGGGTAATTCATTTACATAGTTAAACTGCAATGATATACCTTATTTTTGGGACCATAAGATGCACTTTTTCACCCCCAAAATCGGGGGGAAAAGTGCCTGCGTCTTATGGTCTAAATGCGTGACCCCCACGGCCGAGTGGCCAGCTCTCCCGTCAAGGAGATTAGCTGGGGAGCTGTCAGATGAGAAAAACCGGACGGTGACCGGATCTCCCACCGGAACTGTATTGCTTATGCCAAAAGAGCCCTGCTGGCATAAGCAATGAAGAGAGGGAAAGATGAACAGCTATCTACCCCTTTCTCTGTGTCTGAGGAAACAGCAATCACTCTGCAGCTCCCACCGACACAGGAACAGCCAGCCGGAGAGAAGAGCAGAGGAGAGACTCTGCAGCTGTTGGCCCCCCTCCTTCCAGTCAGTGAGGAAGATCATGTTGTGCTGTGAGTGTACCGCTGCTAGTGACACCTACTGGCTGAATTGAATATTTCATTCATTTAATCCATTGCATTAACCCAATTGATGTGAAAGCTTATTAAATATTTCTGCTCTGGGCGCCTTATAGTCCAAAAAATACAGTACTATAAAATGCACATTATCTGTTAGATGCAAACTTTGCCAATAGAAAATCCGCCCATGGACATCTCTGCATTCTATTTGCTGTTAAGAATCAGTATATTGCAACACATTGTAAATGTAACCAAACATGACACTAATGATATTAATATATCTATATGATCATTGACGTGTAAAATGATCCTATGTATCATAATGCAATGTGAATGGAGGTAGACTTTACCAAGAATATACTTTCTATCTAGAATTGAATACACTAGAGCACCACATACTGGCTCCAAAAAATTGCACTGAAAACTCCACCAAACCCTGAGGAAGTCCTTTTATGGATGAAACGCATCGGAAAGCACTTTACATGCATATTATGCCAGGAGCTTGTCAAGCTCTAATCTTTATATTTATTTGGACCTGTTTTGTGTATTTCATTGTGTCCTATTGAATTGTTGAAGTGCCTCCTGGTAGGCTCATACCAAGTGTGATCATTTTTAAAGTTTGTAATAAATAAACATACATTTGTATCTCATTCTTGGTTTGGAACATCCTTTTTTTTTGTTGTTTATTTTTTAGTTGTCAAGTCCCGGAGACTGCCCGTCTCGCCTATCCTACCACTTTTTTCTCTACTTACTTTATGTCAGTGGTTCCCCCCAAACTGGGGGGCAGCATGAAGGTATTCTGAGGGGGCACCCCCATTCTTAACCTGTGTTTGAATGGGGAGGGGGGGCTCCATAATGTTCTTTAATATAAAAGGGGAGCTCTGCAAGGAAAGTTTGAGAACCACTGCTATATATGATGTGGCAATAACCTTACCTTTCTTTTTGGCCAATAGATCTCCCCACCTACCTCAAATAGACATATTTAAAATTTCAAATATTTATTATGACAAAGTCACAGGGAAGAGAGTTATGCAGACATCAGATGATTTCGGAGGCATAGGGTTCCTAGTCTCCATGATCTATTACAGAGCTGCTCATGTAGGCATAATGATGGATTTGTGATAAAATGCTAAATAGAGCAGGGGATCCGGAATTCCTTCGGTACATTCCACACTTACTTTTAGCTGCCTTTCCCTTTTATGCTGATATTTCAAGGCATTCAATGTATTTGTTACTACTCTAATCAATATAGGAGTCACATTTTTCCAAGCACCAGAAGAGGCTAGATGCATTTTGGGTGACTGTGGCAGCAACCCAAGCACAACTTACACTGTGTTACTGCAGAAGTCTCTCATTCCAATTTTTTAGCAATAGGTAACAGATTTGGAGTCCACTTTCACTCCACAAGCTACACCCGATATTGATCGGGAGGCAAGCTATGAGTTCCTCACATTCCACTCGTATCTTTTTTCATAACATAGTTTCCAACCTCTTACCTATTATGCTGCCAATCAAGTAAATTCCTAGGAAATGTCCTCCACACTTCTTGAGAATGCGTGGTGCTGAAACTTAGAGATAACCCACAAAATAGGAGGAATTTAGCCAGACTTGTAACCCAAAACCTACCTCCTTCAACTTAACCACTGCGCACAAAAGTAAATCTATATTGATAGAAATTCTAAAACCAACTGAATCGTGTGTGGGCACTATAGAAATCATTTTCACCCAAACTATGTTGCTATTCTTTCCATTACGTTGGGAGCCCTCCGCTTAGCGTACACGCTTAGCGGGGGTCCCCGACGTAGCAGATAGACTTACCTGCTCGGCGGACGGGTCTGTCTTCATTGCGCCGCCCCGATCCGCCGGTGTCAGGCTGAACATAGTCGAGTACGTTCAGCCTGTACACCGGCGGATGTCTAAACAGACCATCCGCCGGCAGGCTGAGTCTATGGGATACGTCGGGACCCCTGCTTAGCGTATACGCTTAGCGGAGGGCTCCCGACGTACAATGGAAACAAAGCCTAACAAGGCACAAGGGGGATTCCCTTTAAAGAAAAGGGATTTTGACTTTTTGTAGAATGTCAATTTTAAAATTCCCTTATAGCAAATCAAGTAAAACAAAGTAAAATAATCTAAAGGAATTGTAGTGCATAATGTGCCAGTCTTTAACTTTCTCAAGTTAAGACTTCCATATTGGATCACCAAGTTTAGTGGAAGTTAAACTGCACTGTTTGGGAGCTGAGGTCACTTTTTCTCTCTGGAGAAAGGATTCATATGGAGCCAGGTAGGGCTTGCATTACTGTTTGCCTGAGAATTATTGGTGAGCTGCAACAACTAAAAACCAATGAATATTTGTTTGGTATGCTGCATACAATAACACTACTTCATGCGTGGCAAGATTTAATTTGTGTTTTTTGGTGAAATAAACCTGAGTTTGTGCTGGCAACTCCTTTCTCCTGAACTTTCCAGGACATTAATATTTAGGTTTAGGGATGCTGATCATATTGAACTCCAAACCATCTCTCCGACCAATGTAGCAGTGCTGATATTGTTACCACAGCGTCTCTTTATTCTAACATAACTAGATCCATGAACTGTGTAAATCAACAAAGAACTCGGACAACAGATTACATTGTTTTCCCTTGAATTTAAAATACATTTATTTTTCATATAAATACAGCATCACTACAAAAGTAATAACATCCAGTGTACAACAGTTGTGTTTTATAAAGTGCGGCAAGAGATGCTGACGAATATGCAGTCATGTGCATCCGGTAATAGAGTGAAGGCACAATCGCTGCCCGAGCTGGACTGTCCCATAGGCAACATTTTAACTTCAGTGCAAATAAAGAAAGGCAGCACTGGGCTGAGATAGAAGTGAGCGTGTACAGAAAAGTAATGGCCCAATGGGAATGTAAATCATTCTCCAGCTGTACTTCCTGCTTCCGGTACAACTAATCTCTTAATTTTTCCAAAATGTGATTGATCATACCTCTCAAATCTTAAAGACAGATGCCTGACAGTTGAAAAGATAAATGAATCATTTAAAAAGGTAATCTTCAGCTATGCTATTCATGTATTACAGCATGAAAAGGCATTTCATTTAATCTGCGCCCTAATTGGTTTATTCCCTCTCACATGCACCCCTGTGATGAAGTGACAGGAAGTAGTGGGAAATCTCTTTAATGGGCATACACCATCTCTGGCTGGAGTTTGACTACAATAAAAAGCTTACTGCAAACCAATTTGCACCGGTCTGAAGAATCCTCAATTGTAAGTAAACACCTTTAAATAAAATGTGTTCTGGCACTGTGGCCTCATGGGGAGGTATACCGCTACCAGAACAGGAAGAATGTGAGGAGACCCGAGTTAAGGTCAAGCTCCAGATTCTGTTTACTGGCGTATATGGAAAGTGTGATTTTGGCTGAACTGGTGAAACATCCCTACAGCTGCTACAGCTTGTGGTTTATGTATGAATATATATCATGTCATTAGAAATCCACACACTGCATTAAAAAGATGTGATTAGCTGCTCTTCCAAAGATCGTCAGATTTCTCTTTATATCAAAAAAACTGTATATCAATCTTGGTCCAGAGTACAGAAATAAATTCTTCATATAATGCAAAAAAAGTCTTAGCACAGATTGACATTGCAACATCGCTGCTGCATCCCGACTTCTTCAGTCCACGCGCCAATATAACATTTGTTCAAAAAAAGGAAATTACTAAAATATAGATTCATTTAAATAGAAATATACATATTTGCATACAATTTGGATTATAAATCGGGAAAAGTGAAAACAGAGTAAGGTTTCTGTGTACAAGGCACATAAATATACACACATATAAGGCACACATTCATTAACACTTTCTTCATAACACTTTCAACTTTCTTGACACCTTTTTTTTCTTTAAAAGTTCACCTTCAAAACAATAGAATAGAACAAAACATAGGCATTATATGCCTCAGCAGGGGTACCTGTGGTAAACGACTACTTCAAGGTCACTTCTAATATTTGAGCACAAAGATTTTGATTGGCTGTTTAGGACAACACAGGGCTCCAGTAGGAGAGGAGAACACATCAGCAGCATTGGAAGACGAAATAAGTGCTCTGAATGATAAAACACTGTGCGAGCCATAGATAAAGATTCATAATATCTGTAAATATTATTTTTCTTGCCCAGTATGTAAAAACACACAACACAAATTAATATATATTTTTAGTGTTAAGAAGTTTTTTTAAGGTCTCAATATTGCTGGTATATAATTAAAGAAAATGAATCTCCTCACCTATCACAAGATCCTTTTTTACCCAAAGATCAGAATCCTCTGAATTTAAAAAGGTGAAAACACAAGTAGCCCATTTACCCAATGTAGTGTCCATGTCCTATAGGGTGTCTCTCCTCTGCCCCCATCTAGGCACCATGGTGTTTACTATATAATTGGAATGAAGCTGTTGGATAAGAGACATCGGTATTTGTGAAGTACAGCTCCAGATAACTAGAGACAGTCAGGAAAATATTTGTATGCAGAACAGCCATCAGTAGGTCCTATTGCACATCATCTACCTTCCGGGATTAAGAAGTAAAGAATGAACCCAAACAGTGCAGTTTAACTTCCACTAAAGAGGGAGCAGAAGCCTGAAGGGCAACCTAAGGTTAGCAAAACCTTACCTTTATACCCAGAAATCATTGCTTTGTTACCTTGTATAGTCAGTTAATTCCATTGTCTCAGCTTTAAAATCTATAGTACCTTAAATATTGGTTACAACACACAAGTTGATAACAAAACCTAACTCCTCCATCATGTACAGTGTTTTACATCGCCCTTCACCTAGATTGGCTTTATGTTTACATTTCTAGTCCATCACTCTTAGCAGAGATCCGTGAAGTATAAGTACTTGGCCAGTCTGTTTAAATCCTCCCGGCCTTAGTGAGCGGTGTTCCAGAAAGTAGGATGTTGGGAGTTTCCTCCATGACTCTCACTAGAAGATTGTCTATGTAGTCCTCCAGCTCCTGCACCTGAGACTCCTTCTTGGAGATGATGTCTTTCTGCTTCAGTACCAGCTGAATGAGCTCATCATGGGTAAGCTGGGCATATGCTGAGGATGGGTCTGAGGAATCATATTTCTGATAGAAGAAAAACAAGGGAACATGTTAAAACATAAACAAAAACACACAATAAAGCAATCCCAAACGATAAGTTTTTGTGTTAAATGTGCCTCTTAGAATTGTGTCAGACCATAATATTTTCTCTTATGCTTTAAGCTGGCCATAGATGCTTAGATTCCCCTGGGATCAATTTGTTATACAATCGAGACAATGGATTGTGTCTTCAATCATAAGTTGCACATCGATCAAAAAGTGAAACATTTTCGGGATCCGATTTATCGCCGATCCATCGGTAGCGTAAGTAAGGATCGGCTACACAAAATCTTTTTGAAAAATTAAGGAAGTGGGATGAGGCCTACATGGGTCGATCAATAGGAACGATCACATGTTTATAATAACATCCCTCGATTCCTGATCTATCAATTGACTTTTCGTGCAATTTCTCGTCGTTTCAATTGATCACTCACTTAATGCATGCATCGATTCCTGACTGATCGATCTCACAGAAATTGCTCTAAAAATCTAGACGTTTTAGGGGTTACCTTGACAAACTTTTCAAATATATATAAAAACAAAAAAAAAAAAGTCTTCCATCCTGGAACCCTACCCCCATAGTTCAGACACCACATGAGTAAAGGAACACTGTTCAACATGACAAGGACAAATCATACATCCAAGTGAACTAAATAATAGCTTCAGCAGACCATAATAAACATTTGGAATGGCACAGCCAGAGCCCAGACCGAAATCTAAAATTTGTGGTGTGACCTGAACAAGGCAGATTTGGAGATCTTTTGCAATAATGAATGGCCAAATAATGTCAAGATGCACCATTCCAAAGGAAGACTTCTGTAATAATAAAATGTGCTTAAAAAATATTTAAATTTTTTCTTTTATTATTTTTTCGATTTTTGGGATTTTCAAAATGGTTTATTGGGGTGTCATTTTATAATAAAAACCTGGCATTTTAAAAAGGTGCTTGAAAACTATTTATATTCACTGTAAATTATGTTTACCAGGGAAAACATGATAAATAGAATGAGGAGAGGCGTATATAGTATGCAGTGTCCCTTGATGAAGTTGCACCGGCGCTGTGGAACTGGCGTAATGCACTTAGTAGACGTTCCAGTGATGAACACGTCCTGACTTAATGACAAGCACATTGCTCCAGTCAGTTTATATGAAATAAAAGCCTGTGATCTCATTAGTGCTTCCAATATAAATATGCAGAACACAGAACAATAAATTGACTCATGCTTGCTACATGTTTTTTTATGCAGACGTATCTAATTATGAACATTAATCTGATCTTCAGTTAGGTAAAGTCATTCAGTTGCTCAAGTAATTATATCAAGAGAAGTCTGTAATTTCATTAGTGTTTCCAGGAAATGATGAACAATAATCCAATTGTCAATTTGCTTAAAGGATTCAGTTGCTGCCGTCAATAACAAATAACCAGGAAAATTAAAACAATTCTTGGAGATAATAGGCTGCATTGTACAATTATCTAACGAGGGCAGACTGCAAAGATCAGTTACAAGTCATCAGTGTGCAGTGCAGTACCCGTGTACTCATTCAACTTGGATGACCTGTTGATTCCACATTTCCTTAAAACCTCCTATGTCTTAAGGTCCCCATACATGTGTCGATTTTCCAGAGGAACCCCGAAAAAAAAAAAAATACAAAAATCGACCGCTGTGCCCATTCAGGGTGCTCGATTGTTCGTGAATCTGACGTGGCCACCCTTTTTTCAAGTGGGATTGATAGATCCCGCTAGAAGAAAGCTCAATCTCCGTCCAATTGACCAATGTTTGAGCACAGCGTGGTGATGTCACGCTGTGCTTGAGGATTCATCCAATCAGTGGGTATCAACAGGTGTATGGGAACCCTTAGCTGAATGCCTTTGAAAACTACAGCTCTTATGAAGATGTGGAAGTGATGACATTACCTTGCTGTTAATGGTGTTCAGTGCATTCTCATGACTCTTGATTGGTTGTGGAAAGTTGGAAAGTGGCTTGCTCTGTGACGCATTCATTGGCTTTACTGGGTTAGTTCTGTAGAGAGAGGTCACATTTTAGTTACAAATGTTCAAAAGCAGTGTGCATGATTGCTATTAGATGTGGAAAGCAAAGGACAGTGGACATTTCCTGCAACATTACAGAAAAACCTACACAAGCATAACCATATGCATTAATTTGCCCTCTTTGCACACTCTCCTCAAAAACTACAGTAATAACTGAATTTTTATAAAATAAAAATGACAGAAAAATCGCATGAGTAATTATGGCCAATAACTACAGCACAGAGATCATTTATATAGATCCTCTATGTGTGACCATGGACTTGCTATAGAGAGCTTCTATCGAAACAGTTTCTGTTCCCTTATGCTCTTCCTCCTTCCAAAGGAAAGGAATGAGCATCTCAGGCAGTTGGAGGCACTTGGTAGAGGTTTCTTACAGAAAAAGCTAACAGGTCCGATCCTTCACCTTTCTAGAAAAGTAAAGGATTACCAGGATGTTTCATCCTTCCTACATAGGTGAGGATTGTCAGTTATTGTGCCAGCTCCACTCAGAAGGATAAGCAGAGAAGGTTAGCAGGATACCTGAATGAACTCTGCCTGTTATATATAGTCACAATGGATAACTTGTATGGGAATAGAATAGCAAGAGACAGGGAGAGTACATAAAAATGTATAAAAAAACTAAATAAAAAAAACCATGTACAGTATATGTAGGACAACATGGTTACAAAGCAATTAAATATTACATTAGAAACCCAGAAGCCAAATACATGGTTGCCATTTAATTCTATACATCAATGGCCTTTGCGTTTAAACCTGTATGGGACTTTTCAATGAGGAAAATGTGCTTAGTAGTGCAAGTTAAATAAAATAACTCTAAAGTTTCATCAAATGCAAAATGATGAAGATAATTTTTTTTATCCTCAAGTTAATGTTATAAAAAGCCAGTGATGTATAGATACAATGATTATGCTTTCCTGGATAATGACATTCAATTACAGCAGAATTATTATATTTTCTATACATGAGGAATTGATAGAAGCCCATATTAGCAAGTTTAAGACAGAAACTAAGAGAGTAATTAAATGTGAAGAGAACTTAAAGGTTAAAATTATATTCAATTAAATTCCAAGTCACAACAAACAACAGTGAAAGAACAGGTAATCTAGAAGTCGTTCGGTCACCTCCATGTCCCCGACACAGCGAGTACAGAACGTCCTGTAGACTGTTTTCTCAAGCAAGCCCTTGTGGCATGTGTGCTACTGATGTGTGGGCAGTGCCAATTCCAGCATGCAAAGTTTAACACTGTCACTGCCAGTCTATACCGGAGTCTGTGATACTAGGTGATACCGGATGCCAATGGCTTCCCAGCAATGTAAATCAGATTATAATAAAAGGGAAAAGCACACACAGGTTGTGCAGGTGTAATGGAAAACCCATTTGGTGATCGAAGAGAATACAAAAGATTAGTATAGTGACTATCATTCCTCTCTGTTATTTTAGTCGAAGATGGGTTTAACAGCTTCTTTTGTTTGTTTATCACACATCATTATCAATATATTAATTATTAATCATACTTCCATATATAAATTAATTCAAGAATTAGATATCAAGTGAAAATTTAAATAGGCAATGACTTCCAACACAAATTGATTTCTTGACATTACCAATGACATTTAATAAGAGAATATGAAAACTGAAAAATTATACGAAATAAAAATAAAGCAGTTTAATCTCACCTTTGCCTGGAAGACACTGCTCCACTGTTGGGCACAGTAGGGATTGGATGTGTCTCAGAGGGTGAAACCCAGGCCCGCAGCAGCTTCCTCT
>CM070034.1:123456760-123467979 GCA_036250615.1 Ptychadena robeensis
AGTGCTTATATGTATTATGCTAAAAATTTGCCAATAACTCTGTTGGCTTAACGACTTAGTAACTTCCTCTGGAAACCTCCACACAAGCTATGCTCATGAAACATCATGGAATGGATTTCATGGAATGGGGTCCATGGGGTCTACTCTACTACGTTTTGCCATAAAGCGGCATTTTGAATGGGCACGTCTTCTGTATGCATCCTATTCATTTTGAATGGGTGCGTACCTGTGATGTTTAGAAGGCACTACGATTTTGCCACTTTTGGCAAATCATAGTGGAGCCCTAGCCTAAATAATGCTGCTCTGAAAAAGCACCAGATTGGGTTACTTAAAAATCCATTATTCATTTGTATTACACCTGCAATTTTAGTGATGTTTGTGGCTTATTTGTAAAAATAAAATTTTCATGTTTAGGGCAGTGATTTAGCTTTAGGGTAACACTTAAGGGACAGTAATGAGTGCATCCGAAATCTGATTTTCTTTTTAGCTGAATGAATGCACAAAGATGGCATATCAAACTGCATATTAATGGTCTGTTGTTGCCTACATTCCCATGGTGTCATTCTTTGCACACCACACACATCTACAGGGAAATACTAAGATAAGTCGAAATCTGACTAAATTGTAATTTATACATCATCATTAACCACTTTGTGAATTCAATACAATTTTAAAAGTCCAGTTTTAAAATCCCCTTGCTATGAGTTAATTAACATTGGATCAGAGAACTGTAAATGAGCAGCTGAGTGCTCCTAGTGGTTAGCTCTACTGTTAAAAAGAAAACATTGTCATTATTGTGATGTGAACTGATTAGTGCAAGGGTTCTAAACTTTGCCAAAAAAGACTTCTGAAAACTCACAAAAGGGTTAAAGCTTAACCTTGCATAGATACAAGACACAAATGGGAGCTTGATTTCTAAAAATTTCAAGTAATATAAAATACCTCAGCACTGTTCACAGGAATAAGTTGATGCAAATATTGATTATCCTGCTTATACAGTTTTTATTTGCTTGTATTAACTAAAAGTATTGTTAGTAGACCATTTTTTTCCTTTTTATGGTGTTCTAAAAGGTGCGCCACGGTGGGACACTCCAACATTGCGGGCACGCAGCCATTCAAAATGAATGAAATGCATACAAAAGACACAAGCACTATGTTTTGCTCAATTTTCGGCAAAGCGAAGTAGCAAGCACACCAAATAACTGTGGACATACCCACTCTAGCACATGCCATTTTTCATAAATTAAGTTCAAAGTCAAGTCAACATTATAACTCAATAAAAAATTTGAGCCATCTCTATTCTTAGGGCTCGTTTTCACTGTCGGTTTTAAAACGCCGAATAAACAAGCAATTAGCGCAACCGCCCGGCAGACACAACTGGTAGGTTTCCAGGCTTTCGCCCTATCAACTTGTCATAGGGTCTTTTCCCGAGCTGCGCCCCTTTGGGTGTTGTTCGGCGGCTCCCCTTGGTCCTCCACATGCGGCCCCCAAAACCGTTAATGCATAGCATACTGTTAATGCATAATGCATAGCAACTCACCTGTGAAGTGGTCACACGCTGACCCAGCTTTCCTTATTATCTTTGGCACTCCTACATCAGTTAAATTGTCAATGTTGATCCGGAAAACCAGGTCTACATATGAGTGCTTCACCCAGGGCAAGGAGGGGGGTGGGTGCGTGTCGGGTTGGGTTTTGACTGCCTGTTGGGATCTGGTCCATCTGAGATATGTGGACGGGGGGAGGGTCTGGATCGATGTTATGTGCGGCCCTTTAGTGATGCCGAGGGCCGCACTTGTGGCCCTCCATATCAATTTAGTTGCCTACCACTGATCTAGCCTTACTCATTTGCAGGGAGCCACATTTCTCCCAAGCTGTTCCTAAAGGGTGTGTGCTACATCTTTGTAAGCTTTAACCACATTGAGGGCCCTTTCATACTAGCTGCAGTTCAGTACAGTAGCGCAGTGCGGCTAGTGTTAACGCAAGATACAAAGGTATCTTGTGTTTGTGCAATGCCGCACATAAATGCCCTTCTGCACTCTGTTTTGCAGACTCAGTGCAAGCACAGTGCAAGGTGTGGGATTTTCATCGATAATGAATGCGTCTTTTGGGCGCTCTTACCGTTAGTTGACGTGTATCCATTACCACAGCACATATAGAGTATATTATAATTACAGATAACCCCTGCGTCACAATAAGGATTGCTTACCTGCTCTATCTGAGCTTGTGCTGTCCCCTAGTGACAGCATCCTGCAATTTTTTTAAACAATAAGGATAAAGTAATACGTTTATTATGTCTACACCAAAAAACTGGCTTATGGATATATTAACCATATGATTTGGCACAAAATGCATAACAGTTCTCCCCTGTTTGTGATTTTTATAACAAATAAATAAGTATAAACTGTTATCCTATTTTATATAAAACTCTGAATGTTATTCGTCTACAAATGTTGTCAAGTTTTACAGTTTTACATTCCACCTTAATGCATTCATTGTTGGTCTCATGAGATAAAAGAGAAGATACAAAGAGATTAGAAGATCTGCAGAAGAAGTCTGCAGCAATGAAACATAAAACGAATTTGTGCTTCGTTTGGCCTTGGATTTGGCATTTTATTATCAGGCAGAAACCTCAACTGGAATCAAAAAGAGAAAGTTAATCAATTATTTTCCTTTATTGTACATTTTTGCCAACATAGACGGTTGCAAAATGTTTTTTTTTTCAGACAAATGTTTAACTACATTTTTATTAAATAGCGCAGTCAAGTTCCACTGAAATGAAAATGTAATAATCAAGCTATGCACAGGGAACACATGCCCAGAAATAGTTTCATCTAGACGTAGATGTAATGCAGCAGATAACTTTAAGGATTAATACAAATTGACATCTATGTGTTCCGGTTTCTTGATCTGAAAAATATGGTCTCTGATGGTACCAAAGATTAGCTCCATAACACCATAACATTATGTGGGGGATCAGCTCCAAGCGGTGCTCTCAGACCATCAATCCACACGATTGTTTACCTTTTAGGGCTCCTGCCCGTGTTTATTTGCACTCACAAACAGTCCAAACAGAACTTACCCACGCAGAAGTTATTGGCAATTGAAACAATAAAAGTCCTGAAAAAGCCAGTCCTCCTGGCATTCAAATGTTCAAAATAAATTGTCCTTTCTTGGCTCGGCTTCCCAGCAGCAACAGGCCTCACACTCCTTGTGTGCCCCCCTGTCTATACTCAGAAGCCTTGTTTCCAACTTCAATCAGGAGCTGTGTCTCCAGCTTCTATCAGGACCCCAACACTATGGTCTGAGCTCCTTTTTGTGGAGACACACCTGGCTCCATTCACCTGCAAACAGGTGTTTAACCATTGAGTGGACCCTGGGGGAATAGGGAGGCCCACCCAATTCCATCCTCCCTATCCCAGAGTCCGGGTGCCCTTTAAGAAAACTAATAAAAAACACTCAGCACACTATAGTTGCTCGGCAATAATCATTCCCGGACTCCTTCTAGGAACCACCCAACAGTTCATTCACCCAGTGACAGATGACCAGTCTGTCACAATTACAATCGTGTCAGTCACCAGTCCCATTTTCCTTTTGGTGGGTACAAAATACCATTGCCAAAATCTTTAATCACCAATACATACAATCCAAACCATTACATAGATTATCTTGCGACACCCTTTATCACTCCAAAATTAAGCCATCTGTGCGTGCATTGAACACACTCGTATTTTGCGGACTATAAGATGCACCAGACCATAGGATGCACCCAGTTTTTAGAACAAGAAAAATATATTTAATATATAAGTGTCCAAATCAATTGGGTTAATGGATTAAATTAATGCAATATCAAATTTAGCCAGTAGATGTTACTAGCAGAAGTACTATGATAGCACATTACGCCATCCTCCTCACTGATCTTCCTCACTGATCGGGTGGAGGGAGGCCACAGGGGAAACAGCTGCAGACCTCCTCTCCCTCTCTGGTTGTGCTTGTGTCCTTGGAAGCTGCAGAGCGATTGGAGATTCCACAGACACGGAGAGAAAGATAGATGGCAGTTCTTCTATCTCTCACTTCATTGTTTATATCAGCAGGGTTCCGGGCTCTGCTGGCATAAGCAACAATAGAGTTCAGATGGGAGATCCGGCTGTTGCCGCATCTCTCACCTGACAGCTACCTGGCTAATCTCCTTGCCATTAAAGCTAGCGGTATATGAATATAAACAATGAAATAAACAATGAAGATACTATACTCTAGGTAACATAAATGCAATGGACAAGGGAAATAAATTGAATAGCGCTCCTGCTAACATTCACCTCACTGAACCCCAGGGGAACTGTGTGCTTGAGGTTATTAGGATTCAGGGAGCTGGGAGAATGAGAAAGCAGGTAGAAAGTTACCCACACTCTTGGAAGTGCATGACCACCTTATCAGCCAATCTGGAAGTCCCTATAGCACAGTGAATTGAATGTCCTCTGCCTGTTATCATGGCTGACATGTACCCAGCTTCTGCTTTACACACTGTGAGCACTCATGGTAGCTCAGCTTTGCCTTTTTTCTTCTTCCTTATGCCAACACCTTTAATTATAGATGGCCTTGTGTTCACCTTTTAGGCACTGTCGGTGGAGGGTTCAGCTCCATCCCCAAAAATGTAACTGTTACACATATTCTCTGAGATACTAAACAGTTTACTATCCCCAAAAAGAGGACAGTTTGGACATTATACCCATGAAGAAGTTAATGAATAAATGGAATGACAGCATTGTTCACAAATTATATTACTCTTCTAATCATAAAACCTACTTGTAAAGCATAGATGATACATTTATATTCCATGGCTGTACTTTGGCTGAGCCTGGACTGGCACAAATATCTGGTTTACAATAATAATGAATGATTCGATCTAAAAAGGATAACAGATGTTAATAAATAACAACCTGCCACATATATTACGCTAAATGGATTCTGCTGATTTACTAATCCACTCACATTAATAGCTGCTTATATTATTGAAAGGCTTCACTTGAAAGAACAGCTGTGAAGAGAAATATCTAATTCTCTATCACACAATACAACAATTCTAATTTAACGTAGCCCTCGCCTGCCTAGCCACTGCCAGTCTGGTCACCTTGACCCTCTCCAGGCTGCTCACTGAATCAATACGGAGTTATTGGTTTAGATGTTGTCAGTGCGTCATTTTCCAGAATTCTTTATTTTCTGTTTGAGAGGTACTTCAGCAATGCCCTGCCCTCCACAGCCCATTCCCCAACATTCTGCAACTCTGATTAACTCTGACAGGCATATCTATAACTTTGACATCTCGATATTTTGTCAGATATAAAACTGAATTTAGGATTAGCTGTAGAATGGAACACGAGAAAAAAGAAACTGCAATAATAGTTTTTTTTAAGGGCTTGAAAAAGCGAAGCTGTATCAAAAAACATTAATTTCTTTTTGGTAGAATGCTAAGGTTATTATACATTTTGAGCCCATCTGGGTAAATCCATTGGGATGAATCTCCTAGCCTCTGGATTCTTTTATTCTTATTCTGCAGCCTCCATGAGATGATTTCACATTCATTCAGTGTTTAGAAACTTAGCAGCCAACTACTGCTATATAGTGATGCGGATATTCAAATTGCGGATTTTTATTGCAGATATTGGCACTTTGAGAATTCGCAAATAGAGTTAATATTGTGCTATATCTTTGTTATCTGCTAATATTCTTGATAAGAAGAAAAGGGTTGGATGGGCAGCAGGTTCTAAAGGTACATCAGACCGGCAGTCCATCCGGTTTCTTCTCTCTGCCCAAAGGGCAAAGACTCTGGGACTTTCAAACGGGGACCACCCCGACTCTATAGATAGACCCCAATTGGGGATTTATACAGTTTAGGTAAGTAAACAAAAGGAAATAATTAGTGGACATAGAAGTAGAGGACGACGGAAGGAACGGGGGGCCACTGCCCGAGACCGTCTCAGCAAACCTGTCTGTGAGAGAAGTAGTCTTAGTCGTACGTGTAACCTGGATGGTGCCAGGAGAAGGTATAAGGGTGATAAGGTTAGCTTCCAAGGTTTCCTCCGTGTGTGTATGCGTGTGTACACTTTTTTTGCTAAGTGGATATGTAGATGCGATAATATAACTGTCCACTAATTATTTCCTTTTGTTTACTTACCTAAACTGTATAAATCCCCAATTGGGGTCTATCTATAGAGTCGGGGTGGCCCCCGTTTGAAAGTCCCCACGTCTTTGCCCTTTGGGCAGAGAGAAAAAACCGGATGGACTGCCGGTCTGATGTACCTTCAGAACCTGCTGCCCATCCAACCCTTTTCTTCTCATTAAATTTTGGGATGTTGGCCACACCCGTATAAGGTGCAAGTGGTATCCTACATGCATAATATTCTTGATATCAGTACTCTGAACTATTGTGCATAGCGTTCACAATATGCTCATGTACAAGTACCGATTTGTGCAATGAAGGTAATAATGACTGGAGATCACAAATTCTCAAATTTATTGCAAATAGTAGGTGAAAATAATCACAATATTTTGTGAATACAAATATTGCCTATGCTGCTCATCATTACTGATATAAAGTGACTGTGTTCTATAGTGATATAGAGGTTATAAAATTAAAGGGGGGGGGGGGGGGGGGGGGGGGGGGGGAGCAGTCGGCTGCATCCATCTAGCTGTGGCTGAGTAAATAGAGGCTTCTCTCTCCCCTCTTCACAAAGTCTCACAGATGTGATGCTGACGTCACATCTGGGTGACTAAGCAACAGGGGCTTATGGGAGAGAATTCCCAATAACCCCTGCAGCTTGTTACATCTTGCTTAGGCGAGATGTAACACAGTGGGAGGGGCTGTCTCTAAAAAGAGAGTGACCTTACAGGTGGTAGGTCCGCTTTGAATACAAAATACATGCAAGCAATTTCAAAACCAAACAATTTTGCAACATTGGTTTCATAAGTGCAAAAAATGGCTGCTATTTTTCCCAGAAGTCTAAATCTGAAAAATTGCACAGTTTGCCATATACTATATATACTAAAGTTTAAACTGACTCAAATATAAGCCGAGGTACCTAAACAAACAAACAAAATGGAAAAAACGAAGCAGCTAAAGGTAGCCATACTTGCATCTATCCGCGTGTGGTCGATGAACTATCATTCACAACAAGGTGATGCAAAAAACAAGGAAAAAGCGTTTAGCAAATCGATGCGCACCACTTTAGGTGATCGATTCCTGGCCAAAACTTTGGTAGGGGATTGAGGGTCCCCGTCCAAAGTAATAGTGGTGATCAAACAGGGATTTACCAACATGTTGGATCCCTGTTTGATCAACATTTTCTTAAAGTGGGCTCCAGCTTCGATTCCTGAATGATCAATCACCGCAAATGCGCATGGCGAATGATGTTTCCGGTTGCCATTATTTGAATTTGTGGATTTGTGATTTACCAAAAAAGAATTTCTTTAGTTAATGTTGGTTTTTTATAAATTAGGTTCAAATTAAGTAGATTTTAAAAAATTCGACTTGGTTTTGAACCTAAGTTCGGCCATTAGTGTCACCCCCTCCATTCCTTCGGTTGCAAGAGAAGAACGACGTGTCCGGAAGAGTAGTAGGGATCTGTGAGGGATGGAGCATACAGTGAGAGGAGGTTTGTGGCTGCCTATAAGGGGGGCTTTTTTGACTACCTGTGGGGGGGGGCTCTGTGGCTACTAATAAGTGGGAGCTCTCTTTACCATTAAGAGAGGGGCTCTATGGCTAACTACAGGGGGTTTTTTGGCTACCCTTAAGGGGGGATATGTTTTCCATTGACATCTACCTATATGGGGGGCTTTGTGTTACAAATAATTGGGGGCCCTCTGTCTACAATTAAGGGAGGGGCTCTATGGCTACCTATAATGGTTACTTTGTGACTAAAGACAACAAACAAACCCAACTTACCCAAACTTTCCAAGGAGAGACAAAGCCATTGTTTACATTAGTCATTGTCAGTCGTTAGTGGTTGTCATTGTCACAGTTAATTGTAAAGAATTTTGTTTTATAATAAATAATATTGGTTTTAAGTATGATATCAAGTTGTATAGGTTTTTACATTTATCTAAGACTTATTACGTTTATTAAGTGAATTGAATGAGTATGCTTACCATTGTGCTAGAGAAACAAATGTTCCCCTTCTTAACATTTACATCTCTACATCTACCTTGTTTAGGAGCTTTGCAATGAACTCACAAAGTCTGTGACTCAAGTATTGTATCATTGCCCGGGGCAATCAGGTTCTTTTCGGATGCCTATGTTCCAAACACTGTACTCATATTAAATGAATGTCCACACAGCTGATTAGGGGGATTGAAGCATAGGGACTAAAGTTCCAAACGACACTAACCACCCAGAAGCAGAAGAGAGCACCTTGCTCCAAGGTAAGCTGCAGGCAAGAAGCACGGGAAAACAATAGCTAGAGAAATATATAGCCTCTGCCAAGTGTAAGGGAATCTACAATTACCAGGCAGAGAGTGAAATCAAAACAGTGGGAAAATCTCATCCCCTGGCAGTTGCTAAGCAGAAATAAATGCATTCCTAAAGCTATATACGCCATTTGCCATTTTACACACCATGTCATGGCCTACTATACAGATATAGAACAGGCCAAAAGTTCAGACACACCTCCTCATTCAATGTGTTTTCTTTATTTCATGACCATTTACATTGGTAGGTTCTCACTCAAGGCATCAAAACTATGAATGAACACATGTGTAGTTATGTACTTAACAAAAAAAGGTAAAATAACTGAAAACATGTTTAATATTCTAGTTTCTGCAAAAAAGCCACCATTTGCTCAGATATCTGCTTGGCACACTCTTGGCATTCTCCTGATGAACTTCACCTGAAATGGTTTTCCAACAGTCTTGAAGGAGTTCCCAGAGGTGTGTAGCACTTGTTGGCCCCTTTGCCTTTACTCTGCGGTCCAGCTCAGCCAAAACCATCTTGATTGGGTTCAGGTCATCTGCCGCAGCACTCCATCACTCAAATAGCCCCTACACAGCCTGGAGGTGTGTTTGGGGTCATTGTCCTGTTGAAAAATAAATGATTGTCCAACTAAACGCAAACTGGATGGGATGGCATGTCGCTGCAGGATGCTGTGGTAGCCATGCTGGTTCAGTGTGCCTTTAATTTACTCTTACTCTTGGTCTTCCTTTCCTGGGTCGGTCCTCATGTATGCCAGTTTCGTTGTAGCGCTTGATGGTTTTTGCAACTCCACTTGGGGACACATTTAAAGTTTTTGCAATTTTCCAGACTGATTGACCTTCATTTCTTAAAGTAATGATGGCCACTCGTTTTTCTTTAGTTAGCTGCTTGGTTCTTGCCCTAATATGAATTTTAACAGTTGTCCAATAGGACTGTCTGTTGTGTAGTAACCTGACTTCTGCACAACACAACTGCTGGTCCCCACTCCATTTATAAAGCATGAACATCCACAAAATAACCCTGATAAGGCTTCACCCCTGTGAAGTGAAAACCATTTCAGGTGACTACCTGTTAAAGTTCATTAAGAGAATGCCAAGAGTGTGCCAAGCAGTAATCTGAGCAAATGGTGGCTATTTTGAAGAAACTAGAATATAAAACATGTTTTCAGTTATTTCACCTTTTTTTTGTTAAGTGCATAACTCCACATGGGTTCATTCATAGTTTTGATGCCTTCAGTCAGAACCTACCAATGTAAATGGTCATGAAATAAAGAAAACACATTGAATAAGAAGGTGTGTCCAAACTTTTGGCCTGTACTGCATATACAGATTTTAGTGTGTTTTCACTACACTACAGTATAAAAATGCAGCTTATTAAAGCAGGAAAATCTAGGGAGGTTAATATCCTTTAATAGAGCTAAAATGCTTTATCATTTAAAAGTTTATACAAATTTTTACATCGAGAAACAGTTGCAAACCTGACAGTCGAGAGGGGGGCCTCTGAAAGGGTGATGGTGTCGTGTTTTCACTTCAATTAAAGACTTACGTTAAATGTGCGGATGCTCGATTTTTGGATATATAATTTATATACTATAATACGATCCGTGCCTATTTTATTTTCTGACGCATCATTTGGAAAATAATTATTCTGCTCTGAACAGTGACTAACAATTAACATGTTGCTGACATTTCACTATAAACAGATATATGAAAGGATTACAAAGCAATATTGGGCAAGAATCCAAAGTATTAGGTCAATACATTTCTGCCTGAAGATGGAAATATTTTATCATCTAGTGATCAATGATTTAAGGTATGTACAGACACCAGATGAAAGGCCTGAGAGACTATTGATTGTGAAAAACCCTTTTAGACGTTTTTTTGAAAATCTGCCTCTTGTGTGTCCTCCTCTCTTCATAGAACAGAACAAGTGTTCAGTGTACATTGCTTTTCTCCAGGCACTGCAAACAATCTGTTAAGAAAGTTACAAAAACAATTTGTGCATAGTTTTGGACTTTACTTCCAAGTCAAGAAACCACAGATTATTGCATATAACGATGTGAAAGGTCAGAACATAATGACTATGGTGCAGGTTTTAGATTAATGGGAATATGTTTTACATTGACACATCCGCATACATCCTGAGATGCAATACACCTCAGTTGGGCATTTGAAAGCATGCACCTTCACCTCTACTAAATTCTCCGTAGCACAATTCACTGCATGTTCACACTGTATGTTGCAGTGTGTTGTGGAATGCATCACCAACATCAGCATTATTCTGTGCAGTACTGCGCAAAAGGGAAAACTTAAGCTGGGCATACACGTTCAAATTCCTGCACGATCCGACCCCCGGTCCGATGCCGTGCGTGCTCCCGCATCCCTCAGGGATCGGGTCGTGCAGGAATTGGATGCAGCAACTAACGAGGATTGGGCTAATATCAGCCGTCCTGTCGGATTGCACAGTTATCTGACAGGATGCTAAATTTTAGTCCAATCACATAAAATCAGCTGGGGATGGCTGCCCCCAGCCGAACTAATGAGCTGCACATAAAGAGTGCCGTCCGATAAGGAATAGACGGTAAATTGTACCGTCTATTCCCAGCTTTAGATCTCTCTGTCAGATATTCTTTAGATCTACCAACAACTATGTAGTATAGGGTCCTCTGTGATAGAACACACGTAGACTTGATGGTGTAGAACAGGGCTACTCAAATGTACATTTGAAAGGTCCACTTGCCAAATTTCCATTCAGTCTGAGG
>CM070034.1:123483613-123498277 GCA_036250615.1 Ptychadena robeensis
GCGGGACGGAGCTGATCAGAGCTGCTGCTACTCACATCGGGCGCCGGAACCGGAAGTCTAGATTTGTTTTTGACAGATAAGTGGCTTCTCCAACTAGTGACTAAATCTGCGATCTGCACTATTACCTGGTCCGATCATGCCCCGGTGACGGTGGAGATCTTTCCATCTCCCCGACTATCCCCCCGCAAATTGTGGAGGATGAACACGTATGTGTTGCAGACTGTACCGAAGATCCAGGCAATCAGAGATAAACTGACGGAATACTTCCACCTAAATGTGACCCCAGACGTTGGCCCCCTCACTGTGTGGAATGCACATAAGGCGTATATTCGAGGCATCTGCATTCAGTTGACGGCGCAACATAAACGAGCGACTGGAGAAGCAATCCAACGGTTGGTACAGGAAATTAGGGTAGCTGAAGGCCTGAACAAACTGTCCTTCGATCTGAGTAGAGCCACTGACATTATGAAACTGAGGAATGATCTCCGAGCCCTTTTTTTACACGACTATGAGCATGCGCTTAGGAGGCTGAAACTGAACCATTATTCTATGGGGAACAAGGCTGGGGCCTATCTGGCTAGGCGGCTGAGAACCATGAGTGCTCGCACCGCTATACCGTTTCTCCTTGACCCTAAGACTCAGGCTAAGGTGACCAACCCCCTAGATATTGCAAATCAGTTTAGCAAATTTTATGGGTCCCTCTACAATTTGGCTGACGATGAGAATACCCCCCTTCCGACTTTAGCTTCTATTGATACCTTTCTGCAGACGGTTCGCGTCCCTACACTCTCCCAGCCCCAAGTGGACTCCCTGTCTACCCCGTTCACCGAGGCGGAACTGGCTAAAGTTATTAACTCCTTGCCTACTCTTAAAGCCCCGGGGTCGGATGGCTTACCCTGCGAGTATTACAAAAATAATGCTGATATCCTGCTCCCTCACCTGACGAGGGTGTGTAACATCGCTAGGACCACGGGTACGTTCCTGAAGGAAATGCTCCAGGCCACCATAGTCACTATTCCTAAACCCGGTAAACCGACCTCGTCTCCCGCAAATTATCGGACGATTTCCCTGCTGAACGCAGATGTTAAGATTTATGCTAAAGCTCTGGCCAACCGACTGCTAGGGGTTCTACCGACTCTTATCGACCCCGACCAAGTAGGCTTCACTAGGGGACGACAGGCTCCAGACGGCACCAGGCGGCTACTGAACATTATTACCCATCTCAAAGCGCATAATGGGTCGGCAGTGTTACTCTCGTTGGACGCCGAAAAGGCGTTCGACAGGGTACACTGGGACTTCTTGCGCTCGTCTTTGCAGAAATTTGGATTTGCAGGGCCCATCCTTACAGCTATCATGGCCCTCTACTCTACGCCTTCGGCATCGGTGTTTGTTAATGGCATGGTTTCTACATCTTTTGACATCACTAATGGGACGAGACAGGGGTGCCCCCTGTCGCCTCTCATTTTTACGGTGGTGATGGAGATGCTGGCCCAAACTATCTGTCAACACCCGGGAATCACAGGAGTGCAAGTAGGCCCGCAGGACCATAGGATAGGACTCTTCGCGGACGATGTGGTCCTATTTTTGACTAACCCCCTGTCATCCCTGGCGGCGGTGTCGGAAGTGTTAGCACAGTTTGGGAGGGTCTCTTTCTACAAGGTCAACCAGACCAAATCACTCCTCCTTGGCGTGAACATACTCCCTCAGTTGAAAAAGGTGATTCAAAGTAAATTCCCATTTCCGTGGGTTACGAATGGACTGACGTATTTGGGGGTTACTATCCCTGATGACCTGGATAAATTGTATGACCTTAACTATAAACGTTTACTCGACCGACTTCCGGATGATCTGACTAGGTTCTCGGGGCACCACCTCTCCATTTTAGGGAGGGTAGCTGCCTTCAAGATGTACATATTACCCAACATTCTGTATCTCTTCCGAACTCTCCCCATCCCACTACCTCGAGGTTTTTTTACTACTGCTAACAAATTGATGACCAATTTCATCTGGGCTGGGAAGGCGCACAGGTGCAACCACGGGACACTGACGATGTGCAAATGGCACGGGGGTCTACAGGTCCCACATCTTTATCAATATTACGTGGCATCTGTTCTGGATCAGACTAGATTTTGGTGGCTTCCCCGGGCTGATAAGAAGTGGGTGTTCATGGAGACTCACGAAGTAGCACCGGCAGCCCTTAAGAGTTGCTTGCTGGCCTCGACTATCGCTCCCACCCTATATAAAGGTAATTCTCCTGTGATCAAAGGGGTAAGATAATGGAGGTGGGTAAAGGGGAGGAAGGCCGCTTCAAGGTTGGAATACCTATTGATGCTCTATCTATGTTGCTACTCTATTTTAACATTTCCCACTGGGAGGCCTACTCTATCCACTCCTTACCGCAACTTTACCAGGGCTCTGCCCTTAAACCCTTCTCCCTGTTGCAGTCACAATTTTCACTTCCGACACCAGAATTTTTCAACTATATTAGACTACGTCACTTTTTGAGCTCTCACACCCTTGGGGGATATGGATTTATACCCGCTGGTATGTACAATATTTTCTCGGATCCCTCGGCCTCCGTTCGGGGATTATCTGCTTTCTACCGTACTTTGCTATTTCCAGTGGGTTTCAAGAAATCGACATCTATGGTGAAGTGGGAAAAAGCCATTGGTAAAGTCTTCCCGCCCTCGGAGTGGGAGAAGGCTATCAGGAGCTACTATGCTACCTCCAAATGTTCATCCCACTGGGAGCTCTCTCTTAAAATCTTGCACAGATGGTATTTTACCCCCTACCTGATTGCCAAGTTTGATTCCTCCCTCTCTCCACTATGTTGGAGAGGATGCAATGCCCACGGTACTCTGAGTCATCACCTGTGGTCTTGTGAGGCGCTGCGCCCCTTGTGGGACTCTGTACAAGCCCTCTTGTCTGACCTGGGGGGCTCGAGGGTGGAATTGACATGTGAATTGGCTCTGCTACATTTGGGCTTGTCCCACTTCCCCGCCCGACATAGGAGCATGTTCTCCCACCTTTTGTTAGCCACCAAATTGGTCCTGGCCAGGAATTGGAAGTCCCCGCTGGCCCCTGGGTTTGGGGAAGTTCTTGCTGAATTTAACCTTCAGGGCTCTATGGAAATGATGGTGTTCAAGAAGAATAATAAGGCCTCAGTGTTTCACAATCAATGGAAGACCTGGCTGGATCATACCCTTTGCACTGTGGCACATTGATTTGGTTCCGCCGGTTTATGATCCCTTATCCGTATTCCCTGGGTATTAAGGCAGTCCCTCTGGTCACACCCACCCATCCCATTCCCGGTTCTCTCTTGTCTCTATGTATATACTTGACAGTTTTTTTTCCCCCCTGTGTTTAGTGTTTAGTTCGGCTTCGCGACCTGCTTCAGTTCTTTTGTACACCTCAAATGTAGAGCCTCGTTGATTATGGTATTCTGTTTAACCTTTAAATTTGAAGGGCTGACTCTACTGGGTGCGCCATCGACCCGTGTCTGGTGGACCTCTAACCTGTTGTTGTAACTGATTGTAAGTGTGAGCGACCGCCACTGTATATCCACCTGTTGACTGTAGCGTGTAATGTGCTAGATGTCTGCTGAAGCCCGCTGTTGTAACGTTCCCTTTTTCTTTTTGAAAATCCAATAAAAATTTATTAAACAAAAAAAAAAGATGATCAGCGGGTATAGGGTCAAGTGGGGCAGGTGGTGGAGGGAGAAGAGCGAAGCAGAGAGGTGACTTCCTCCAGACTGACAGGGGACTGACAGGGGAAAGTAAGGTGAGGGAAGAGGTACAGGAGGATGGGATTGGAGGGAAGGGGGGTGAGGGCAGAGTTACGATGAGGGATGGGATGGGGAGTGGAGGGTGAGGGAAGAGTTACAGGAGGATGGGATGGGAGGAGGGGGGGGGTTTGCGGTTGGCAGATATATCGATTCGGATGGCTTCAATTTTGTCTTGAAAGTATGTGGAAGGTCTTGGGCAGAGAAGTGGCAGTGGGAGGAGGAGGTGTAGGATTGAGCAGAGAGTTGAAGGTGGAGAAGAGGCAGTGAGGGTTGGATGCTGTGAGGATAGGAGAGAAGGAGAAGTATGTTTGTTTGGCAGCAGTAGTAACTCAGCATGAATTGCTGGAGTTTGGCCTTGTAGAGGAGAAAGTCAGTGCTTTGACCAGACTTTCTCCATTACGCTCTACCTTGCGAACATCTCGTTGGAGGGAGCGGTGTGTGTTACAGTGCCAGGGATGGGGGTTGGATAGGGGGTGGAGAGCGGGGGTGGCAGGAGCAAGTTTATTTAGGACAGATTGAAGGGTGAGATTATAGTGAGAGGACAGCTGGTCAGGGGATGTGAGATTTAGAGATAGTGGAGGCAAGTGAAGATAAGAGTCAGAGAATGCAGCGTGGTCCAGTTGTGAGGTCTCTGTGCCAACGTTTCAGGTCAGGGAGGTTGCTGGGGTGGACAAAGGGCAAGAGGTATTTATATTGAAGGTTAGGAGATGGTGGTCAGAAAGAGGGAAAGCAGAGGTAGCAAGGTGGGTGAGAGTGTAGAGTTTGCAGAATACCAGGTCAAGGTGTGTCCAGCGAGGTGTCTGTGTGTGGGGGTGTTGATGTGCTGCGGTTAGGCCAAGGGAGTCGGTTAAAGAGAGCAGTTGGCAGATGGAAGGTTGCTGGGGTCATACATGGCTAGATTGATAGTCACCAAGGATAAGAAGTGGTAGGTATGGGCAAGAATGGTGGGGAGCTAAGAGGTAAAGTGTTAAGGAATTGGGATGAGGGCTAGGGGGGGCGATAGATTACACGCAACAATGAGGGGCAGGGGGTTGATGAAACCGGTGGATGGAGTGTACCTCGAATGAGAGAAAGTGAGTGAGGGAGGGGATTGTAGTACAGTGTAGGGTGGCAGCGAGGCGAGAGAAGGAAACCACACACCACCTGGCATGTTGCAGGTCTGGGTGGGTGTGTGAGTGAATGGCAGGCCTCCATAGGATAGAGCAGAGGCAGATTCAGAGGTAGAGAGCCAGGTTTAGTGAGACCAGAGAGGTTTAGAGACTAAAGCCTTGCCAACACACGCCAATGTTGTGTAGGCAGACGATGTCCCGATATCTTCCGGGAGGCTACGTGATGACGTTTATCATGTTAGCACACCCGTTGCATTAGTGTGGGGCCCCTTCAGGTTGCCGAGGAGCACGCTGCTTGTGTGCCTGGCCATAAAGCTGCAATGAAGACGCGTCTTTCATTGCAAGCTTTATGGCATACGCTTTGCAACCAAAAATCGGCCAGAGATTACTTTTCGGACATGTCCGTTCTCCTCGTGCCGGCCGAAGCTCTGTTGGGGCGAAAGGGATCTGTCACCCCATGTGGGCCACATGCTGCGCATATAATATGATTATTGTTCACATAACAATTTTATTTATAATTTGTGTCAAACATCTATATAAACAGAAGTGAGACATATGTTTGTTCAAAGTTTAAATTACAAAAAATATAAGGATACATACAAAAATCTATGTTTGTAGGCCCTGTAACTTCCTCAAAATCTGTCCGTACCAAGGGTCTAAATAGACATACTCTGACTATAATAATTGTTTGACAATAAACAATTATGTAAAATAAAAATCAAAGACCATTTTTTTATAAATAAAATTTATAGAGAAAAACAGGAGCACAAGCTTGGCTGCTATGTACTAACGAATCTCGTCCAAATAAAGTCTCTTGTGCCCCAGCATGTGCCGCATGCTTTGCAGTTAACCCTACCTAACGTGACCTGTGTGATGGATGTCGACTCACGTCACTTGGGACGTGGGGGGGGGGGGAGAGCCCAAATGATCCAAGAAGCATCGGGACAGGCAAAAAACAGTAAAGTATGCGGTCTTGGGCCCCGAGTTCCGGACGGCACCATCTCGTCCAGTGCGATAGTGGGAGAGAAGTAGCAGCGCTGCGGACAAGATGGTGGCCTCATGAACGCTTTTAGGGACGGGTAACTTAGCAGAAGCTGTCCTTCTATGGAAAAATAAATAGATGCCATCACTTCCACAAGGTGGAATACTCTCTAGCCTATATATTTTATGTAGGAATTGTTACATCTCTGACAAACATGCACCACCTGTCGCCAGTGCCTACAGTGGTGACATTAAGGGTGCGCAGTGTCGGGGTATCCCCACTTTTGCACGTTTTCAGTAGTTGGCGTTCAGGGTTTTAGTTAGTGGGGAGAGCCGGGAGTTGTGGCTTCAGTAGCAAATACTAGGGGTGTAAATGACAGGTGCTTACTTGCAGATTTTTTTTCTCTGAGGCGTCGGTCTGTTGCCAGAATTCTTGGAGTCCGAGATTTTTCAGGAATATGTGTAACAAGGATCTATGTCATTGTGGGACAGTGCCAGTAAAGGGGGCTGAATGCTGTTCCGTAGGAAAAATCTTGGAAATACCTCGTGATTGTGTTTGTCAGGAGTAGTGATGGACCAGAACTGTTCGCCGGCGAACTAGTTCACGGCAAACATGCATGTTCGCGTTCGAGCATTTCGCCGAAAAATAGGCGAGTCGAAACGCCCCCTATCTTTTTTAATTGCCCAAACTTTGAACCCGTGAGTCACAGTCAGCAGACATAATCCAGCCAATCAGCACCCCCCACTCACAGACAATCCCATCCCTATAACATAGCAAGACAGGACGCCCCCATTCATCATGCCTGCTGGAGAGAGTGGAGGGAGTTTAGAACATAGAGCTGCTGCATAGGCAACCATAGATAGGGCAGTGTTCTTTACAGTGTACTCTTCTTCATTGCTCTTAGTCTGACTCTCAGGGAGCAGATCATGAAAAAGACCCAAAAGCCCTTTTTAGGGCTATTTTTTTGCACCCTGTTGCCTGCGGCTGGCATTGCAGGCTGCTGCCATATTACGCAAGCCACATATTGCACAGTGCCTAATGCCAGCGTTCCTATATGGTGGCACTTTGTTACCCAGGGGGATTTTTTCACCTAGTTTAAGCGTATTAATACATATATTGCAGGGCTTCCGTCCGTACAGCCTGTGCCAATGTGTGTGCGCCCCCATGCCCCGGGTCCACCCATTAGTTTCTGGTGGGCACTGGTTACCCAGGGATTTTTTAACCTATTAATAAATATTGCAGGGCTTGCAGTCCATGACAGCCTTGTTGCCCAAACTGTGTGTTGCGCCACACTGCCCAGTGCACACCATAGTTATCTGGTGGGCACCTTTGTAACCCCGGGGATTTTTACCCTATTGTAGGGTAATTAATAAATACTCAAGGCGTTCCGTCCGTTTACAGCCTTGTGCCAACTGTGTGTGTGCCCACATGCCCAGTGCCCACCCATAGTTATCTGGTGGCACTTAATAAATATGCAGGGCTTTAGTTCGTTACAGCCTTGTTGCCAACGGTTGTGTTGCGCCCACATGCCCAGTGCCCACCATACTTATCTGGTGGCAATTGTAACCCCAGGGAATTTTTTCACCCTATTTTAGGGTATTAATTACATATTGCAAGGGCTTTCCGGCCGTTACAGCCTTGTGCCACAACTGTTGTGTGCGCCCACACTGCCCAGTGTCCACCATAGTAGATGGTGGTACTTTGTTATCCCAGGATTTTCACCTATTGTAGGGTATTAATAAATATGCAGGGGCTTTCAGTCCATACGCCTGTGCAAACTGTGAGTGCGCCCACAGTGCCACCCATATTATCTGGTGGCACTGTAACCCCGGGATTTTTTTTCACCCTATTGTAGAGGGTATTAATAAATAGTGCAGGGCTTTCCGTTCGTTAAAGCCTTGTGCCAACGGTGTGATGCGCCAACACTGCCCAGTGCCCACCCATAGTTATCGGTGGCACTTGTTAACCATAGGGGATTTTTTTACCCTATTGTAGGGTATTAATAGATATTGCAGGGCTTTCAGTCCATACTAATGCCTTGTGCAAACTGTCTGTGCCCAGTGGCCAGCACACAGTTATCTGGTGGCAGGGTAACACCCGCAATTTTTTTTCACCCCTATCCTAAAGGGTATTACTAATAGTGACGGCTTTCCATCATTTACAGCCTATGTGCCAACTGTCCAGGCCCCCCAGGGTTATCTGCTGCCAAGGACCTTGTACGCAAAAACAGATAAAAAATGGACAGGCAGAGGCAGACCATCTCGCAGGTGGTCGTGGTGGTCGTGTCATGGTGTGATTTTCATTTGGGCCTAGAAAGTGGCCAGTGTTCAGAGGCCACTTACCATCAACACAGAAAATGTGGGGATCGTAGTAGTGACTGGTGTACCAAGGAGGCAACCCAATCTTCGACATCCACCGATATGACCCGGGACCACACCATCCTCCACATGCTCGGCTGCTCTCGACACCTCATCAAGTGCCACTTGCCTGCCCGCCCACAAACTAGCACACAGCAGCTAACATTTTGCATCCATCAGAGGAGTGTGTTTCACATCTTTGAAGAAGAGAGAATGCGCAACATTATTGCCGAGATGTAGATGACATGGGGACATTGGCCTCTGACCAGGTTAGGCATTACACAACATGGAGGGCGGTGTGATTGACTATGAGTTGTACCCACTGCTGTTCCTTTGCTGAGTGTCGATAGAGTGAAGCGGTTGATTGATGATGATGAGACGGATGGGTCGTGGATGTCACCGCCCACACCAAGAGATGAAGAACAGGGGGAAAGTTCAGATGGAGAGACAGAGAGGAGGAGGAGGAGACGAGTGTAAGAAGGGGAGGGTCAGACAAGGAGAGGTCGTGGCCACAGTCAGGCAGGTATGTTAGCGGCACATGGGGTCAGCCAGACAGACGCCAATCCAACGCATGCTGTTGCCACAACCAGTATGCCGTCAGTGCAAAGCCAGCAGTGTGGGCATTTTTTTGTGTGTCTGCCGCTGATATCAGCGATTGCCATTGGCACTGTGAAGGTACCCGGTGCGAAATTTTTTTCACAAACGGAAAATCCCCCAATCTTATTCCATTGTGGGAATCTCTGGCCAATCTCTGGCATACAGTGTTGGGGCAAGGCGTCTCCATCTGCCAATGATACATGGTCTGCAAAGCACGGTTTCAGGGCAGGTACATCACGTACACTGCGGCATTGGGTAAACTGCTGACAGCTGCCCAGCATGACTGCGTGGCTCATTGCCAGCCCAAGACTTGGCAGGAGACTGCTGCCACCTCTCTACTCCTCCTACTCCATCCTTCTCGGCTGAGTCCTCTTTCTGTTGAGGAGGCTGGCTCAACATCTTGCATCCCTGACAGCTCCCCAGGGGATATTCCACATCCCGGATACGACAGTGTCACGTGCTCTGGGGGCTGACTTGCCTGAATAGCAGAGAGCCACACCGGACCAGCACTCCTGTCCGCCTTAACACACAGGTGGCTCAGTGGCTGACCCCGCACCAACTGGAGATTGGCAAGTGGTAGGTGACAAAGGGGAAGCAATCTGTTGGCGCAAGTTGTCACATGTGCCGCGTGCATTGGCACATGTGTTAATCTCATTGTGTGCACAACGATTTCGTGCACAGTACCCCGGCTGACAGGACGTACGCAAGCAGGCTAGAAGTGTGTGTGTGCCCATTGGCAGGCGTTCATACACGGTTTATGGCGCAGTTTTCGGAAATTCAGAGCAGCGAAAAAAACATCATGCAAGTGAGGCGATTGATTTGCCGACAGTCAGACGCGTTGGAATTCAAACACTCCATAGTTCCACCACAGCTCCCACAAAGAAAAAGCTGTCAATGAGTATTTGTATCAACGGGTGTTAGGATTTTTTTCCATCTTAATGGCACGGGTCATGCGCAATGCCTGTAGGCCATGCGTCCTTTTGAGAGGGTGACAAACCTTGTTAGTCCAGCAAAGGCACAAATCAGCAACCTATCCATGCCTTCTTCCGGGGAGCGTTGCCCTGCGAAGAGTGCTGGTGATCAGGCCTGTGATCAGCGTGAAGAGGAAGAGTTATGGTCACCATCAAATCCACCGAATAAGAAACAGACTTAGCAGCCTCGCTTGCCGGAACCTGCGGCAACACTGGAGAGGAGTATGAGGAGTAAGTGAGGAGGAAAGGAGAGGAATGTGGGCTTTGAGGCAGGAGGAAGACCAACCTCAGAAGGCATCCCACGGTGGCTACTTGTGGTCACCTATCTGGGACCGTGGTTGTTGGACGTGGCTGGGGGAGGAACAGACCGCACTGACACAGTGAGAGGAGGAAAATGGAAATGAGTAGCATTCGGCATCCATCGCGTGCAAATGGGTCTTCATGACTGTTCGGTGCCTGTTGAGTGATCATCGTTATCAAAAGGATATAAGGATTGAAGGGAAAGATCTGTTAAACTGGGTGGCCACACTACTAGACCCCCGACCTATAAGCAGAAAAAAAGTGTGGAAATTTTACCGGTTTACGCGGAGGTATGAGAGGATGCAGCAGTTGAGAAGCTAAGCTACCAAAATTGACTCTACGCCGCTTTTAAGAGCGATGTCACAGCACAACGTGGCTTTACTAGGGGAAAGAGCGTGACACTAACCTCCTGCTACACGGACCGCGCCGCAGGACAGGGTGCTTCACCGACGTGCTGTTGATGGAGGACATGCAGAGCATTCTTTTAAGTCATAAGGCAAGCCACAAGCGCTTGGGATCCACCCTGATGGAGAACGACTCGAACGACAGATCGCAGACTACCTCGTCTTAACGGCGGATATTGAAACGCGGAGAAGCGATGAACCCCGTGACTACTGGTTGTGCAGACTTGATCCTGTGGCCAGAGCCTATCCAGTTTGCTCTTGAAACTTTGCGCCTGTCGGCTTCTAGTGTCCTGTCAAGAAGGACCTCAGTGCTGGCAGGCGGCAATCGGAAGAGGAGCGAGTCGCTCGGTCAAAAAAAGTGTGGATTACCCTCACACCTCCTTAAATGAACGAGGCATGGATTCGAAGGGACTGACAGTGGGGGATAAGTTCTTGCCTAGCAAAATGCTGATTACATGCCTTGGCCTAAAAATGGAGCCCCACGTGCCATTTTACCGACTTCATGAATCATCGACACTCAACTAGGGTTCAAGAAGCAAATGTTTCAATTTTCCATTCTGCCTGGAAAACATCAAATTTTTCTGGCCGCTGATACAAACAGCGGCTGCGACCATTACCTAATTTTTATGTCCAAAATGTACATGACAACTTTTTATTGGCAGTGTACTCGCCTAATTTTTGGGCCTTGCAGTGGGGCATAAAAAAGGCACATACATGGCCAATTCCCCTTGGTGATCGCTACATTGTCGTGGTGAAGGGGCTTGGTATCACAATGAAGCGAATCACCTCAATGAGTGTGTGGCCAGGTTGGCACACCCAGAGAGAAGGCGATGCTTCATAGTGATTCAGACCCAAAGCGATCGGTTGAATAATTGTAGTATGAAAAAACTTAATTTTTTGGGATCATAGAAGTATGATCTTTAAAGTCTAGTAGGTCAAAAATGTGACAAACACTGCAGAATTATGGTTTAATGGGTCATCACTCACCGTTTCATGTTTTGGTAGCGTTAAATGGGGAAGTTTGGGTAGCAGAGTTTGTTGTGTGTGAAACCTGTGAAGCCGGAGTCACCTTTAAACTAGCTGATCGATACGACTGTGAGAGTATCCGAGGGATCACCGATCCACAGGTCAGTGGGATACCCCAATTCTCCGCTGCGGGTCTCCACCTTAGACAAGCCCCCGCTGAAAACGGTAGACCGATATGCCTACCCGACTTCGGTTGCCCCCAAGGACTTAATGCACAAGGTACTCACCTGAAAATGAGGACCGGTGAAATCCTCCAAGACCCCCCGCTAGGGAGTAAGTGAGTCAGAAAACAGTGACAGATTGCAAAGTCCAGGTTTGTGGCAGGGGGTCATACAAAGGAGATAAGTCCAATCAAACCGGTCTTTAAGGGTAATCACTAATTGCACTTTATTTCCCATTGACTATCATTGTAGAATTCGTCGTGCAATTTTATTGCGTGGAAAAAAAAATTTCTTGGGAGTTTTGCCAGGATTCCCCTCTGTCATGTCATTGACCAGGTGTTAGACCCTTGAAAACAACCTTTCCCCACATATTGTGGCCAGAACGGGTCCCTTGGTTTTTTAAAATTCGCGCTTCCATTAAAGTCAATGGCGAGTTCGCCGGGTCGACGGGTTCGGAACTTTTGCGGAGAAGTTCGCATCGATGTTCGCGAACATCAAATTCCGGGTTCGCGCCATCACTAGTCAGGAGTGCCCGATACGGCGGGGGTTGTTCATTGCAGACCGCACAGGCCCCTGTGTCCGCTAGATGTAACATAAAGTGGATTTGGAAAAAATTTCCACAGGAAAGTATTGTGGTGTTTATTTAAATCAACTGCACTTGCTGTGTTTTTGTTCTTACAGACGTTTACTAGGTCATTCGGACTTTCTGGAGGATAGGTACCAATGTTACCAATGTGAGTCGGAATGCCCAATTATAAAAGTTTTAATCCGGAATACCCAATCCACTTTATGTTTACTAGGTTGTAGACGTTGTCAAGTAGTCTTGGTTTGCGGTCAGTCCACCCAAAGGAACACTACATTTTCTTTAATGCGCTGAAGAATGGAGATTCCAGTTTTATTTGGATGCTTGCAGGACATAAAGAAAATGAGGGCAGCATGTTCATTTTCAATATGCTATTCTGCATAGCCATGAGAATAGTAGTTTTCCCCAATGTCATAAGTCCCGCTCAACTGCAAGTGTAATGGTATTAGATAGTTGAGTTGGAACAGGCAGGAAAGGTCGCGTGCGTGGTCAACCTGAGATATTGAAACTTATCATGTTGCATTTTAATGCTGAATTGGGGACCTTAGCTGCGGCCACTGGAGGGCATGTTAATAGGCATGGCCAGTTGATTATGAAATTGATTTAAAATGAGAAAATGTCTCCAAAAAACCTGATAGAGTGACTTCTGGGTTAGTCAGGAAAAAAAAGAGCGTATCACTTCAATAGGACCGCTGGCGAGCCTACGTACTGTGAGCGTTTGGAATATGTAGTCAACGACACCTGGTCAAAGGCCTTCTCTGCATCTGTCGATAACAGAAGGAGGGGGGGGGACCTGTGACCACGCTGCTCCCATTGATAGCGTTAATTGCCGCTTTGTTATTTGTCTGGCCAGGACGAATCCGACCTAAAGGCTGAGATTAAGGTTTGGTAGCAGTGGATTAGGCATGTTAAGCTAGCCAAAAATGGTTCTATTTTCGCACTCAATCGACGAAATGTATGTGGGCCCACATAGACAATCGATGATCAATTTGTCAAAGCGTCCTTTTTCCTCGATAAAACGTGATCGGACAGGTTGGAAAAAAATTTAGCTCGATGGTCGATTTTTGGCTCACATTTTTTTTGGCTCGGTTTTGGCTACTCCCTTTTAACTCCAATTTACACAATCGTAGAGGAATTCAATCTATGATTTTGAATACTTCGATTAACTTTCAGTCGAAATTGAACAATGATCGTACTCCCCATGTGGTTACATCAATTAAATAAAACGAGTTTCGATTTTTTTTTTTATTGAACTACCAAAATCTAATCGAACTCGAATTGAGAGGCTCTAAGTTGAACCATTGTGGGCTAGCTTTAGCAAGATTTCAGGACAGCACACCGAGCGAGAGTGGCCACACCTCCTTGGGAGGAACACCAGAAAAACAAAAGTCCAGCTCTCTAACAACCCAGTTCAGTCTTTTGTGTTTCTTCTCTGGAGAGGAAACATCAGGAATGGGTGGTATCCATATCTGTGAGGCTTGCCAATCCCATTACGGAAACAAACATTAGGATTTTGTGGCGTCCCGTTCCACCTTACTGTCCTCGGAAGTAGGTTGGTTCCCCCATGGCGTCAACTTCTTCGCTCCAAGCTTGGGGAGATTCAGATGCTGGCACACAAGGGCAGGAAGATTGAGCGGGGGTTTGGTTCTTTTCAAATGCCGATCTTCGGGAGGAAGGAGATTTTCTCCACAGGTTGATGTGGGCTCCCAGAGTGAGTGGTCATCAAGAAATGTGTATGACGCGGGAGAAGGATCTAGACACAAGCGGCCCAACTGGAAGTGTTACAGTATTTAAAACGACTGGTGGGATTCGAGTATCAGCAATGGAGGAAATGGGAGCCAGGAAAGTAGCGGTGGCTAGCAGATGGCAGGGAACTAGGTAGGAGAGGCCATATGTAATCATCTTGCAGTACTCTCTGGTAGGTAGGAGGTTAGATGAAAGGGGCTTGGTGGTCGCGATCTTGGTATTACTGTTGTGCCTTAGCTGTTTTATGTGGGTTTTTGGAGGTAGGCTTTTGCCGTATATGCTCTATCTAGCTGTGGTTAAATTTTAGTTCGTAGGTATGTTGGGATTTTTGTATGTAATAGTGTTAATTTCTTTATTTAGATTGTATTTTATTTATTTATTTGTTTTTTATTTGCTGTGACCAATTTCTAGGTGGGAAATGTTTAGTCCCCCTATGGGTGAAGCACATCCTCACAGATTTTTTGGTCTGAAAGAGTCTATTGTTAGACCTCCAGGGTGTTGTTGGGGGGTCTCTTTTCTTGGATAGTTTTTTTAGTCTGGGACTCATAACCATTAGGGTAATCTTTTCCCTAGTTTTTAAGAAAAACAAACGGGCTGGGGTAAATTGTCAGACTTGCAAACACCACCAGCCCTTGCCTTAAATG
>CM070034.1:123507927-123524849 GCA_036250615.1 Ptychadena robeensis
TTAATCAGGGATGGGAACAGTGAGTCCATACTCCTTCCAATCTAGACTCCTTTATAGTCTCTGTCAGTTCATGTGCTTACAGAAGACCCTAAGTAGCTCCTAGTGGTGGTCATTCTCTCTTGGTCTAAAAGCTGTTTTAAGGGAATTATAAAAAGCCAACAGTAAGTCAAAACTGGGTAGGGAGACCCGGGGCATATAAGGAAATTTTGTTATTTATTTAGTCTAATATGAATAAATATATTTATGTAATGCCTTGGCACCATGCTTTTAAGTACAACTCCATCATTGATTTCAGAAAAATGTATGTTCTTTACTGAAATTGCTTACCATGATCTAACTGTACTCCACCTCTCAAATCCAAGTCACATCAGTTCAGTTCTATCCTTTTCTTCCCCATCTTAACTCTCCCTTGCCTTCCCTTTTTATCTTTTAAATGTGAGATGTTTCCTTCATTGAGATTCAATCTTAAATACGGGTTTTATTTTAACTATGTTGTTACTTATGTTGATCTGCGTCCAAGTACATTCTGCCTTAGAATGCCCTTTTCTTTTAACTGATCATCTATTCATTGTCCTCAAAAGCTAAATCGGTGCTTGTCTCAGGGCTGAGGGCATTTTAGAGGAATAAAAAGCCAAGGCGCTGTAAAGTCCAAACAAAATAAGAACAAGACCTTGCTGACCCCTCCACTAACTATTATATGTATGCATTGGAAAAAAGACCAATGGATGCTGGCTGGGGAGTCCTGTGTGTCTCCCTGGCTCTCCTGGTATCCCCTACCCCCAGATATACGGACTGACAAGGAGGACTGGAGCGACTCTGGATATTGGACGGCGGATATATCTCAACAGGACGCCCGTGGAATGCACTCTTCCATTGACCTGACTACTACTTAGGACTGGGACGTCCTGACTAAACCCTTTCAAGGTGTACTGTCGCCCTGGTTTTCTCCTTGGGGGAGACACCCTAAGACAACCCCCCATGGACAGGGGGAAGGTGGAGGAGGTGTAATCTAGTTGCAGGACCCCGAGCGCGTATGTGTGGAACCCAGGTGCCGTCAGGAAGGACCATTATGACCCCTATTTTTTCAACCAGACCCTTTTGACCCATATGGTAATAGGACCGTCCACGGGACCAGACTGCTCTCTTTCCCCAGGATACATAAGACATATATTTTAACGTAAGCTTCTTGATGAACTATCATATACAAAAAGTTGCACTAATCTGGGTAACGTGACCAACATCCCAAATATATATTCACTGTAAAATTGGACGGGAGATAAACCCCACAACTAATTGGTTTCCCCCTGAGATTTTTACATCTCAGGGGCAAGGGGACTTTAACAGTCACAGATGTATGACAAGATGACATAGAGGTAAGATAATCAAAGCAGAAGCAATTTAATAAATGTGATGATTAAAAACATAGGGCTTTCCAGTGTCGGTTGATGTTAAAACATTGTCCTATAAGCATCAACAATTCCCATGTATAGCAGGTACAAAAAAGACATGTAAGTAGACATATTGAAAAGTTCAGTTGTTGGTAAGTCAGGATAAAAAGTCCTGTATCCACAGGATTGACCCCAACGCGCGTTTCGTGTAAAACTTCATCAGGGGGTGTGTGTCTTTATCCATGTAGAGTCTGGAACGATAGCAGACACAACACCAACAAGGGACAGACAAGGAACATAGAGAACGGTAGATTAGCATCTCAAAATTCTAACCAAGTAAGCCAGTGCCATGAGTTAAAAAATTACTCACAGCGAACCACCAAAAGACCAGTCACTGGGGTAAGTGGCTGCCCAGGCCCCTACCAAGGGGCAACCATAGGCGAGGAACGGGAGGCCAAAATGGACAGCCCGGCAGCGGGCCAAGCCGAAGCAAACCTACACAAAAGGGGTGGGCCTTAGTCCAAATTTTATGAATATATAGGTTGAGTTAAAGACAAAGTAGATATTGAGGGGGACCCGCCAATAGTAAGTGCATAGCTTGTGCATAACAATAAAAGTGTCCTATGACAAAAATTGTCAATCATAGTGGTCAGGTACAATCCTTAAAGTTATACAGGAGGGTATAGAGTCCAAAAGGGTGGCTAGATGAGTCCGATTAAAGACAGTGATCCCACACTTGCCCCAGTGACTGGTCTTTTGGTCGTTCGCTGTGAGTAATTTTTTAACTTACGGCACTGGCTTACTTGGTTACAATTTTGAGATGCTAATCTACTGTTCTCTATGTTCCTTGTCTGTCCCTTGTTGGTGTTGTTTCTGCTATCGTTCCAGACTCTACATGGATAAAGACACACACCCCCTGATATAGTTTTACACGAAACGCGCGTTGGGGTCAATCCTGTGGATACAGGACTTTTTATCCTGACTTACCAACTACTGAACTTTTCAATATGTCTACTTACATGTCTTTTTTGTACCTGCTATACATGGGAATTGTTGATGCTTATAGGACAATGTTTTAACATCAACCGACACTGGAAAGCCCTATGTTTTTAATCATCACATTTATTAAATTGCTACTGCTTTGATTATCTTACCTCTATGTCATCTTGTCATACATCTGTGACCGTTAAAGTCCCCTTGCCCCTGAGATGTAAAAATCTCAGGGGGAAACCAATTAGTTGTGGGGTTTATCTCCCGTCTAATTTTACAGTGAATTCTTGATGAACTACTTCAACCCTGATTTACCCCTGATGAAGCCCTTAATGGGCGAAACGCGTCGGATACGACCTACGGGTATAAACTTACCTTGGACTTGACACCGAAAAATTCATTATGGAAGCATCAATTGTTTTTATCTATGTGGACTTGTAATTAATGTTTTTTTTTCGCCCAATGTATATGTCTCAGTGCCTACGAATAAATCATATTCTTATTTATTTCACATCCGTGTTATTGATGTCTGTGCCGTGAAGGTCTCGGGGACTAGCCACCCCATAATATAGTGATTCGACGTCACTCGATCCTATATACAATTTTTTTAGTTTATATCATTAGAGATGTTGGCACCCACCTGTAACTTCCCTCTGGTTCCACCACAATGACCAATGGATGATAATACAAGCTATGTCATGGAAACAAGAAAGTTCTATTTCAAATTTCATTAGCATATTAATGATTTATCAAAGAAGAGGCCATGGAAGGCAAATATAAGCACAGTGAAGTTCAGTTTCATAGAAAAAAAAGAAATAACATTTGTACAGCTTACAAATGGCATATTAGAGTACATTCTACAGACAAAAGGCCATAGAAATAATATAGACATTCAAATCAGTTTGAAAGCTTATCATAAACCAATAAAGTTTCCATTTATGGTTCAGTTAGCGCAGATGGCAAGTTATGATGCATTTCTGTGCAGCAGTATCATTCGGGAAGGTGACATACACCTTTTTAGGTGTTTTGATGACAAAAACAATTGTAATGCTCACCTAAAAGGTGTATGTCACCTTCCTGAATGTTTGAAAGCATACTTGCCTTTACTATCTTCTTTTTAAATATGCTTATATTTAAAAAGAAGATAGTAAAAGAAAGTATGATTTCAAAGATTCTGATCTAGCTTCTGGTCTATCATAATTTTGCCTTAATAGAAACCCGGTATAGAAAAATAGGCTGCAGAGGTGAATTAGATTAATGTCAAACATCTGATTTTCCATACAGGTATGGAACATTGTACATACAGAATGTTAATCATAAGTAGTTGTTTCACCCCCACCATATAATTTAATGTGTTGAGGGTTACTGTGGTACTTCATACTGCAGCGCCCAGTTTGCACACCATAGGTGGGTTTAAATAAAGATAATAGATCTATTAGATCTATGCTATCTATTAGATCTATTTAACCAAATACATGCAAAAAAGCTTAAAAAACATTATTAGATGCCAACTCATTGCATGTAAATCCCATACCCATAAGGCACTTAGAGCATTGTCTAATCTTTTTCTAAGTGTACCAGAAATAGGACATTGAATATCTTCAAAATACCTCTAGTATTTAATCCCACTGAAAAGCTTAATTTTGGAGACCTGGAGTTTACATCCTGCTGTTTTATTACTGTTTCCAAAAATAATGCTGAATATAAGTTGTAAGTCAGAGCATGACATAAATTCTATAGGCCAGGACTTTATATGGGTACAAAAATATTATTAAGCAAGGCTAATACTGCTGTATATTCAATATATTAGTTTACTATTTTACTATTTTTAGCATTTGTATTTTCTTTCAGATAAGTTACGCATTGAATATCAAATACCTTAATTCTGTGAATAGCTTGAAATTACACATTAGGTGCTTATAACGTGTTATCAAAGGCCTGAGGCTGTGGGACTGACATCATTAAACACAAGGCAAGGTGTAGGTTCCCAGCAGGGGAGAATAGCAGAAAACATAGGCTTAGTACCGGTACACATTTATTATGCTGTGCCACCATTGGAGGATGAATTCTGCTATTGGTTAGGCATAAACACACAAATGATCAAAAGAGTCATTACAGCTAGCTCAAGAAATAGCTCAAGAAATACCCAATGCCCCCTAGTTCTAACTGGACTTAATCAGGCCATGAGCTAGGGCTGTAATTGTCCAGCAATGACAACCATAGCTGTTTTGTCCAATGTAAACAACATTACACACACCACATTTTGGGTCTATTTTTCAAGTTCCAAAATATGTTTAAGATATGATTATAAAGATTCTGCTTATTGCAAAGCTTTTTAAAAAGAATGAGTCCGCATACCTCTGTTTTATTCATTTATGATTTCATTCCATGCTTGCATTATATGTAATTCTGTACTGACTTTACTCAATAAAGCTGATTTGGAACCTAAAAACAATGAGTCCTGCTCATAGTCATTTTTATCCTAAGGGAAAAACATTGTATATTTATTGAAATCATTTAGCTGGGTAATTCAATAAACCAGGAACCACAGGCAAGAAGAAGTTGTTGTAACTTAATGATGCTCTTGATTTTCAGTTCAACGTCAATGTAATTATTGCCTCAGACCCCCTTAAAATTAATTTAGAGAAAATGCTTCTCTAAACAAATCTGGCACGTCTGAAGCACTCTCTACGGGTGTAGACTTCGGAAATAAATCTTGCTGTACCGTGGTTTCTGTCTAATGCCCTGTTTAAAATTCTTATAAAATAAAAAGGTTTATTTGGTACATCATAATAATGTGAAACCCTTTTTTTTATAAATGTACATGTATTGTAACTCTTCTGACATTTTAGTACCTAACTATAATTATCAATAACTTGTCAGGCGGTCTAAATTAAAATTCACTAATCAAGTGGAATGAAAGTGAAAGTTGAATTTAAATAAATTAGGTGTTTTACTCAAAGTTTATGAGCTTCCAAAAACTTGTACCAGCAATAAAACTGAGAAAAGTAATACAAATATTTGCCCACCGATTTAAAAATCTAGAAAATGTGATAGCTTTAATACAGTATACTTTGCCTACTCTCCTGATGAAGCAATCTAGAATCGCGAAATGCATCAAGACAACTGCAAGGCATTGAATCCATGACTGTATTTTATCATCTTACAGTATGGCTGCTGAAAGTTTATACTAGAGATGGTCGAATTTTTTTTCAAAAATTCGACAATTTCGACGGTTTCGACTTAATTGCAAAGCCCCTGAACATGGTATCATCACCAAACTTGCTGTAAAGAACGGTTGGGGGTATACTCCAAAAAAGAAAGTATGTCTCTAACACATATAGTTTTTTCACAAATTAAGTTCAAAGTCAAGTAAAAATTTCGAAAATCGGAATTTCGACTTTAACTTTAAACTTAATTTATGCAAAAATGACATGTGCTAGAGCAACACTTTTTTTTTTCAAATGTTCCTCCAACCCTTCCCTACATCTCCAGCAATTCTGGTGATGGTATCATTTTCAGAGGCTTTGCAATCAGCTCACAACATTAGCAAGTCGAAAAATTTGACCATCTCTAGTTTATACAATGGTTGACACAATATTTCCCTGACAATATGTTAATGTTTACTTTTGTGCACAATTAATGAATTTTGATTTAAAAGTCCCACCAATTTAATAGAGCTGTCCAGTATTTACAGGCTACTAGGGTGCTTTTTTGTCTTTTCATCTTTTTTTAAATATAGTAATTCTAAATTAATGTATGAAGGTGTTATGTATATATTTTTATATTATAGTTATAGTCCAGGGTAAAAATAGCATTTTAAAAATATATTTTACATTCAAGTAAATTTTAAGTAGTGCATGTTTATGTTTGGTTATTTATTTTTTAGCTCTAACTATTAAGTTGAGCACTGCCTGTTGGGACTATAAGAGCCAGTCAGCATTAGGTGAGTGATGAAAACTCCCTCACCTAGGCTTGGGGTAAGGTGCATAGAGCTTTCCTTATAGTCAGCTATGGGGATTAAGATAAGGACTTCCTGCACAGCACTATTCTTCCCTGGGATTGTTAATTCCCAAATTGTCTAGCAAGTTTAGGGGGGAACCCTTATGGAAACTTTCGGGCATAACTTAGGAAAAAGACTAGACATGTCACTTCCACATCTCTGCACTCTGCTCAACTTCTGCTTCAAATGCTATTGTAATAAAATGAAAAAAGAATAGAAAAGATATATAAAAAATAAATAAAAATGTACACCTAATAATAGTAACTTTATTTACTGCATTTCTCTCTAGGCAGACTGAAGCTAAGTATGTTTCTTTTACCTACTTCAGTATCTTCAATAATTAGGGAAAGAAAGTCTTCAGTAATTCTACTGGAAGTGGAATTATGTGCTACAAACATCTCATGTTCCAGAATAACCGTACAACAAACACACGCTGGATCCTCTGATGCCTGCCAGGAATGTCCTACATCAGCTTTCTGGCTCATCAGTTTCTACTGATCCACAACAGTATTTAATGGTTCCAACTATTTTATTACTTTCCACAGATAGGAGGTCTGTGTGTTCCATTAATTAGACTGGCACATATGAGATGTAAAGGCACAGTTCCCTGAGAAACAACATACAGCCTAATTGCTTTGTAACTGAGTTAGTAGTTATTATGGTGCGTAGGTGTCAGCTTGTCTCAGTGGAGGAGGACACTCGTGTTCTACCTTGTTATGCTCTCTAGAGTTTAGTTGAGCTGCCAAGATACAGAAGGACTGTTTCCAAGAAGCTACAAATAAAGAGATTGTAAAAAAAAGACTCATCCTCAAACTTCCTCATTTTTCATGTCTGAAGAGATACAGCACATAAAAATCATATCTAACATTTACCTTGTTACAGAAAATCAGTTATCTAATGATAGGTTCTCAGGCAAACATGAACAGCTTACTCTTCGGCATGGTACCATTTTCATACTTTTTCTATGTTCTGTTAAAGGCTGTTAAATGTCCCCACTTGAGCGATCTCTCACGATCCTTAGGCTATGTTCCCACATAGGCTATCAGCCGGACTATTCTTTTAGTTGATTAGGCTAGTGCCCACTTCAACTAATGGGCCACAATTGGCCATTGGCCACGATCTGAAACGTGGGTCAGCGTGTTTCTGATTGCAGGCCGTGGGTGGTTGTGTGCGTGGGGGCCGAACGCCCCTGATCATGACCATAGACCAGAATGGGCATGGTTAAAGATTGCTTGTCACTTAAGCCATGCCCATTCACTAACTATGGGCACGATCAGGTGGGAAGGGGCAAGATGTCCAGCCCTTCCTGGCTGCACTCACTCTGGGTGCTAGCGATCTCCTGCAGCTCCGTGCTGCGATTAGAATCGCCAAGTGGCAACATAGCCTAATCGCAGGCGGAGATCTTCACAATTTTTCTCGCCCCTGATCGCGCACATAGAAAATTAATGGGGACACGTTCAGAATCACAGTCGCATCTGATCGTGGCAGTGGGGATGAGACCATTCAAATGATCGCGCCCATTCATTTGGTGATCACCTAAGTGGGGACAAGCCTTAAGGACTAACAAGTTACCCAGCTCCCATTAATCAGGATCTTGTATAGCCCTCTGGGGAATATTTACCACCGATTACATGGGCAATTCCAACCAAAAATAAGGGGAAAACTTTATTTCATTTTTTAAACTCACTTCAACTCTCTAAATTGCAGGGATATAAGGTAGTCATATATTGATATTTTAACAGATTAAACAGATAAAAACCTAGTATCTAACAGAAATCTATTTTTTAAAATTGTCTGTTTTTCTTACAAGTAGCTGTAATGCTCCTGGGCACACAATCACTACTGACACCAGAAATCCAGGCAACAGACTTTTTGGGCTATAGACAATTAGGTAATCAAAAACAGGGGAAAGGTCATACACAAAGATCAGTCCAAGGAAGCACGGTGCAAAAGGAGTAGGCTAAAGACATGGTCAGGGACAAGTTGACTTTGCCCTGTGAAAAGGTCTTGTCTAATTTCTCACCAATTCATGTAACGGAATGCCAAGACACTTGCATTATCACCACTTTTTGAAGTCCTTCTTTTTAAACATGGGCAAGACAGTGAAAAGAATCAGTCAAATTTGACAATAACTAAATTTTTAAATTTTTGATAATATGTAATGCATGTAGGGGATGCTGAGAGCATAAACAAGAAGAGGTAAAGAAATTGGGAGACTTAGGATGAGTTCTGTAGTCCAACTGGAGAGAAGTCAGAAAGGGCTGAAAACAATGCTTAAGATTTGAGTAAAGGTAGCCATACATGGGCAGATTCCTACTATTTTTTTGCTGATCGACCACCGCACTTGTTCCTGCCAATCGCCCATCGGTTGCTCGGCCAAAAATCGGGTATGCCCATCTGGCGGCATCGACGCATGTCGGAACACACAGTGATCAGACATGTTGGTAGATTACCGGCCGATCCCATTACTTTCACCTCACCTTACAGCAAGGGCTCATATAGCTCTTAAAGTCGCAAAAGAGGAGGTTTACTTTAGTTATACAGTGCTCTATCAGTGACGGCTATAACAGCACAGCGCAACTCTTTATGAGGCAAAATTTGTGTCAAAATCTGGCAAGGGGACCATTGTCTTTCCCATTGTCTAATTATATTTTGCCCGTAAGATTGTAACTTAAATTTTTTTTAAAGAAATAAATGCCACATGTCTGTCTTTTATTTGACATTTGATGTAACGTGTGTTCCAGGTTCAATGTTTAAGCAAAAGTTTTCATATGAAAAGGTTCATTGTTATATCAGATTTTTTCAATAAATTTTAAAGTTGACCCTTGAATTTTTTTTACTTTTGCCTTACTCTGTGTTTGACATCCCTGCCATAAGGCCTTGTTCAGCAGTATTGCAGAGGTAGAACACCAGGGTTCCATTCTCACAACGGAATAGGCATTGGGCAACGAGAGAGGTAGCCAGGTAAGTAATTCTTTGCACCTGGAATATTAACTAGAGGTGATACATTTTTTTTGACTGGCTGACTTTGTGAGTGCAAAGCCCCTAAACATGATATAATTACCAAATTTGCTGAAGATATAGAGAATGTTTGTGGCAACACTACACATAAAGAAAGTATTGCTTAGCTGAAACATTTCTACTTGACTTTCTTTTAATGGAATATTCCCACAACCATTCTCTTCATGTCAAATAATGTCCACCATCTCTAATATAAACATGCATTTAAATTAAGGGTTCTTGTAGGTACCAATATATTCAAATCATTAGTGCCACACCCATTAAGTAAAAATATTTAGGTCCCCACACACGCAAAATCGTCCACCGATCGCGGGTGCCCACATGGGGCGACAGATCCGGTTCCCCCAAAGAACGGACATGTCCGTAAATCTGTGACCAAGGCCATTAGTTTTATTGAAAATAATGGCCAGCACACAAATGGTGCCCGCCGATGCTGTGAGAGATGATGTCATCACACTGCTCTCCACAGCTCATCTGTCGGTCCCCACTCGATACGTGTGTGGGGCCCTTTAGACTACAGTGGGACTGCAATGTCACCAGAACAGCTATAAGGGCTTTCAAGGCACAATTTAAGCATACATCAATAAACTTGTTAAAAGGTCTTTATTCAAAAGTGAAGACCATAAATAAATGTTAATGAGAAAGCCCCTTGTAGGGAGAAACACGTCGGAGGACACTGACACGATTCCATAATCTCCTAGTGCATCACTCCTAGTGCATCTAAAATTGTGAAGTAAAAAAAATATAATTGTAATCAAGTTTATAAAATTATACTATTAACTTCCTGTTTAAAGATTTATTTATGGTCCTCACTTTTGAATAAAAAACCTTTTTAATTCATTTATTTATTAACAAGCATTTGCAGTGGAGTGGGGGACCTAACTCACTGAAAATAGGTTTTATCTGAAGTTCAGCTTTAATGATAATTAGCAAATATCAAAAAACAAAAACATTTAATGCACCGCTAATATTTAAGGCAAAAACACCACTTCAACCTATGTTTTATGATTGATTTAAGGTTGGCAGGTACAGGCTGTATATAAATAAGTGACAGCTGTACTCTGTTATACAAGGCAGCAACTTTTCATTTGCTTTTTGAACAAAGTAATCAATATTTTTTATATAATTGCTCTGAAAACATCCCTGATCTGAGTGAGACATTGGTCTGGCCGTTTCAAACAAATTAATACCCTGCAGGAGTCAGTATGCTAGGCTTGCAGGCATCATAAAAAGTAACTTGGAAAAGTGAATCAGAAAAGGCTATTAACTATGAACGTCCAAATCTAAAGCATACCATAACAATCAGCAGTTCTCACTGGAGTGAGGAAGCCAGGAAATGGCTTAAGATGCTGGCATAAGAATTGAAAACGTGAGAAAGGTAACTATGTTTTTTGTGTAGCAGTTTTCCAGGATGTAAACTGCTGACAGACGAGTATTGTGTCTATTAAATGTATGTGTTGTTTTATTTAATAATATATGTATATATATTGTACTGTACGCTACCATTTGGTAGAGTCAGAGTCAGCAATTTTCTCTCCAAAATAGGCTTCTCTCTAAGTATTGGAGAATGCTTGAAACTTCATTTCAGTTTTATGGAAACAAATAATCGTTCTTTGTTCAGAAAGACACTGTATAACATCAACTGTATTTTAACAATTTGTACATATACATTTTCTCAAGGTTAGCTACCTCTTCATTTATTTGTTAGTGTCAAGAGTGCTCTATTCACAAGGGCAGAAAAAGAAAGTGCAATGTTTTTAGAAACAGGAAAAAGTACATGTCATGACAGTTCTATATCATTTACCTTATTCCCCTTCAAATAACATAATTTACAATACCTAACAACACATTGTTACTATGGGAACATACACTGAGTACATTTCTATTCTGCAGCTACTTCACCTGTAAAATCTGTCTGCAACTTATAATAAGTTATACATCAATTACATTCCATAAATCAACATTGTGGCTGGATTCACAGTATATATAGGTGATTTGAGAAAAAAAGTGAATATCGTTCAAAAGTTACTGTATTTTAGTAATTCAACTTGAAAGGTGAAACTAATTTGAAAAATATAAGCATGCATATGTACTTAGTACTTGGACATCTGCTGATGTTGGTCTAAGGTGCTCATCAAGCCCAGAGTCAACGCAGTCGTCTACCAGGAGATTTTTTTTTTTTTTTTTTCAAATCATAAAAATACATGGTATGTTTGTGTGCGGGCCTCCCCCTTGCCTTGTGTGTCGAGTGTTGATGGGTGGGTTCTGGTCCTTCTGACTCGCTCGCATTGGAGGGTTTTCTTCCGGGTGCTTTTTGCCTTGCCTTGGGGGTCCCGTCGTGGGAGGGCCTGGGGGATTCCCGTTGGTCGCGCGGGGCGCAACTCCCTGTTTTCTTTTTTTTTTTTTTTTAATTGCTATATCCTGGGATGCGGGCAACTTACACTTCATTAACAGGGAATTATTAATTATTACCAGGAGATTTTGGAGCACTTCATGCTTCCTTCCTCAGACACAGAGCTTTATGGAGATGCTGACTTTATTTTCCAGCAGGACTTAGCACCTGCCCGCACTGCTAAAAGTACCAAAACCTGGTTCAATTACCATGTGATTACTTTGCTTGATTGGCCAGCAAACTCTCCTGATCTGAAACCCATAGACAAGCTATGGGGCATTGGCAAGAGAGAGAGGAGAGACATGAGAACGAACAAAGCAGAAGAGCTAAGGGCCATTATTGTAGCATTGTCTTCCATAACACCTCATCAGGGCCACATTGAGGCAGTAATTGGTGCATAAGGGGCCAAACCAAGTACTGAGTACATAAATGATCCATGCATGATTATATTTTTCAAAGGTCTGCCATTTTTCAAAATAAAATCTTTGTTTTATTGATTTCATGTAATATTACAATTTTGGGGTTTTCATAAGCTGTAAGCCATAATGATAAAAATTTAACAAAAAAAGCTTTAAATATCTCGCTTTGCATGCAATCAGTCTATTTCATATATCACTTTCACCTTTCAGTTGATTTACAGAAATACAGGAGTTTTGGACAATCATCAAATTTTTCACAAATCACCTGTACATACAGTCAGGTCCATTAACATTGGGACAATTCTTAAATTTTTGGCTCTATACACCACCACAATGGATTTGGAATGGATTTGTGTCAGCTTCAATTTGAGGGAAGTGGAATGTTATGCAATGACCAAGTGAATCACCTGACCTGAATCTGAGCATGCATTTCACTTGCTGAAGATTGAAGGGAAAATGCCCCAAGAACAAGCAGGAACTGAAGACAGTTGCAGTAGAGGCCTGGCAGAACATCACCAGGGATGAAACCCAACGTCTGGTGATGTCTATGCGTTCCAGACTTCAGGATATAATTGACTGCAAAGGATTTGCAACAAAGTATAAAAAAGCGAAAGTTTGGTTTATGATTATTATTCTGTCCCATTTGGTCCCTTAACAACTGGGAGGCACATATGCAAACTGTTGTATTTCCTACATTGTTTACCTGAATTGTATGTAAATATCCTCAAATTGGCAGTCTGACTGTAAAGCACATTGTGTTTGTCTCATTCCAAATTCATTGTGGCGGTGTATAGAGCCAAACATTTTAGAATTGTGTCGATATCCCAATATTTATGGGCCTGACTGTAGCATGAAACCAGTTTTCATTTACACTGTATGGCTGAGGCTTCACAATAGCGATTTTGGAGCGTTTGTAGTGCACCTGAAAAGTTCCAATCCCGTCTTGTACATCATCTATGGAGCTTCCCTGGTTGCCACCGTAGCGTGCATGGGCCATTGATGAGTTTCCCTCTTGTTTTTTGAGGGCTGTTGAGCTGTTCTATAGTGTATGTAGTTCCATAAACACACGAAGAGACATTTAAAATCACTTGTCTTCAGTTTCTGCGGTGGCTGCCTCTAGGAAGATACTGCAGAACCATTTGGATATGTAGTCCCATGAACTTACTACAACTGTACTAATCACAGATTATTTTGTTTAGGGTTAAATAACCCTAAACTCCATGGGTTTGGGGTCACTGTTGTAGAACAACAAAGGGTAAATTTACCAGTTTTACATTGTAAACATTTCTTGAAATACAATGACAAAATCTGCTCTACCCTTGCAATATATAGTCTACTGCATCACTCATTCCTTCTTTCCTTAGAATCCACAACTGTAAGAATCAGTGAGTTCTTAAGGTAGCCATACAAGGATCAACTTCTGCATGATCGTTCTTCGATTCAATCATCAGTCGAACATCAATTGTACCACCACACAGTATGTCAATTTAAAACCGATTAGTTCCTTTACTGAGATTTGTGCGAATGTGCAATCGAATACGAATCAATCAAAATACCTAGAAAACCCATCACATACTTGTACGATCTACTAAATTTTACTGTCATATTAGTGTCATATCGGTCACTTTAGGTTGGCTGAATCAAATATTGAACCACTCCATTTCTAATTGGCCAATGCAGTGTATAGTCAGATTTACAATGAGGTAGTGGCAAGATAGAAAGAGACATCAAAAGGATCAAAGACAGTCATAAGATAAACTAAATATTACAGCAATTTAAGCAATTTTTCAAAATCAAATGCAAGTGTTTTGCTGTGGACTAATGTAAGGAATTCTAACATCGACGCCTACTACTGTCCTTTAATTTGCTGCATACCTAATGTGTAAAATGTAAAATCCCTGGGGCAGGTTTTATTTAAACTACAAAGGTGACTAAGCCTGTTTATGCAAAACCCCAATATTCTTTAAAAAGCATAATCTGTATTATTAATTCCTTTGGCTAATAGCACAAAATTGCTGGCATTGTGCACAGTTCATCATGAATAGACACTGCTCACACTGCTGCTGTTACCAGGACATTGCAATTGAATGACACATCTCATCTATTCAGAGCAGAAAATACATGCTATTTGTAGGAGATGGTGTTCAGCCAGCCACATGTGAGCATTTACTATACTTAATTTGATTATACAAAATGTTATTAGTTTTGTAGATATGTTAAAGGGTACTAAAAATCAAGCTGGTCTGCTGTAAAATGGCATATATGTTACACTTGTTAATATATATGTCACAAAGACAATAATAAGATACACAAATAGTATATTTATATAGCACACACCACGTGACATTGTGTCTTAAGTAAACTTGTATGTTGCACATTTAGGGCAAAGGAACAGGCATGTACTAGTACCCTCACCCACAGCAAATATGTTTTCTTTGCTGCTCTGATCAGCTGCTATAAGTCTTTTAAGTTTACATAAGTGGTTGGCAACATAAAAATGGCCTAGGCTATAGGAAGATTGCCAAATTTAGACATTTGTTTCTTTGTGCTAAGGTATTTTTGAGGCAACAGCAATTATACAAGCTGCACACTGACACTGGCCTCCCTTCCATTTAGTTGTTGGCTGATTTAGGAGGGAGAAGCGTTACTCTCTGGGAAATCAGGATTTGCTGGGAAAGCAGGATAGCTGACAGATATGGCTTACCCTCAACCTTTACTCGGAATGACAAAAAGTATACATATTGTAACTTACGGTAGGGAAAAGTATTAATGCTACTGCTGGCCATCAAACTAGGACGTCAGTACAGCCCCATATTCCTGCTATTATACAATGCTTCCCCATATTTATCCTATTATAAAATGCATCAACCTATTTATCTTATTATACAATGCAGCCCCATATTTCTCTTATGACTAAAAAACTTCAGAAAAAATAGAACAGACAAGAAGCTCTCATTAGCCATGCATGGTTAATCTTTACCCTCAATGATAAATAATGTTTTCAACAATTAATTATCCTACAGACACTCATTGTGATTCTTTATAATTACTTGATGGCTGATCCACCCTTTTGGCCCACTTATACACAGCAGTGTGAAACCTTGTCTTGGTGTGACATAACAGAAACTTATACATAACCTCTATTATATAAGCCTGTGTGTGTATGTAATTAGCTCAACTTATGTGCCTCCGTAGTTATTAAAAGATTATTCCACCTTGTGCTCTCTGACTACACCAATGGCCAGACAAAGTGCAGAAAGTAAAATTATATATTGCCTGTGGTGAACGCAAAGCTAGTTTACAACTCAAAGTCACAGGGAGTATATTGATTTGATAATAACAAGTATAAACATAGAGGATATTCTACCTCTACACTTTTATTAGGTATGATTTTTGAATGGGCATTAAGCTTGCCTTGCGATTTTCTAATTCACTGGCATAATTTAATCAGTATTAGGGCACGGATCTCCAGGACTTACAATACCTACCCTTTTTGCCATCTGTAGTTAGAGGGAGTCACTTCCATGCCTACCTGGAGGCCTCTTTTCATCAAGAAGATCACCGCCCACCCTCCCCTTGTTTTTGTCTGATATCTTTTGCAGGTAGCTGATGGGATTTCATCTACTTCTCTTTGTCACAGCTGGACAGTGTCAAGGAACATTTTTGGCTGGAAGAACACTTTCAGGGTGATGCGCTGGGGAAAGATACGGTAACATTGAGCTCTTTTAAGGGTTAATGACCCACAGAGTTTGGAACTTTGGAAATGTTTTAAGTTGGTAGGAGTCAATGTTGGAGGTATCCACCGGGCAAGAGTGGTTATGGTGGCAAGTACACTCAGGTGGAATCGGGGGACACTGTCTGGGACCTTTTTTCATGTTACCTTTTTGAATTATATGTTTACAAGTACAAGCTGTGGCCAGATTTTATCCACACATTTAAATCTGATATTTGGTGTTGTTGGTTTAATTAGGGGTTGGTTAGCAGGTGGGGAGGGAACCTTGAGGGGGGTTGGCTAGTGTTAACAGTTAAGTAGGTAGGGTATTAACTGTGCTTCCTCTGCAACTCATGCCTGCCCAAGTCATGTCTGTGAACTACTTTTATTACAGCATACAAAAATGTGGTTCTTCCTAGTATTTAAGAAATGTATCTGCCTCAAGAGAGGGACTCATCAGACACGGCTATGTGGATATCTGGTACTGTGACTCATGACTGCAACTGAACTCATTTATATTACTCTTTTATTGAAATGCATTATTCCTTATTACGCTTTTACACTTCAATAATATTAGCAGCTTGTTTTCTTGGATTTAGTTTAGACTTCTCTCTGCTGTCAGTCCTGTTTGAGATTTGTACTGGTAAGCACAATACCTACTTGAGGTTAAAACCTACATGCTTGCCAGCTTCCCCGCTACAGGGTGCACAGAGCCGTCCGCAGGTAGGAGGGAGGGCACCATGACTCAGGGGAATGACAGTGGGAGGGTACGAGCACAGGAAGGGGCGTGGCCGGTGGCATATAGTCGAGCGGCCGGAAGAGGAGGGTCCCTTTACCCTGGAAGCAGCAAGCGGAGCGCATCGCTGGATCGGGTGAGTGGACAGCTTCTTCTTTGCAGGTATGGACTCGGCAGGCGGCACGGAGGGGGGAGGTTTGGGTTCGGTCGCAGCTCGCACTGGAGACCCCCCCCCCGTCCGGGCGGCCTGCACGCCTGCGC
>CM070034.1:123524874-123548234 GCA_036250615.1 Ptychadena robeensis
ACTGAGCCGCAGGGCCCCAGATAGGCTCAGCCGTCCGCCCAAACGCCCGGTGCACCCGGCAGAAAGAAAGCCCCCGGCCTCCCCGCTCCGGCCGGTCAGGCAGGCCTCCGCCCGCCCCCTCCAGGCCGGACCTTCTCTCGGTCCAGTGCGGCCAGCCACACTCCATCGCATATGCCATCCCCCCCACCATGGATCCCACCCAAGGCCAGCGGGCAGCCAGCACAGCGCGCGGGCCGGGCGCGGCCCGCCCCCTCACCATCCCAAGGTTGCGGCCAGGCTAGGGCCCTCTCGGGCCGCTCTCGGCCCCATCACATCAGGCAGCAGGGCCTACCCCTGCGGGCGCAGCGGGCCACGGCCCTGCCCGTCCTAAGGGGAGGAGGCAATAGTAGGGGTCCCTGAGCCAAGGGGTTCCCATCCCGGCCCGCGAGGCTAAGTCTGGGGGCCATTGGGGGGGGAGGAGAGTATGCCCTGGACATGGGACCGAATGGATGCGCATGCGGGACAGGGGGTATGCGGTGTTATGCGGGGCTCGCACGGCACCGCTGCGGGGGGAGATTGAGTGCCTACGTCGGGAATTTCTGTCTTTCCTGGGATGATGTCGTCATCCCGGGAGGTCAAAGGCATCCGGTTCAGGGCCGGCGGCGGGACTGGAATGGGTGGGGGCACCAGTTCGGGGGGATGGGGTGGAGGTCCGGGAGTTGGTTCTTAAGCTTAGGGGCAAGGTACCGAGTGGTTGATCGTGAGGGGGGTGGGTCTGTGTCTCTATGTCCCCACAGGTGGTGGAGGAGGTGGATCGGGAGGCGGACAGAAGCCGGACTAGGCCGCAGGGGCGGGGCAGCGATGGCGGGAGGACGCGGATCCAGCGGTGGACGACGTCGGGAGCGGAGAAGAGAGAGGCGGCATTGTCCTTGGTACGAATTGGTGGTAGGTGAGCGACGATTGCACACACCTCGGTACACCCACTATTCACTTTCCTTGGTCTCGTGCAAAAAGACAGCGCATGCCTGTGGGGGCAGGGTCGGAAGTCAGGCGGCCTTCGGGTAGGGGGGCAGGAGGGGGGGGGGGGTAGCGTTACGGAGTATGGGGGGGCTTTTGGGTCGACTTAAATATTTTGTAATATATGGGAGGTGAGACGGTATGACGGACGAGGGTCCAGAGGCGTTGGGAGGTTACACAGCGGTGTTTGCCGCGGTGGCGTGTAGCCGCTAGCCGGCGCAACCCAGGGCAGGCCGGATGGGGTCGTGTGTTGGTGGAGATCCCTTCAGAGGGGTATGGGGAAAAGAGGCGTCGGACGCGGCCAAGGATAAGCCTATGATTATTTCGGGGAAAAGCGGAGAAAGGGTGCCGTCTGCTACGGTTGAGCTGGGCCCTATTGGGGCTCCGTCCCGCGCTCGTGAAATCTGGGAAAAGATCTGGAAGCGCGCATTATAGGATATTTTGTTACCCTGATTCTTGGACGTAGTGCGTCGAGGCTTACGAAAAAGGGAAGAGACGGGAAGAGGATGAGGAGAGTAGGCGGGTATGTAGTCGCATCATAATAGAACGTTCTCCAAAAGGGTGGTCTTGCTCGTGTGCGAATATGTTTCCGCGAGCGGGAGGGTCAAGGTGGTGTTAGAAAAACGCAAGAGGAAGTGGGGGGAATGGGCAGGAGGGGCCGTTTATTCACACCCAAGACCTGATATGATGTTTTCCAGTTGTGTTAGTCCCAAAAAAAAGGGCGGGCCCAAGATCCGCATGATCACATATCTTTCCTTTCCCAAGGGTCGTTGGTGAACGATGGCAGTGATTGGGCACTTGGTCTCTGGTTATGACGTCCTTGAGGCCGGCAGTGGCGGTGGTCGCACGCAGGCCCGGATTGGTGGTGGTCGAAGAAAGAATGGACCTGAGTCCACCTATTGGGTGTATGCTATTGGTTTGGTCAGCTGTGCAGGGTCGGTGGACGTCGATCATGCCTTCCCATAGGATGCTAGCTTCTGCGCACATTGAATGTTTAGCCCTTTTGAATGGCTGGTGTCAAGCCAGAGTCGGGGATTTCATCCATTCGGCTGGGTCGGTGGGAATCCCGTCGGTTCCAGTCCTATGTCCGCCCACATCTGGCTTTGTCCTCCTGCTAACTGTTGTGTCTGTTATTTGTGCGGCTGCTAATGTTTACCTTTTGCAGATAACTGTCGCTGTAATATTTGGATCCTGGGCCACTCGTTCGTCACGCGGGCTGAGCACCGGGCGGTCGTCCGCCCTCGCGGTCAACTACTGGGATGCGCGGCGTCGGACGTGGACATCCATTGGTTCGGGTTTCCCGGGCTGAAGTGGCCGCAGATTTTTAAGATATTTTCTGATCTTGTGGTGTCCCGCCCCCCCCCTCACGTCCTGGTAGTCCACGCGGGGGGAAATGATCTGGGGGCTTGCTCTCAGCTGAGCTTAATGCGGTCTATCAAGGCCTTCTTTGTCAGGATTTGGGAGTGTAGTCTAGTATGATCTGCATTTGGTCAGAGGTGGTTCCCAGGATTAGGTGGCGGCATTTATGTGCAAGGCAGGGGGCATGGCTATCCGCCATAAATTACTTGAGGTTCCCAAGGGGCATTTTGGGCCAGATGCTGTCCACCTGTCCGAGTTAGGCATGGACATTTTTAATGCTGGGCTGGGGGAGGCGGTGGAAGCGGCCTGCTGCTCTGGTGGGGGAGGTCCCGTATTTGAAGGTCAAAGTCCGGACCCTGGTGGCGGGAGCTCGGCAGTGCCGCAATTTAAAGTGGCCGTTAAGGTCAGGTGACGTGTCAGGAATGCAAGGGCAGTCACTGGTAATACGAAAATTTCTAACAAGGTACCCACCGTGCCAGTATACGAGGGCTGGTGGCAGGTACAGCGATTTTAAGGAGAATGGTATTTTTTGGCGGCACTGTCGGGGGACCCCTTCCAATGTTCTTATGTACAGAGTTATGATCATTTGTTGACTAAGTTTACAGGCTGTGGCCATATTGTATTTTGCACTTATTTTCTATATAAAATACAATTTCCAAAGAGTCAGTTGTCTGTTGTAATTATTAGTATAAGGAGGTTAACTTATTAAAGGTTTATGGGGAACTGGTCAGGAATCCTAGAGTCATGCAAACAACAGAGAAAATGTCTAGCCAAGGTAGATTTTTTTAACGCTGTGTCTTAAAACTAAAAGTTAAAAAAGTAAAGCTAAACAATTATATGAAAGTTGCCTTGAAGTATTGCCTGTGAATTTACAAGCACTAGATCCAGTCACTAGGGATATGGTAAGCCTTCGATCACTTTGTACAATTTCCATTAGATCTACCAACAACTATGCAATATAGTGTCCTACCTGATAGAATACATAGTGATTGAAAGTTTAGAAAGGTTCTCATATTACATGTTTTTGTAGAACAAAAGTAGAAAAGTACAGAAATTGTATGGTAAAATTTTAGGGTGTATGGGTGCCTGTAGCAATAAGTCCTAAGGTAGGCCTACACACCTCGATTCTCCCTGGATAGATGAGGGACAGACCGCAGCGTGATGACATCATCAAGATTAGAGCCGAGATTAGATCTGTGCACTGTCTTCTGAGTGCATCGTGGAGGGGGGCTGCAAGGGACCTTCTTAAAATACCCCTTACAGGTAAGGAGCATTGCTGTCAACTTAAAAAAAACCCAGGGGACATACAGGTAGTAATGTCAGTGATGCTACTTCCAGTATGCGGATAGTGGTTCTTTCGTGTTCCAAGTAATGGAAATGATGTCACTGACGTCTTTTCCAGTACAAGCTTACTTTTTGGCTGATCTAGCAGGGATAGGGCGTTACTCTCCCTGCTAATGTCCCACCCTGCTTGTGCTAAAAATGGATAGGTATTTGGCCGGGAAAGCCACATATAAAACGTGACTTTCCCTGCCAAAATGGGAAGGTTGACAGGTATGGCTAAGGAGTGCCATTCATGTAATGATGAATTACTGGTTCTAGGTCCCCTTTAAGCATGACAGGAAAGCAACCAGCAGTCTCATATGCAGAGTTCAGTGACAGCATATTCATATAACAGAGTCCATATGTCTTCATTGTCCCTTTGTCTAAATTAGTTAACCATATCCCCAAACACATTGCAACTCCTGTATGGTTGTACAATGTGCTACATTGTTTAAAAAATATGGTATGCATAGTCAGAACTCAACATTGCACCGGTTCTTCGCTTTCTTCTGTGTGACAATCACCCTCTATTGTGTGTGTGTTTCTTATGTGTATGGCCATTCCATAAGTTGCCCCTACTCATAGCCCCAAGCCTGTGTTGGTTTGGTTGTCCTCATCCAAAACCTAAAGTGTTTACCTCAGTGACAAATAATCATTGAAACCAAGTGGAAAAGGCAACAATATAAACTATTTGGGATACCCAACTACAAGTCATTCTGGTAGAGAACATTTGTCTACTTTATTTCCATTTACCTATAATGTTTCTCTGAATTGTACCAACATTGTGCTAGTGGAAAAAAAACAATTCTAAAAATACAGAAGGTAATGGGGCCACTGCCTACAATTGCAGCAGTTATATTGAAGGTCTTTATTTCGCCTCTCAGTAAAGATCACATGTTTGCCCTCTATTTTCTACAATGTGAGATAAAGGCAAAACATGCTGGTTTTGATTTACTGACGCTGATTCCCTTCCACGGAGTAAAATAAGCTGCCACAAATTACGCCTCTGTAGATAATATTGTCTTTTGTTTATCCTTTCTGCACCTCCAACCTTTGTGTTTTATGCCTTGTGTTATTTCTACATTAAAAGCTGCTCAGGGGTAGTGTGAGGATATGACTGTATGATCATCTATATCTGCACCACATGTACTGAATCAGAACAATTTCCTATAAATGCAGTTTTTGTTGATGTAATAACTACAAGGCATTTCAAATTAGATGTAAACCTTATCCGCTATAACATGCGGGGTTGACACGCTTCACTTTTCCCATCTACACACTAAGCAATAAACATCTGCCACTTTCATACCATTTTAACCGCTTTTTAATATATCTCATATTTAACCAAACAGACGACAACACTTCAGCTCTATCTCATCCTTGAAAACATATTCTATGTTATTGGGACTTCTATATCGTCTGTTCTTTATTATATACTTTTTCTTTTTTGCTTCTTTTTCCTTGCAACCTCCATGTTGCCTTAAATTAATGGTTCCCAAATTTTCTATATAGGAACATTATTGAGTCCCTCCCCTTCCCTTTTCAAACTACACAAATTCAGGGACAGTGCAATGCCGAAACACAGGGTTTTATTAAAGGGAATAGATATGGTAGTATTACCACTAGCTAGTCTGTAACGGTAAAAAAAAAACCATAATACAACTAGTGTGAAATGGCCCTCAATCTTTTTTTTTAATACAACTCCCTTTTTCACACACACCAATCATGCAAAGACAATCATCATATATACACACACCAATTATACAGAAACATTCATAATTCACATACAGACAAACACACACAGACACACACACATTACATGCACTCTACTTACTGTCTGCAGCTTGTTCCTCGTGGTTGTCTTCCTGTTTTTCCACCTCTCAGGCTTGTCTGATTGGCTGGCAGTGGTAGGGGATGGTGGGTGGACTGTGTGATATCCCCAGGAGAAGAGAGCTGACAGCGGGGAGAGCCATAGAGGGCTCCAAGTGCCGCCTCTGCTGCCCCCCAGGAACCACTGCCTTAAATGTTTATTTGGTTTGTGGGTTTAGTTGACAATCCCATGGCATCATGAAAACTCAAACTACTAGGAGCAGGGCTTTTTTTCTGGGGGAACGCACTGGAACAGAGCACCTATTTTAAGCCTGGCCCCGAAATAAGGGCACTGGCTGCAGTGCGTCGTGGGTGGCCCGCCGGGGGGCCCCCATGTGTGTTGTTTAGTGGGGGGAAGTGTTGCCCAGTCAGCACGGGTTACAGGCGTGTCACAGGTGAGTGATTTTGTGCCTCCCCTCTTCCCATCCCTCGCAATGTGCAGCGAGGGAGGGGCGGCGCCTTCCCATTGTTTATGGGTGGTGGCCCTATGACGGGGCATCTCCTTCCCCATCCATGCTGGAGAGATCTTTCTCTTCAGTGTGGACTGGGGGGTGGAGTTCTAGCAGTCCTGAGGGAGGGGAGGCCCCTGTTCCCACAATGGGGAGCTATTTATGGAGCGGACACCCGACATAAAGGGGTGGTTTAAGGGGGTAGTCCTAAGTGTGGGTAGGGGCGTGGCCAGGGGAGGTAGGGTGAGTTCCACCACCTTTTCTCTGAGAAAAAAAGCCCTGACTAGGAGAATGACCAAGGATGCATTATGTCATTTGCCTGCATGTTTTAAAAGCTGTGTCCTAGGTGAGTTACAATTCACAGGTAACCGAGAAAATGTGATAGAAGTAACCAGCCTAAACTGTCCCAAATATGGAGATGGGTAACGGTCCCCATACATCTTACAAACTTGCCATACAATTCACACACCACTCAATCCACTTTTGTTCTACCAAAACCATGTAATATGAGGAACCTTTCAATCACTATGTATTCAATTAGGGAGGCCACTATACTACATTGTTCTTGGTAGATCTAAAGGAAATTGTATGGAGTAATTTAAAGGCATACTTTAATTTCTTACTTTTGTTTTCTATGGTACGAGTAAAAGCGTCACCTTGAGCATGACTTCCAAAAGTAGCAGGTGTGACAGGGTGTTCCTTTATTTGCAAGGGAAAGTGCTGGATGGTGCATATATTGCACCTAGGTTTAGGCGCTTCTTGCAATAAAGGCTCCAGGGAAACAGTATGTTCTGTTTCTGTCATATGGCTCAAAATTAGTGCCATGGTTTAGGGCCCTGGAGCCGGCCAAGGGAAGAGAAGGGAGGGTCTCTTGGCCACCAGGTCCAGGATTTGCTCACTCAGAGTTCAGATGTGGTTAAAGAGTAGTCAGTTGCTGGCTGACTGGGGTGTGTGTGTGTGTAGAGGAATGTACTCAAGCTTACTGGAGACAAGCTATTGAGAGCATGGACTGAGCACTCAAGGAACTGTGAGTTTAACACTGCATTGCTGCTGTTTTGTGCCACACTCTGTCGGGAGGCTGTTCATTTGTATGAAGTTTGTTTTTGGCCTTTGTTTAACTGGCTGACAATAAAGCCTGCAGGCGGATGCCTGAGTTTTGCATTCAAGGACAGTGTCTCTGCCTTATACTTTAGAACCACGATCCATGCAGCCCACGAGCAACTCCGCAACTTGCCACACAGGCAATATACTTGCCTAGTACCACCCCCTAGATAGTATATTTAGGATATTTTTGCTAAATCAGTGATTAATTTTACAAACTAACATTGTGTAATAAGAGATAAAAACATGGAAAAAGTTCATGAATATGTGCAAAATAGATTTTTGCAGTGCAAGTACCTCATACCAGTTAGTACTTAGTACAACATCCTTTTCCAGTTATAACAGCTTTTAAACGTGAAGCAAGTGTCTTGCAGCGATCTACGGGTATCTTAGCCCATTCTTCCAGTTACATTCTTAAGCTGGGAATAGACGGTCTTTTCCTTATCCGATTCTCTGCACTAGGAGCGGCGTGGTGACGTCATCGCACCCGCCTGGTAGTGCCGAGAATCGGACGGCACTCTTTATGTACAGCTCATTCGTTCGGCTGGGGGCAGCCGTCCCCAGCCGAACTAATGGGATCGGGTTAAAACTTACCGTCCTGGTGGATAACTGTGCGATCTGACAGGACGGCTGATTTTAGCCCAATCTTTGTTGGTTGCTGCCTCCAATTTCTGCACGACCCAATCCTTAAGGGATGCTGGAGCGTGCACGGCATTGGGTCGGATGTTTGGAGGAGAAAGAACAAGGCCTATGAAGAAAAGTACACCTTGCCTACTGTGAAGCATGGCTTGGGGTCAATCATGCTTTGAGGCTGTTTTGCTTCTGCAGGTACACGGAAGCTTCAGCGTGTGCAAGGTACCATGAATTCTCTTCAGTACCAGGAGATATTGGATTGAAATGTGATGCAGTCTGTCACAAACCTGAGGCTTGGGAGACGTTGGACCTTTCAACAGGACAATGATCCCAAGCATACCTCAAAGTCCACTAGAGCATGGTTGCAGATTAAAGGCTGGAACATTTTGGAGTGACCATCGCAGTAACCAGACTTAAGCTGGCCATACACCTGCAGGATTCTCTGTCAGATTTCCTTCAGATCAGATCAGATCTACCAACAACCATGTAGTATAGTGACCTCCCTGATACAATACATAGTGATTGGAAGGTGTAGAAAGGTCCTCATATTACATGGTTGTTGGTAGATCTGATCTGATCTGAAGGAAATCTGACAGAGAATCCTGCAGGTGTATGGCCAGCTTTAAATCCGATTGAGAACCTCTGATGAGACTTGAAGAAAGCAGTTGCAGCGTGCAAGCCTAAGAATGTGACTGAACTGGAGGCTTTTGCCCATGAAGAATGGGCTAAGATACCCGTAGATGGCTGTAAGACACTTGTGTCAAGCTATGCTTCATGCTTAAAAGCTGTTATAACTGGAAAAGGATGTTGTACTAGGTACTAAGAATGAATGTCACTTGGGGGTTGAATAAAACTGATCATGATGTGAGCACAGGAAAGACGTTTGTGGCTATTTCATTATTAATCTTATGTTATATTTGTCTGACACTACAAGTGCCTCTTTGATTTAATTGTAAACAAGATGACTGAAATTATCAAAATCAATGTCAAAATGGCCAAAACACTAAATTTTAGTGGGGTTGAATAATTTTGAACACAACTGTATTTATCCTCAGGGAATTCCGTTTTTCATCTAAAAGAACAATCCCTTTAGTTCTCTTATAACTGGTAATATCTTGTTTTTTTGTTTCCCAACATGTTAACGTTGATGCCTTTCTAGAGTCATTGTTTGACGCAATATAAATGCACTGGTCTAAATGGTTATTCCATTTTCTAAAACAATATGAAGCAGAGGCTTTAATATTGTGTGTATAGTGCTGCACATGGAAGTCAGTACCAGGAAATGCTCTAAAGTGAACACCATTAGCAGAGGCTAATGCAGAAGAACTTGAATGAACCAAACAAATGTACAATTATTGGAAGATGGGATAAGCTTTCAGTGCCCTACACAAAGATAAAAAGCTGTGATTTTTTTTTACTAATGGCCAATTACCTTCCAAGAAAGTATTTTTTTTAATATTCAGTTTAATATGTTTGTATCTGAACAGGTGTCCTGTTTAAAATGCTAAGTCACTATAAAGTAGATGCTTGCTACATACATTATAATCTATGATAAAGCATTTTGTGCATTAAAGCTGAATTCAAGGGATAACGTTTATTATCCCACTGCAAAGGGTAACTGCTCTTTAATATCTAGTGAGTCAGGTAAGGAAGTTTTCTTCTGTGATCTTGAGCTCTTAATTACTGAGAGGTGGGACTAGTCTAGTAGAGGTGGAGTTACCTAGGGAGTGCAGGTTCAGGTATGTAAATATGTTCTCCTAAATACCCAAAATATAAATGAGCATTTCATAAGAATTTATAAACACATTGTTCAAAAGTCCAATGTGGTTTTAATGGCAATACAGTAAAAAGAAATAAACATTTCCAACCTGGCATTATTTCATTCAGGGAATGGTCTTTGCACTGCAGCAAATCTCCTCACCCCTGCCTATGAGGGTTAATAGAAGTTTTAATCCCAATGCAGAGACCAACTAAACTGACTGTTAAGGAAACCCTCTAAAGCCGGCCATAGACGTCTCGATCCATGGCCGGCTTGTAGCAGACTCATTACAGCGTGGTGACGTCCCCACGCTGTGATGAGTTGGCTACAGAACTGACGGGAATCCTATGTGCGCAACTAACATAGGGATTCCTGGCAGATTGTAGCCAATTACTTTGGAGGGGGAGGAGATTCCCTATCCACAGTTACTGACTACAACAGGATTGGCCACATTAAATACGGGCAGGAAGGATCGCTATGCGATCTGACCTGCGGGCTATTTGGGTTAAAACTTCAAGGTGCGCATCCCAGTAGTTGCGTGCGACCGACTTCCATGTGTTTGGTGTGAGCGTGCAAGCTCCCGCAACTACTGAAAACTGATACGTCTATGGCCGGCTTAAGGCTGTTCTTCATGAATGTGGATCAAAACCCTTATAACATGCTTAAAATAGTGTTGAGCTTGAATATTCGAATTTTGAACATTTTTTATATCGGCTATTCGAAAATTTGCATATCCCCATATGGATGTACATAACACATAACAGTCCAGGGACCCTGCTGCCCTGCAGCAGGGCAGGACATGTTCAATATGAATTTCAAAGTTCATAGTGGCCCAGTGGCCCAGTTCTAATCCTAGAGCACCTGGTGGCCCAGTATTCTTCCCATTTAATGATGACATGCCATTGCCTGTTAAAGCCTCTGTATAGCAGTGTGCTACTATGGGTGTGTGTTTACTTTACCTTTTTGCATGCAATTATCTTTATTGCCAACAGTGATCCGGCCTGATTTCTGCTAGATCTCTGCCTCCCTGACTTTAAATTGTCCCTGACTATGCATCTACCATTTCCAACTGTACCGTACTTTCTTGAACTGACCTTTGTGTATGACCCTTGGCTTATTTTCTTGATTACCCAAAAAAAACGTTTGCATGGATATGGTGTTTGATTGTGATTGTGTGCCCATTTTAGTGATTGTGTGCCCAGGTGCATTACAGTTCTATACTAACAAAGATTATGCAAAAATTATTGTCAGTCATAAGAATTAAATAATACATTTTACCTAAAAATAACATTCACAATGAAATATATAACAGTCACTTAACTTCACCCAACAATTAAACAGAACATACACCTAAATCTCATCTGAAATATTAATGCGAGCTAAGTTAATGCTATAATTTAAACGTTATAATTCAGGAAAGCTATGACACCTCTTTACAATGCATTTAAATGTTAGGTTTTTTTACAACAATGGGTCAGGTAAAACTATGTTGGAACCAACAGTTGGAAAACAACTATCTTCCTGAAATGTGTTACCATACCAAGCATGCAAATGTAGTCATTTAAATTAAACTTTTATGGTTAACATTTTAAATAGGACTAAAAATGTCAGTGAATATCTCTCCCTAGACCAAATAATGATTCAGGTGGGCAAGATAATATATTTTCACAATGATATCTCCAATGTATAGATATGCAACCCTGCAGACTCCTTAACAGTTACTGTATGTCCGGTACCAAATGTTTTGATTGTTATGTGCATGGCCCCTGTTTTTATTAACTTGAACATCATTTGTAATTTTCTGTTTATCTGCAGCAAAATTGAAAACAAAAAGAAACATTTACCTGTCTACTGCTATGGCCGTCAGGGTAAAAACAGAAACGTACACCGTTACTGGCTGTATTAGGAACACAAAGTAACACATAAACTTTCCAAACACCCATCCCTGGGAGTTGAAGGCATAGGCAAGAGTGAAGGGCACACAGGTGGCACACATGAGCATGTCAGAAAAAGCCAAGTTTCCAATAAAGAAATTGGTGACATTGTGCATCTTTTTGGTTCTCCAAATAACATAGAGAAGAAGGTAGTTCCCAAATATGCCTATCAGTACCACTAGAGCGTAGCATGGTATGATGAGGGGCTTGTAGGACTGTATCAGCTGTACCCCGGTGAACTCCGAGCTTGAGTTTGAGCTGTTGAGTTTGACTCTGTAGATTGTTAGGTTGGCTGGTCCATAGCTCCTGCTTCCACTATTCTCCATCTTCTTAGCCAGTCTTTAAAGCGTAATATTCCAATGATGTGTCATAATTAAGCTTAAATGCAAAGTGAATATGAAATTTAGACCAGGAATAACTAATAAGAAGTGTTTAATAATGGATCTTTATATGTGTTTTACACCTGGTTGTGCTCTAGTCAATCCATTGGCACATTTCCAGAATATATAGGGATTTTCTTACTCTGCATGACATTGAGAATGACATAGAAGCTGTTGTTGAGCAAGTCAATACAATTCCACACAGTGTTGTCTAAATTTCCATCAATAACTTTACATCCATTGGCAGCTGCAAAGCACATTCACTCATCATCATAAGAAAAACCAAACCATCTTCTTCTTTTTGAAAACACTGACATGACAGTGTTGCAATGCTGTGTATTATATCTCCATGCTTTAATATGATGTTCTTCAGTATCAATGGTTAATCTTCTTCTATAGCAAGATTGTTATTCCTAAACAAAGCAGAAAATGAAAAAAGGAGTTAGAGAAGCTTAGAGTTAGTGAAATAAAGCAAACTTTGTAAAATAAATAAAAGCAGGTAAGGTATTTGAATTAATGTAATGTGATCTGCTAATGGGAACTCTCAACCAAGCAGAATCTAACATTATTTAGAATCTCCCAATGACCATGAGTATATTGTTTTATTAAGAATTTTAACCTCTACAACATTTTTGTTTTCTATTGCTGATGCACCCTCACATCCTATTCAACTGTAAGCCAAAATAAAAAATAAGAGAAGATCTTTCCAGATGTGACACAGACAGGAGTTAAACTCTTTAGACCAGTAGTTCTCAACATGTGGCTCAGGGCCCCCTTGGGGGTGGAACGACCATTTCACAGGAATCGCCGAGTTCTCTGCAAGCTTTAGAGCTACTCCTATGAAAGCAGCAGCGCTGATGCCCACAAGTGGGGTGATTAGTGAGGAGGAAGAGTAATGCCCCCTCCCTCCTACCTTATCATTTGCACAAGCAGGGTGGGAAAATATATTAGACTTGTCTTCTGGTATTTTCCAAATACAGGAAGGGACACCTTGTGACATCACTTCCGGGGCCATGAATCTAAAAAGGTTGATAACCACTGCTTTAGATAAATATTGACCCATAAGAATGTTCCTTAAAGCTCCATTTAAAGCTGTGTGTGTGTATGTATGTATGTATGTATGTATATATATATATATATATATATATATATATATATATATATATACTATACACACTGCTAGTCAAACGTTTTAGAAATCCTCCAATTTCCCAACTTTATATTTAATTTAAAGCTTTTCAATGTTTCATTGCACTTTGCAATGAATGCTTAGAACAAACACATTTAGTTTGAAAATAAATAATTTATGGAATATTAACTAAAATGGTTTCTAAACATTTGACTCTCAAGCCACATTACACAAGCCACTTATGCTTCAGAAAGTTCTTCCTGATTCTGTTGCAGTAGTCACTGTAAATCTTCTGCGCTTTTGTAGGTTGCTATACTTAAGTTTTCTATCGCGTCAACCCAAACAACCATCTGGAGACTGTGGTGGCCACTACCATATTTTTCTTTTTTTCTAAGATAATTCTTGGTCTTATGTTTTAGGTCATTATCTTGCTGTAGGATGAGCCCTGAACAGTTAGGGTGCTGCAGGATGCTGGGTGTCTCCATATGCAGGGGTGCACATAACTTTTTTAGTGAGTTTAGTGTTGCCATCCACAGGTGACCTGTGTTTGAATTAGTAATTTGCATTCCCAATATGACACCCCTAAGGCTAAGTTTACACTGGCGTTTTTTCACCGCCAGTTAAACTACCGTTTAACGTGACCGACTGTCGGACGCCACATTAGGCGTCTGCCGGTCGGTTTTCTGGCTTCCGTCCCATAGGACCTCTATGGGGTCCTTAATTAGACACCCTGTAATCGCCTGCACTGTTTTCTCCCTGCTGCAGGAGCGCGCTGTCGGTTCTCGAGCTGAAAGCAGCTCGAGAACCGCCAGTGTAAACTTAGCCTAACTGCAACCTTTCCTAGTTATTAAAGCTTCCCTGCGGTTTTGTATATGTTTAGCAATAAAAATTGCCAAAGAATTTTGGCAATTAAAAAAAAACAACATTTACAGTAGTGTTTCAAATTTAAACACTACCCCCTTATTACCCCTCACACAGGCACACACACTTCCCCCTTATCATCCCCCTGCTTGACTTGGACCCATGGGGCCTTAAGGGAAAAAAAACTGTGAAGGAATGACCAGGGGAGAGAGGAAAGTGATGAGGCTCTACAGTTACAGGCTGGGAGGGGACACATCATGCAATATCTGGTCATTGGATATGTAAATAGAAAGAATGGATTGAAATATAAAACTGCTCTCATATGTGAACAATCTATATGTAATAATGTGCTTACCTTTCTATAGTTTCATAAAGTGGGAAAAATTAGGTCATGTTTCTCTGTGTACCTGTTCTGAAGATCACCTCCTACAGAGGAGACCACCGCAATCTATTTTGGATTATTCCTTATAAGACATAATGGAATAATAGAGCTGCCTGCTATGGACAACAGATGCTTTCCAGCATTGTATTCTTCCCTCATTTGCACACACACACACTCTCGAACACAGGGGGCGTGTCAGCAAGGTCTCCATCAGCTTCCTCCTACCTGACACGCCCCCCGCAAAGCTACACACGCAGATCTACTCACAGAGCAGGAAAGAAGAAGGAGGAGGGGGAGGGGGGAAGCTCCGTCAATCTGTCCCCTGTCTGTAGTCCGCAGATGTGATTTAGAGGGGCAAGACAGGTACGCAGAGCGGGGTTTTAGACCCAAATGGGTACCAGCGGACCAGTTATGTGCACCCCTGTCCATATGCATAATTTACCCTGAGTGACCTTACATCCGGATTCAGAGTTTATACTGACTTGCACTGTAAAGGTTGCCATACACGGTTCGATATTTTTGTTAGATCGACCTAAAAATCTTTCTTTTTAAGTCGCTCGAACAGGAATCTATCGAAAATCAATCAAGCCCCGATCGGACATGTTGGGAAATTTAAGTCGATCGTACACCACACAGTGTGATAGTTTAAATTCGATCACACTGTGTGGTGGTACAGTCGATAGATGTTAGACTAATGACCGTTGATATTCAAATCGCACAAGACAATCAAATCGAAGACCCATTGCCTGGGAATCAACTGCGATAAACTGGGTAAAGGTCCCGATCAACTATCGATTCAATTATTCACAGTGAACGAAAAATCAACAATCGATCGGTGATAGATCGATTAACACCCCACCTTGAACAATCAATTTTTGAACGATCCAACTTTCCCAGATTATTTCTAGAATGTTTTGGATCAACAGTGATGTTATTATCATACTAAAAATGGCACGAGTCATTCTTTCTTTTTGCTCTTCTATTGTTTTGGGCCGTCATCAGTCTGTATTGAGGCTCTGGTATATAGCATCCTATTTTCCCCATCCATTACACGTTACTGATGACTCAGAAGACCAGATAAGAATATCTTATCATGACATATATATTTATTTATATATATTTATTTATTTTGTTGTAATTCTCTGTTTTTGTATGATTACATTTGTTACAATTTCCAATAAAAATGTATTGACAAGAAAAAAAAAATGGCATGAGTCGATCAATGGCCACCACCAACGTACTTTGAAGGTGAACAATTGATCCAAAAAAACCCGACATGTTGGAATCCTGATTCTCCTGTTGATTTACACAACATTTTGAACAGTGAACATTTCTTTATCAATCGTTCGACGTGCAAGCGAGCAAGGATCGAATGAGAAATTGACCCGTGTATGGGGACCTTAAGACTGTAGCCACTCAATTAGCAGCAGGACTTTAGCATGGGCACATTGACATATCAGGAGAGAAACCCAGTGCTGGATAATGGTTACAAGCTTCTAGCCCGCCCTAGGCAGCAAGGAGCTTCGGGACAGCGTGAATCTAACATTAGTTGCAATTTTTGGGCAACACACTACTGTATGCAGAACAATACAGTTGTAAGTAGTCAGGAAAAGTTGACACATTATTTTCCAATTTTGGGTGAGCTTATTAAGCTTTTATTAATTTAATTGTCAATAACATTTGTACCATTCACCCTATCCTATCCTCTCGCTAAACGAGAACATTTTACATTTAAATAAAAAAGTGGATACATCTGGGTTTACTAAACCTTTTGACCAATTGCATGCATCAAAGTATTTTACAAATTAAGCATACACACGCAATGCTTACGTGATGAGTAATGCTTATGTGAATCGGTTTGTCATCCATGTAACATAACAAGGTTTTCTTTACACTTGTAAACCCTTAGAAGAAGTATCATTCGTTCAATAACAATCTACTTGACATAACCATCATCAGGTCTACCTGCTGCACTGATTGTATGTGAGGTTTAATGATATACATAGAAAAAGGAGTGTGCGAGTTCATGCATGCTGGTGGCTGGAACAAGTCATTTTATTTTAGAGAAGAGATGGAAGATTGTATTTCCAGAAAACCACTTACAGCTGTTGACGCAAATGTTTACTGTGTGGATTTGTAGACCACGCATTTCACCTTTTGGTTCATTTATTGATTGCAATTATTGAGATACTAAGCAAGCTTGATTTTCCACTAGACAAATTAAGATCTAATTGAAGATGAAGAACAAATCTCTAGATTCCTTTGTGGTAATTGCAATTATGGAATTATGATCACCTCTTTTTCTCTGATACATTGACCCTTGGATGTCAAATTTACTCATCAATGTAAGTCTGTTGCAATTTTATGGCTGTTAAATACTATGGCAAATACTATGGTGAAATTTCTTCTGCCAGAGAATGCATGGAAAAGCATGTATGTTTTAGCCTACACAGGAAGCAGGAATTATGTAATGATCTATTTGTCAGACCAGTAAATCATGGAAGATTTCCCAATCAGCTGAGCAGCCATAGTGGAGGGCCTTTTCTAATATGGGGTCCCTGTGCATTACAATAGGTTAGGTCGCAGAAAGATTTTTACTTAACAAGCAATCTGGCAAAACTGACACCACAGCAGAGCTGAGCATTACCCAATTGATGTTTTAAATTTGCATGCCATTGAGGGAATATTGTTTCCATCTGGCCAGTAGGGCCCTCCTTACAGTACAGCACTCCTTAAGTCAGAAACAGCCAGGTTTTCAAATTAAAACACTCATTTTCCTATTGTCAATTCTTACTTTACTGTGTGTGCAGATGTGGTTCTGCTGGACTGGACCTTGACAACCCTGATAAATGGACAACAGTCAATGACCAGTGAAGATCCTCCGTTTCAATCTAATATAGGTGTGGCAATTAGCTATAAATTAAGATATACCCTATTTTTCGGATTATAAGACGCACATGACCATAAGATGCACCCAGTTTTTAGAGGAGGGAAACCAGAAACAAAATATTTGAAGAGTTAAAATCAATTGGATCAATGCAAGACCAAACTCCGCCACTAGCAGCAGTAATATTATGGCACACATGTCATCTTCCTCACTGATCAGGAGGAGGGGGGCCAGGGGAGGACAACTGCAGAGTCTCCCCTATCCATCTCTGGCTGTTTTTTTTTCCCCAGTATATATATTTGCTTAAATATCCTAATGGTTTCATTAAAAATATTCAATGTTTGCTAGATAGCTCTCAGGGTAAAGGCAAATAAACTATCAAGTATGTATGAAAGAATAAAGATGAAACATGATTCATGTTATATACGGTAAATATAAAAGATCTGAAGAGAATAGGACATGCCTGTGGCTCAAAACAGTAAGTTAGTATTGCTATCCTCTAAAGGCTAATACAGAATTTCAAGGGAAACTTGAAACAAAAAACTCCAGGCAGACATATATTTGATGACATTAAGAATGATACAGAGAAGCATCAGCTGTCGCTTAAAGCATTTCACAAATCCATCATTTAGATGCAGAGGGAGCAGGAAACTGAAATAATTTTTGTTCAATACTACACACAGGTGGCATCAGTTTCATGCTGGTTTTAGTTTTACTTTAAAAAAGATTCAGTATTCCCCAGCAAAGTTCAGATAATCATGAATACCTATTATCACACAATAATTTGTAGAAGGAAACATTGTTTAGCTCTTACATGCTACAGAATTGCAGAGCTCTGTATCAAGTCAGATACCCACATGCACTTGGAAGTTACCCATTTTGGGGTCAGATCAGAGTAATTAGATTGGGTTGCTGGTATTGCTGTTCGGTTTGCAGAATGTATGTATGTATTTTCAAGGTTTTTTTGCCATGCTAAGTCATGTTCCGGGATACATAATACATGTCTAAGTAAACTCAGAACTTACCTAAACCCCAGAGACCCTGTAAACCCAAACTATTAAATTATTAAATAATGAACCCAATCCTTGCTTTGGAATTAAATAGTGCTAGCTCTCCATGTTAGCTGCACAAATATATAGCAACAATAGACCATGCTAGATAAGGCACCAAGCCACAACATCACTGACTCTGGCACGATATCAAGTCACTACAGACCCAAATCACTCCATATAGACATCAGTTTCCATGGTTTGCCCACGACCAGAGGATGCCACACCAAAGATGGCTACTCTACCTCTTTTACCATTACCAACACTGTCCACCTATAAAGACCCCAACCACTAGTGCCACTGATAAATGCACCTTTCAAGACATCCATTAGGTGACAGGGGGAACTGTTACTGTCTGATGGCTGACTGATGACCCTAGCCTGCCACACACAAACAGACAAACTGCACACCTCTCTTTCTCCCCTAGTGGAGATTAGGCCTTAAGATACACACTCACCCTAGTAAACAGTCACCAGAGACAACCAAAGTACGAAAGATTGTCTTGGTGAAGTTCTCGAGCAGTGGTTCTCAAACTGTGGGTCGGGACCCCTTTAGGTTGTCAAGCTCACTGAGAGCATCAAAGCTGCTGCTAACAAGCAGGGTGGGAAGTTGAAAGGGACAGCAATGCCCCCTCCTAACGCTCCTGCAAATGATGTGTGGGTTTGGAAAATATAAGGGAGGGGACATTACACTTACCTGATCTTGCTGGATGAGGTATTTAGTCTCCATCTAACAATCTCCACATGGATTGTCAGACAAATAACTCAGCCTGAAGATGGACGCTTTGATGTTGAAAGTTATTTTAACCAATAAATAAAGGAATATTTATTACTATGGGTGCCTTGCACTAAACCTCCTTTTTTCTGGGAAAATTTTAAAACTTTACTTCAGACATTGTTAAACAGAGAGGAAAGGAAGACTACACTGTTCCTACCACCCTAGGTCACCCAGAGGCAAGCGAGAGCGACTGACCTTAAGCAAGACTTCCTTGTGAGGATCCATACAGCTATATAACAATATGGTTCTTGGTGCAAAAGTCTTACACTCAACTACTCCAACAACCAAACGTGCAAGTAATCATTTACAGCTCTAGTTACACTCCCTTCTTTCCTTCCTGAGCAAAAGATAAAACACTAAAGCTGGGAATAGACGGTACGATTTACCGTCTATTCCTTATCCGATTCTATGCACTAGCAGGCAGCGTGATGACGTCATCACGCCCGCATGCTAGTGCCGGGAATTGGACGGCACTCTGCATCTGCAGCTCATTAGTTCGTCTGGGGGCAGCCGTTCCCAGCTGAACTAATGGGATCGGGCTAAAATTTACCATCCTGACGAATAACTGTGCGATCCAACAGGATGGCTGATTTTAGCCCAATCCTCGTCAGTTGTAGCCTCCAATTCCTGCACGACCAGATCCTTAAGGGATGCGGGAGCGCGCAAGGCATCGGATCAGAGATTGGATCGAGCAGGAATTGGTACGTGTATGCCCAGCTTAACACATATTTGTCTCTTTTGCCTTCGTAGTTCTTCCTTTTCATGTTGAAACCACCTTGTAGCTCACAAGTATACCACAAGAAATCCCAGGTTGAAGACGTAGTATATCTTACCCTATTTTTCTTACTTTTGCTTTGGTGATCTGTGGAGTGCATTAGATCTGTTCATTAGTGGTTAGTAGGTACCCACATATGCAGATGTTCAGTGGTTGAGGTGACCTCTTACTTTGGTCACAGAAGAGCCTTTCATTTTAATGTTCAACTAGATTATTTTGAACAATATATGGCAACTGCAATTTGCTGTTATTATTATGTTTTTGTTTGTAAACAATTTAGAAATTCAAAGTGAATTAGAACTTTAAATGCTTTAATTTTTTCTCATATGTACAAGTATACCGACAATGTAGAAATGGTTCAGGTACTGGTCACAAGGAAAAGCAGAACACTTAGACTTAGTAAGATGTTTTGGTCTGATGTTATTAATAGCTCAAATATAAATGGAAGTAACTAAAAAAATTTAAGAATCCTGCACTGAAGAGAAGTGAGTGGTTAGACATTTCTTTGATCTGAAATAGTACTCTAAATTGTATGCTGGTGCAGAGTATGGAAATACATCCATATGTGATGTTCCCTGGTTGTAAAACACTGAGAAATTTGAATTGGATGGGGAAACAAGTATAATGACTGCTATTTAATTCCAAAGAATAAAGTGTTTATGCTTTACTTTAGACTGAAAACATGAAGGCAAAATATATTTTAGCACAGGAACAGACATTATATGAATACCGTATGAAGCTCAAAGCTGTGTGGGGATTATAATGGGAATCACAATAGGAAGCAATTTATTAAGAATGGCAAAAACAAATTGTCTGATTTGGGTATCCAATACAATATTCCCCTGCATTTCTGTTCAGTCAGTTCTTAGCAACCAGTAATCTATTCTTAAGGTAGACATACACAGTTCTATTTTTCCATTCCATCACCCACACACATTGATTAAAGTTTGCTTATAGTGTGAATAATATTTGTGTTATTGGAATACCTAATGTTTACTACTCAGACTGGCCATTTAAAGTCCCCTAGCCACTATCTGGTGTAGGGGAAACCCTGGTGTAGGGGCAGGTGTTTTCCCTACCTTCCAACCCATTCTGCATCTATATAGTGTGATTGACATGGAACAGAAAATTTATCAAGCAGTGGTCAGACATGTTGGTAAATTTCAGTAGATCGTTCAAGTATCTGACGGATTATGATCAATTTGTATCCGATAATACTATGGAGCATGTCAACATGGCTAAGCAAAATAATCAATCAATTTTGAATCTATTACATAATGTGATGGGAGAAACAATGAACAGAAGACTTTAACCCTGTATTCCCACAGTAATGTACCACTCAAGTCTCTTCAACTGGTAAAGAAGTGTAAAGTTGACCTTTCCATTTCATATAGATTCAAGAGCGCATACTTGAATTTATTTCCTCACTGGAGGAAGCCTTTGTTCATTATCCTTTTTATGAATGTTTAGAAACTTCCATTACTATATTGCGTTCTTGCCTTCTAGCCCAGGGAGTGGTGACTTCTATCATGACACAATGCCTACAATTATGTGTTAGACCTGTGTACCATTAGAATGGAGAATGCCAGCTGCTCTTTACCCAGAATTGCTAGGTGTTCGTGTCAGCTAATCAGAAGAAATGAGATGGAAAGAAGTTCAAATACAGTGGTTAGAAAAGACACTGTTCTAGCAATAGCTGTCCATTTAAGGATTTTCTTTGTTTAAATTGCCAATTAAAAAAGCCATTTCATATTTACAGTAAATGTACTGAATCCAAACAGAATTCTATAAATCACCTTCTGGCATTTCAATTAAGTAAACAGTAAAATAAAAAAAGTTAATTTAGAGTTGGAACACATGCAAATTAAGCTTGGATGTTTGTTATTTATGTTCTGTGTAATTTACAGTCTTTTTAATTATTAAAAATATGGCTAATTGAAACCAACTCTTTTCCTATAGCGTTATTACATATTGGCAAACATAAAAATATACTGCAGGCAAGTTTTATTACTAGCACATGCTTTTTAACTCCAATCATAGGTTGCCCAGGTACCCTATATTTTTGACCATTAGACATATTGTTTGGACCATTTGTACTGCATTGTTTATCTCAGTGGATCCCTGCTGATATAACCAATGAAGATCAGGGAAAGATAGATGAAAGAGCCAGCATCTCTCGCATCTATCTCTGTCTGTGTGTTAAAGCTGCACTCACGCTGCAGCTTTCACACAAACACAGACAGCGCCACAGCTTTTGCAGCTCTGCAAGAAGTTTCCCCCCTCTTCCCCGATGAGTGAGAAGTTCTTACTAGTGACATCTTGTGGCTGAAATTTATTGCATGGGGATGATTTGAACATGGGGATTGCATGGGGATTTTTTTTAACACTTCAAATATTTTTTACTAGTTTTCCTGCTCTAAAAACTGGGTGCATCTTATGATCAGGTGCGTCTTATTGTCTGAAAATATGGTAGTTCTAAATGCCTCCTTACTAAACCACCTATATTTATGAAATGTCAAACACATCCATTGCAAATGTTACATCCCGTGACACAGTCTCACTCTGATTTGAAATGAGTGATCTCTTCAGAAGAACCCATTTTTTCAAATTTTTTTGTAAGTAGGTGCTTCATTTTATACTGTCATAATAGGATACACTATTTTGCCAAAAGTATCTGTACAGATATCGGTACACATTCATGAAATCCCATTCTTAATCCATAGGCTTTAATATGAATTTTATACCACTCTTATGAGGTTGAGAAGCTGGACAGGCAAGCCTGACTCAAGGCTTCTTCTGTAATTCATCCCAAAGGTGTTCTCTTGGTTGATGCTCTGGGCTCTGTGCAGGCTTGTCAAGTTCTAGCAGTTAACAGTGGAATATTTAGCAGGAAGGAGATTTTATAAGTGGACTCATTGCCCACCTATTACAGTACCATGCTGAATTTCACTGAGATCCTGAGAGCAACAAGTTTTTCAGATTTTTGTGCACGCCTAGGTTCTTGATATGCATCGGTGACCATGGAAGTGAGTGAAACTAAGGCATCAGCAACGTAAGATTTTGTAAAGTTGAGTCATTAGTTATTTAAGTAATGATCAAGCCGACTTGTCATATGATAACATGGTCACACAGACACCAATGGAGGAACACAAGTGTCCACCAATGACAGCCAAGCAGAGACTACATGCAGGCTGTCGGTGTTCCCAAAGGGCATAGGATCTTCTCTCTTTATGTGAGTGCTGTCTGGCATGCATAAATCTAAATTCTTTTAGAAGTACATGACCAATGACAACATAATGCTGGAGTCTCTAATCCCCAACAAGTTTCACAATGGGATGTTTAAAACAAAAATTCAAATATAGAGAAGGTCTTATGCTTCTCTCTCTGTCTGCACACTAGAGATGGTCGAATTTTTCTGCTTGCTAATTTTGTGAGCTGATTGCAAATCCCCTGAAAATCGTATCATCACGAAAATTGCAGGAGATATAGAGAAGAGTTGGAGGAACATTTGCTATAGCACATGTTGTTTTTGCATAAATTAAGTTCAAAAGTCAAAATTCAATTTTACTTGACATTGAACCTAATTTGTGAAAAAACTATCTGTGTTGGAGATACTTTCTTTTTTTGGAGTATGCATCCAACCCTTCTCTACATCTCTAGTAAGTTTGGTGATGATACCATGTTCAGGGGCTTTGCA
>CM070034.1:123548334-123568176 GCA_036250615.1 Ptychadena robeensis
AGTTGCAGCTTCAGTTTGCCCGAACTGGGTTCGGGCATATCGCTAGGGAGGTTAAAGGAGGTTTACAAGGATTGATCTCTCAGGGCCATGTGCTTTCCTGGATGACCTCACTTCCTGGTTAGGGATGAGATCACTTCCTGCTTACAGATGCTGGAGGGCTCGATAGGAACAATGGGATGCGTTTCAAGCGGAGGCTCTTTTTCAACCAACTTATCCAATGTAATGCCAATCGAACAACATGCTGGTTTCCTGTTCGATCAAACTTTCTCAATCAAGGATCAATTGATCCCGCTTGAAGAAAGAGTGGCCGCAATCAATTCCCAAACAATCGATCACCATGAACGCACAACGCACAAGTACAAAGAATATATAATAAATAAGGGATTGTTTATTGCTCTTATTCTCCTCTGTTGCTTCCTCTGACTTCCAGGGCCAGCATTACCCAAAAATTTCTCCATGTGTAGCATGCACACCTGTCTATGACAGGACTTCTCTGGGTCTACATGTCCTAAGAAAAAGTAACTTGCTTACTTAGGCTATGTTTCCACATCCGTCGGGACCCCTTCCTTGAAGTGTATTTCTTGGCAGGGATCCGCGGGGGTCTATGGAGCACATAGACTTTACTTGCTTGGTGAATGCTGTGTTTAGACATCAGCCGATGTCCACTACATTCAGCCTTGCATCTGCGGAACGGTTCAGCCTGTGAAGATACAGCATTCACCGAGCAGGTAAGTGAATGTGCTCCGTCGGGACCTCCTGCCAAGCAATACGCTTAGCGGAGGGGGTCCCGGTGCATGTGGAACCCCCACCTTAGACTTAACACCTGGAGAAACGACCTGTCACGAGCACTTGTAAACTTGGGCAGGTGCTCTGGTGGTGTTTACATAACAACTCCTTGACAGGTCTATCGGGCACAAGTCGGGCACAAGTTAATGAGTCATTCTTTGAATGACAGTGTAAATGGGCCCTAACTGAATGCGTGGATGCCCATATAGTGGTAGCTAAATATGGAAGTGACCTGTGCTCATATTAAGGTTGCTTTTTATACAAGAATATATACAGTGCATGAATTAAACACATGCAAGCATTATAGTATAAGTATATGTATATGATTTTATATCTTTACATGAGGGTTTAATAACTCTTTAATGAAAGCAAAGTCAGCACTGTCCTAGCTGCACTGATGTAGCGGTCTGCCAGCTCACTGATTTTGAAAGTTCAGATGTGTTCCATTCATATTCATAGAGAGGTGTAAAATGTAGAAAGTGGCCATGTGAAATCTGGCATTGCCCCTCCTGGTAAATGTTTTTCTTAATTTTGCCTATACAACCCTGCAATGTAGTTATATCAAGTTATTGATATAGTTATTCAGCCGTATCAAGAACCTCTTCACCATGGGGCATGTCTACCACACATGCTTCATGTCCCCAATGAGTCCACAGAACCAAAAGCAATTGGGTAAGGCTTCCGGGATAAAGGAAGCTAAGCGGGAGGGTACCATATGCCATCTCATTACCACTTTGTAGTTAGCCATAATAATAGATATATTATTGGGACTTCTGCCAAATGTCCAATTCAATCTCCCGGTCTTCCTCCCAACGATTCATATAGGGCAGTTTGGCCTGTGGGTTCAGAAGGGTTTTATATAGGATAGATATAAAGTGCTTATTTCATCAAAATCCTTATTATCCTTATTTCTACTGCAGAGAGATTCAAAGTGGGAGAGGTACAGTAGTTCCTTACCAAAGTCCCAATGTCATGAGTAAGTGTCTCAGCTGGTGATAATGCAAAATCTCCCTAAGGTCAGTGGCCGACTTAACCCCCCTAGCATCACACTTATTGGCAATTTGAAACAAACCCTTGTTTGTCCACCAAGGAAAGGCCAGTTGGTAAAGACCCAGCAGAAATGCAGGAATGGCTCGACTGCAGCTTAAGTTTGTTTCAGTCTATCCCATAGTTCTAGAGAAAGTGATAATGTGGGGCACAGGATCACATGTCTATATTTAGGTAGGAACCGCCTTAAAAATTGTATCTTCTGGGGCAATATGGTTTGTTCCTCCACCTGTAACCATTGGGGGTGCATGCTTTTCAGTGAAACAGCAGTAACTGGGATAGTTGGGCGGCTTGAAAGTATTTATTAAAGTCATGCACACCTAACCCATCAGTTATCTTTTGCACCATCAGTGCCTGCAATCAGTTATATTAAAGTAGATGTATACTGGAAATGTATTTTTAATATATATATAAAATATTATATTTTATATAAATATAAACTTTTACTTAGCTATTAGTGATGAGCAGCATAGGCAATATTCGAATTCGTGATATTTCGCGAATAATTCTACTAATATTCGATTCAATATTCGGAAATTCGAATATTCGCGGTAATACCATGGATTGCGAAAATCATATTCGCATCGCGAAACTCTTTAAAATGAATGGTCACATGCTATGTTTATTTTCGCAATGCGAATATTATTTTCGCAATACATGGCCGTATTGCGAATATTCGGAATTGCGAATATCCGCCGAGATAGTCGAGATATTGGCGAATTCTCGAATTGCCGATATTCGCGAAAAATATTCGGCATTCGAATATTCGAGATCAACACTATTAGCTATTTAGCCTGTATGATAGTGGAGAAGCGCTTTAAAATGCAAAAAAATATATACCATATTTTTCGGACTGTAAGATGTATTAAATATTTTTTTCTGGTTTTCCTGCCCTAAAAACTGGGTGCGTCTTATGGTCTTGTGGAAGCCATTAGAGGAAGCCAGATACTGGGTTTTGATTGGGAAAATGTATATCCGTAGATTTGTATACAGAGCTTGATTATGTATCTCTAGACTGTTGCTGTGCTTGCAGCCATCAGGTTTTCTACCCTACCACGGTGCAATGTATTTAGAGACAAAGTACAAAATGTGAACATAAGTACACTTTAAGGTGCAGCAAACACATCCATATGTACTGTCCCTGACGTCACTTCTGATATAATGTGAAAGAATAATGGAAAAATATGTGAAGTGATGTCTCTGATGTCACTTTCAATATCTGTAACATGGCTCGTTACAAATGCAGGAAGTGACGTCAATCCTGGTATTGAAATTAGTTGTTGGCTGATTTAGGAGGGTGAGGGTGTTATTCTCCCTGCTTATGTCCCAACCCATACGCATTGAAGTAATATCGGAATTTCTGAATGAACGAAGTGGGGAATTTACTTCTTATAATCAATTTATATTAGACCTCTTAAAATTTACTCTGACTAAGAATTTTTTCATATTCAAAAACACTCATTACCTCCAGATACAGGGGGTTGCTATGGGGACCACGTGTGCCCCCAGTTATGCCAACCTGTATCTGGGGGGATGGGAACGCTCCTTGTGGAGTAATGACCTCCTGATAGAAGACATGAACAAAATCCTGTGTTGGTTTAGATTCATAGATGATGTCTTCTTTGTGTGGGAGGGTACACCCGCGGAGTTAGAAAGTTTCATTCATAAACTTCATAACAATGAGTTTAACTTAAAATTTACGTTTCAGAGCGATCCCTACAAAATTCCTTTTTTAGATATTTGGATCCAAAGGAACCCTGATAATACCCTGTGCTCGTCGTTATTTAGAAAAGACACAGCTGGTAACACCATATTATCAGCTCAAAGCTCTCACCCAACACCTCTCATAGAGAGTATACCATATGGGCAATACCTTAGGATTAAAAGGAATTGCACCAATGATACTGATTACAAAAAAGAAGCTGACCTATTGAGATTGAGATTAAAAGACCTCGGCTACAGTAACAGCTGCTTAAAGAAAGCCTACAAAAAAGCAAACAACTTAACGAGACATGATTTGGTCTATGGGAGACCAAAACCAAAAAAAAGCCCACTGTAAAGTTCATTACGCGATATACGGCACAACATAAAATCTTAAGACGTATAATGCCGAAACACTGGCCAATTTTGCAGGAGGATAGTAGTGTTAACAACCACATTAAACCTAATCCCGAAATAGTATTCAGAAAGGCTCGTTCATTAAAAGACCGCCTAACTACAAGTCACTACAAGGGAAGCCAACGTAGTGACAGATGTAAATATAAAGGCACCTTCCGATGTGGAACACGAAATTGCAGGTACTGCGACTTCCTCATTACTGGCCAAAACTACACTTTGCCTGATGGCACAATGTTTCAAGCGAAACATCACGCAAACTGCAGAACTGAAGGTACAGTATACCTAATGGCTTGCCGATGTGGTTCCTTCTACATCGGCAAGACCAAAAGACCATTGTTTAACCATATGTCAGAACACCTGAGGGACATAACAGTGGGCAGACTTACCTCGCCAGTTGCGAGACACAAATCGCAGAATCATAACTATAACAACAGAGTGGTTAAGTTCTTAGTTCTTGACAGGATCCACCCATCAATACGCGGAGGAAATGCCAACAAGCAACTCCTCCAGTTAGAGATGAAATGGATCCACAAACTGGAGGCAACCAAACCTCCAGGCTTGAATGAGGCATTAAATTTTAAATGCTTCCTTCAAGATTAAAAGAAATATTAATTTAGTTAAACAATAAAATATCTAGAGGATAAAGATAACAATCTGTAAAACTCCCTCCCCCTTTTTTTCAGGGTAATTAAAACTAAAATTATTAATAATAAATTAACTAAAAACTAGAATTAATATTGAATACGTATTTTACTGTTGTCTATGACTGTATTATGATTATGATTATGATTGTATTGTATTATGATGATGATTATAATTGTACTGTCTATGACTGTATCATAATTATACTAATATGTAAAGTTATCTAACAACTGTTATCTTATCTCATCGCTTATATGTTTTTCAATTTGTAAATCTGGGAGAGAACTAACCACAATGGGTGAAAGTTATAATTTATTATGTAATATTATACACTGAGTAAAGATAAATAATTACGGCAGCATAACTAGTTACTTATCAGCTTATATGGTGGGATGCTCGGGGATACTGTCACTGGAGGCGTAGAGAACCTGATAAACGGGGCTGCGGGCACGTGTGACGATCCCAGACTATACCAACTACTGTCTTGGGATAAGTGGGGACAAAGCAATGAACTATATAGTTCTACTGCTTGTCAACACATCGCTTGTTTTAGCCCCTCATTATGACATCCAACAGGCAGAAGCCCAGACACATTTACATCCACATAATCACCACATCACAGTAATTTCATACACAATCACTATAGGCACACAAATATAATCTCTTTTGATAGACTCGCATATATGCACTTGGATGCATATGCGAGCGCCCATGCAATAATAATTAATATAAACCCTACAGCCCTGCCTACTAAATACTTAAATTTCACTGGATAACCACATTTAAGATGGTAAGGTAATTATAATTACTAATACTTAAATAAAAATTTATTTAGTGAACGAGTGGACACCCCCCGTGCCCCGAAAAAGGTGCTCACCCTAATTGACAACCCTGGAACATAACACCGAAGAGGATTCTTCTTATACTTACAGTTACTAAGAAATCTGGCTTATACCTAGTAAGTCCAATGGTAACTGAATTAAACTGATTAGAGATTCATTATAGCCCTGATACTCACCCCTTCTGTTGTTCTCTCACAGAGACTATTGACATCTCCTGTTTACCTCCTGACGAAGCAGAAAATATGATATGCGAAACATGTTGAGTTGGAGATATTCATAGTCGTTTGATGGACTGGTGATGTGATAAAAACTTCATATTACAAATGAACTTTATGTTTAGTTCACTGTATTAGAATAAATAATTTTCTTTGACATGCGTTTACTTTAATGGCACTGCCTGTAAAGTTCCTTAATCCCCTATCAGTTTGACAGGGGAGACATACTTCTTTTTCTTTCTCTAACTTTGTTGGGATGTGGCAAACCAACCTTAAGAGTGCATCCCTTAATACCCTTGGTTATGTCCCAACCCATACACTATCAGCACAAGCGGGGTAGGAACGTACAAGCAAGTGTAACACCCCCTTTCTCTTAAATTACCCCAATTAAAAAGATCCAGGAAAAGCCAGGATTTATTGAAATTGTGATTTAGCCAGGAAAGCCAAAAACAACAGCGTGATTTTACCGGCCAAAACGGGATATTTGACAGGTATGGGTACTATAATGGATGTATTGACAACAAGGCATCCAAGATCAGGATAGAAGAACTGAAACCTGTTGGGAAATAAAATGCAATGCTTCCAGCGTTTTGTCTTTCATGCACACTACTTAATTCTCTGGAGTCCCTGGAGAGGAATATTACATTTTGATTCAACAAATGTGAGACCGTAACAAGGCCAACATGTCCGCTCAGCTAATTAGGCCTCACATTCTGCTGCTGATCTGTCTGGAAAACATTTCTCAATATCAGGGTAAATGAAGTCATGTCCTTTCATCAAGCAAAATGTGATTAAGCAGTTTTTTAAACTTATTCTAAATCTCTTTATGCAGAACATCAGCATATTTGTTTCCCAAGGCTCTTTTCGCCCATTTTCATCAATATGCAGCTTCCTTTTATATTATCATATGTGCACATTTCTAAAGAACTTATCTACCGATGTTCTGTTTTTTAACAGGTCAAATGTAACAAGTTCAATAAAAACTGAGAAATAGCTGTTTCCTGCTACTTATAACCAGCACTTAACTGACAATTACCGTATTTTTCTGACCATAAGACGCATTTTTTTACCCCCAAAATTGGGGACAAAAATTGCCTGTGTCTAATGGTCCGCATGCGTGACCCCGCTGCCACTCGTCCGCCGGTGGTGGCACCTTGGCTTCCCGTCAGCTCTCCCGCCACGGAGATTAGCCGGTGAGCTGGAGGAGCTGTCAGATGTAAGATGCCGGCCAATGTCCGACTCTCCCATCTGAACTGTGTAATTGCCTATGCCAGCCCTGAACTGGCATAAGCAATGTAAAGAGAGTTATAGATGAACTTGCATCTATACCTCTCTCCTGTCCATGGGAACAGCAATCAATCTGCTGCCCCACGGACACAGAAACAGTAACATCGGGAGAGGAGAGCAGAAGACACCCTGGCCCCCCCCCCCCCTTCCTCCTGCAGATCAGTGAGGAGTATGACATGTTCATACACATGAGAGTGTACTGCTGCTAGTGACACCTTCTGGCTGAATTGAATATTGCATCCTTTAAATTCATTGCATTAACCCAATTGATGTGAAAACTTACTAAATCTTTTTTTTCTGGTTTTCCTGCCCTAAAAACTGGGTGCGTCTTATGTCCGGTGTGTCTTATAGTCTGAAAAATACGGTATGTCATTTTGGACAAACTGGGGGCATGAAGGTATTCCACGGGGTGCTGGCTCTCATTCTTAACTAAATAGAAAAGGGTGGCCCTGCAAGAAAAGTTTTGGAACCACTGATATAGCCAATATGGTATAAGTAAGCGATATGTGATATAACTTTATCATTATCAAATAACATCTTATCATATATAAAGAATATATAAAACTAACATGTGAACACCACTGGTAATGGAGCCTCCACAATCTGTAAAAAATAACTTACATTTACCTGGGCCCTTGATCTCTTACCTGTGACCATCTTTGTTTCTTTCTAGTTGCCAGTAGAGCTGGTTAGTTTAATTTAACTAAATTGTGAGTTGATTGCTAAGCCCCTGAACATGCGATAATCACAAAAAAAGCTGGAGATGTAAGGAAGGGTTGTGGGAACCCTTTCTCTAGCATATGTAGTTTTTGCAGGATTTGAATTTAAACTTAATTTATGCAAAAACTATTTGTGTTAGAGTAATACATCCTTTTTTTTGTATACTCCAGACCCTTCTCTAGCTTTGTGACAATACCATGCTCAGGGGCTTTTCAATTTACTCACAAAGTTGAACTAGTCAAACTTTCAAAAACGTATGGCCACTAGATGGTGGTAGATAGTGGCTTCCAGTGGTTAAAATGCATCTCCATAGGTTTGCAGAGGGAATGTGATTATGTCACTGACTTGTCACTTCTCAATAGTCAGTCAAGAGGCTCTAAGAATGCTACAGCAATTTGTAAGCTAAGGTAAGTAGGGTTACAAGATAATCAGGATTTACTCATAACTGCTATGTTTTTTATTTACTTTTTCACAGATATTTCAGATAATGGGGTCTGACTTCAAGGGACATAAAGTACTGCATGTATTTAGGTGCACTTTGAAATTAAACCCTAGGCAGATTAAAAATACAAAAATATTGTAGGTCTGTAGCCACTCAGTTTTGTTGCGGTGTTTATTTGTGTATAAGGAACATGCTGATAGAAGAAGAGAACAGAGCAAAAGAGATGTGGTCATCAGGGTGCTCCTTCTTACATTGCTGTACGGTCAATGTCCAAACATAAATTAAGTATACATATATAGAAAGTGCAGATGGAAAATATTCACAACCCATCCCTTTTTCACATTGTGTTATGTTACAGCCTTATATCAAAATGATTAATATTTTCCTCAGAATTCTACACCCAAAACCCCATATTGACAATGTGAAGATTTTGGCAATGAAAAAAAACATTGAGAAAGCATGTGTACATAAATATTCACAACCTTTGTAATGAAGCTTAAAATTTAGCTTAGGTGCATCCTGTGTCCCCTGATCCTCCTTGAGATGTTTCTGCAGCCTAATTGGAATCTACCTGTGGTAAAATCAGACAGGCACACACCTGTCTTTATAAGGTCCCACAGTTGACAGGTCATGTCAGAGCAGAAACCAAGCATGAAGTCAAATGAATTGTCTGTAGGCCTCCGAAACACAAATGGGAATGTATTTCAGTGGCAGAAACTGGAAGACAAGTTAGGATAAAGGGAAAGATGACTGCAGCAATGTACAGAGACATTCTAGATGAAAATCTGCAACAGAGAACTCTTGAACTGGTAGGGCAATGGTTGATCTCTCAGCAGGGCAATGATCCTAAGCACACAGCCAAGATATCAAATGAGTGGCTTCAGGACAACTCTTTGAATGTCTTTGAGTGGCCCAGCCAAAACCTAGACTTGAATCCGATTGAACATCTCTGGAGTGATCTTGAAATGACTGCACTGTCGCTTCCCATCCAACCTGATGGAGCAAAATAGCCAATTGGTGTGCCAAGCTTGTGGCATCATATTCAAAAAGTCTTGAGGCTGTAATTGCTGCCAAAGGAGCATCAACAAAGTATTGAGCAAAGGCTGTCAATACTGTGATGTACTGTGAGTACATAAAAATTCTCGGTTATTTTAGTTTTTTCTATTTGCCAAATCCTCAAGTAAACATATTTCATGTTGTCATTATGGGGTGTTGTGTGTAGAATTCTGAGGAAAAAAAGAATTAAATCCATTTTGGAATAAGGTTGTAACTTACCAAAAGATGGAAAAGTGAGGCATCTCAATTATGTAAATCCCTGCCCTTATCTCAATAAGTTTTGTAGAGCTTCAGGGTGGCTGTTTTATTTTTCACAGTTTAGTCTTCCAAGGGCAGAGGAAGAAGCAAACAAAATTGATTAATGACTCAATTTACCTTTAAAGTGTATTTTAAAGATAAACTTTAGAAAAGAAAAATTAAGATCTTCCTAGGTCATCAAAACACATTACAAGGAGTCTTATCACAGTTGTTTAATTTAATTGTATCAATAGATACAGATCAGTCCACAGAATGCAGAAAGCGGGGGTAGTAGGTAAAATCCACCGGCCATTATCATGTTTGGTCCCACTAGTAGAGGGGTTGTCATGCAGCCCATCTTCTAAATAGGGGCTGTTCATATAGACAACAAATTAAAGGCCACAGAGAAGTGACAAAGAGGATAATAGGATCTATGAGAGTGTTGGAAATCCTGAAAACAAAAGATCCTGTATAAGGCCAACAGAGATAGGCCCACACATCTACAAATGGATGAGTTATGATTTCAAATTTGTGTGAACAATAAGATTCTATTATGCTGAATGTGAAGAAAGAAATGATTGCACTGTGATTCTTAAACTAAACAGTTACATACAAATAAGAAAAAGTTGAATATTCAGAAGAAAAGGAGCATCTGCACAGGCTTTTGTTTGTATCTCAGTTGCTTTTCTTTTACATTTTAGTATGTGCGCAAAAAATAACTGGAGAAATCTGGAGACAATTTAAAGCAATTCAGAAAGGTTATTAAACACTGATGTAAAAAAATGGAGTCATGTACATACACTCCTGTGTTAAGGTTGCTTACTTAGCTATTGGAACTATGGTCACTGGTACATAGCCACTGCTATGTCCACATCTCCACAGTACTATATGTTCCATGCATGTAAGGCTATACTCCAGAATGTACTCATGCACCTAATTGTGATACTTCTTGTGGTAAATTTTCCGAAATTTTTACTTGACTTAGAACTTAATTTGTGCAAAAACTGTTTGTGTGAGCAATACTCCTTTTTTTTTTAGTACACCCCAACCCTTCTCTACATCTTCGGCAAGCTTGGTGATGATACCATGTTCAGGGACTTTGCAATTTACACAAATCATCAAAATGATTGAATTTCATCTCCCTGAAGAAGCAATTTTCATTGCGAAACACAGACGATTACTGAGACGATTACTGAGACGATGCTATTTAATATCTACTAATGGTTTGAACTTTTCATTCTGTCATGATAACCAAAAACAGCTGTTGTGTTACGCTGTAAATGAGATTGTTTATTATGATCTACTGAAATAAATAGTTTTATATGCAATACTTTAATTGCCCAAAAAGTCCTTTTAAAAGCCCAAACCCTACCCAGGGAGGGAGAAATTAGTTTTCTCTTGTTATTTGGTATATACGTTGGGATGTGGCACTTTAGGTAGAGGTGGTCTTTCATCTCTATCCCTAGCTTGTTCTCCTCCTTATTAAGGTAAGGCTTTGGGGCAAGTTTTGTTTGCGTTGTTGAGAGGAAAGGGGGGCGTAAGCTTGTGACCAGGTCTGCCAACAAATTAGGTATTGCCTGCGTTGTTCCCCTTAGAAGGGTTTACTCTTAGAAGGAGGGGGGGGTGGATGGACCTGGAGGGGGGCCATCCTTGTTCATTACCCATTATCCAGGTCTTGCCTCTATGTTTAGAAAGGGCTGTTTGGGTCTGGGAAAGCATGCATGTTCTTGAGCCCCCTTATAAGGTCTGCCAGGCCATAAGCCAAAAAGGGGTCTGAAGGTCAATGTATTAAAAAAAAATAACACTAAACATAAATATAATATACACTACCTTTTGCACATGCAACTTCATAGAGCGCAAAGGTGTTAAATTTGTCTTCTTTCTTGGAAAACAGGTCCTCTTGACATGTAACCCAACACCCTAAAATCACCTGCTACTTGGAAAGCCACCTCCAATAAACTGAGAAATTTTAAATGCCTCTTGAATGCAACATAAGGGGTCCATGGCACATTATAACAAAGCCAGAAAACCTGTCCTACAAGCACTCCAATAGGTCTCAATAATTAGCTAAGATGTTTTTTCTTGTGCCCATGCACTAGTAATATTCGTAAGATGTCCTGACAAATGACCATGTGAACCTAGCCTACTTGGCATAATGTAGTTCCAGGGAAGGAATTATTTTATAGACAGGGATGGGCTATTTAGTTTGGGGCAACAGGGGCACAGGAAGGAACAAAGTAATGAAGGGTTGAAAAGCTATTAATAGATAGAGAACATAAAAAAAAACACTTTTTTAGTTGGAATGTTATTAACCTCCTTAGTGTTCGTGACGAGCCCATCTCGTCCAGAGTTTGTGTGAAGAACAAACTCTGGATGAGCTGGGCTCCCATGAAAGCCGCATATGAAAGCCGCATATCCCCGGGGTTCTGCGGCTTCACTGATTGCGTCACGTGACGCGGAAGGGGGCGAGGGTGAGCAGTGCCATAGACCTCCATGTTAATGGAGGGGCTTCTGCTCTCCAGACCTCACTGCCAGTGTCATGAATGACACTGGCTGTGTGGAGAGGAGAGGGAGGAAATGGCAGGCAGTGTACCTTGTGCGCTGCTGCCATTGCCTGTACCACACTGTTAAAAATGGTGCGGTACAGGCGGTGCGCTAGGGAGGTTAATTTGAGTTTGTCACCCCACTAACTATAAGAGGTTGGCTCTAAAAAAAACTCTAAAGAAAAAAAAACTAAAAAAAATAATATTTCATTTTTACTTGCCTCTAAACGGTCCCAATGGCTCAAAAATTTAGTAATGTAAGTGGCCACTGGGGGTTGCCAGATACAATGTCTTCTAAGAGCTGCAATTTAAAATGTGCCATGTGACACATGGTTTGCGCTGTGCTGGGCTTCAGAGCATTCAAGTGAGAGGAGGTGCGACAGGGGAAATACACAAATATCTCCTTACAGATAAAGATTTTTTTTCTTTTTTTTACAGATTGCCCCAATGATAGGGGGTTGGCTAGCTCGGGACAAAAGTTTATCTGGTGGGTTTAGGTGCGCTTTTATTTGATTCACCAAGTGTTCAGTAAATCCTGTTTAAAATTCAGTATACGTAATAATAGAGTGTTGTACCATGTTAGCCATCGATGAATACAGTGTGTGGAGATTTAGTGATACCCTTTATGACTTATTGAATGAGTTAGAGAAGCAAGCTTTCAGAATGTCTCAGGCATGAAGAAGGGATCTTGCTTCTTTAATTACTTCCAATAAAGTGTTGTACTAAAACTCCAAACTTTCTAAATTCAGTGAACCAAAACCCAACCGAATCCCAGTGAAGTCTATTAGGGGAGCGAGTCCTGACTATTGTTAGGAATTGAGGGCAAATTACTGAAAAGAAACAAAAAAAAAAAACAGAAATAAGAAGAAGGCGTGGAAAGATGGGCATTGAGATAGAAGACATATACTAATACAAATATTTTTATATATATTTATTGGTTTTGTTTAATATGTATCATTTGCTCAATGGGGCTAATGGCATTTTTGGCGTTCTATTGAATACATTTAAATATATGCTTTTATATCTCAGATTTATATTGGACACCATGTTCAAAATTCCTTTTATTATGTGTACTGTTAATGATTATGAAAAACTTATTAAAACATATGCAAAAATATATATATACAGCATAAAAGTGGTCTAACCAACAACCTGTTTGCCTCTTATTATTTTACAGTGAAGTGGCCTAATTATCCAAAAGCCCTTGGCTAAATTTACACTGTCCTTTGCCTGCGGCAGGGTAAACTACCACATAGGAGGTGAAGGGGGCAAAAGCCTGAAAACCGCCTGTGTAAATGACCCCAATCGTCTTCAAAATTGCATGACAGGTTGTTTCTGGACAGCAGCAGGAACGCCTGGTTGTTTTCCGGGCTGCTGCGGAATGTAAATTTAGCCTAAAGGTCCACTCAACACATTTTTTAAGGCCGTGTAGATTGTAGTTTCAAATGTCATCTTAGAGTACCTTCCCTATGTACAGCACCTAATTATATATATTCATATTTCATTTGTAGTGCTGAAACAGAATGTAAAACCAGGGAAACAATTTTCATGTTTCTTATATTCTTTGACCCGCAAAAATGATGTGCTACATTTTAAAAATGATCTTTATCCCGTAGCTATTTGCTGCACTGATTGAAGCTATTTTTTAAAATCAGCATTCTTTTTCCTTTGTAACAATAGTGGAAGTGGAAAAAGCCATCTAGCAACATATGAACAGTACAATTATGAAAATTATAACTCCGCAAGCCCCAGAGAAAGACAGCTAATTACAGGCCCTTCACAACGAAGCAGAGTGACGTATTACGGCATGGCAAGATGTCAGGAAAGCACTTTGTCTTTATGTCTAACTTGTTGGCTTTTTTTCCTGCTAAGTTTGATGTCTAGAAGACATCAGTTGTTATCACCTTTCACTTCTACTTGCCCAGAAATATCAAAGAGCAATGAATACATGAATATGTTCATTTAAACAAATATTGGATCTCTAATTAAATGGATCTAATAAAAGTCATTTTGGCCTAATAATGCATCACATATTTTTTTAGTTTAGCTGTTTAAATACATTGTCATCTATTACATGTCTATAATGGCAAATTTTTGTGTATATGTATTTTATTATCTTTGGGTTATTGTGTATAGGCAAAGCTATAGATTTATGATTTCATGTACAGTGGTATGGGTTTACCCTGTTTGTCCTCTTTGGTGGTATTATCCCCTACTTGCAGCATTGTCACCATTAAATATGGAGTGACCACAAACATTGTAGCTTTTTATAAATACATTTGGTTTGCTTGTGGTTGTAAAGAGAGGGTTAAAGGTATTACCCATTTGTAGAGCTTGTTTACAGGGATTTGTGCCTGCTCAGGTCATTTTTTTTTATATGTTTTGAAGCAATCATAATGGCTCCTTTCACACTGTAAAATTGTACATGACATATGCTGCCTCACTGTTAAGAGGGCTCTAGGTTTATATGACCTTGGACTCCATGTAGTCTAATTATTTCATGTTTGTTAACAACGTCATATGAGTAAGATTGCATAAGAGTGAAACACGTCAGAGGGGTGACCCTTTGAAGAGGTTTGCTGTGTTGTTGTTGGACTAAATAAAGAACATGATTTGGATTTTGTTTACAAGGAGTGCAGACCTTGCGTTCCTTTTCTTTATTCTTGTTATTGGCTGGAAGCTATAAAAACATTGGAAACTATTAATTGATAGAAAGACCTCCTCTCTGCTAACTGATGAGGGTCAAAACTTCACCTTTATTTCAATCTCCCCTCTATTATTCTCAGTATTTTAGAGGATTGGTTCATTTAAAATTGCATGCTTGGTTATACCTGACTTGTGACATGTACCAATATTTAAGAGTATTTTTTAGTAACTTAAGGACATACCTTTACCAAGTCTTTTTTGATATTTGCTAAAATAGCTTTATAAGTTTTTTTTTTTTTTAAACGTTGGGGACATAAACTTCCTAAAAAAACTCCACACAGTTAGTTTGTCAGAAAAAGAGGTTATCAAGTCCACACCATAACATGTATAAATGTACACAGGCTAGGATAATGTAAAATGAATATTTCAGTAATGATTACAAGATATTGATTTACTTTCCTAGTAGCTACTTCCCCCAATTTGATTTAAACAAATGGACATTTTCCCATACACTTTTCTACCAGAAGTAAAGGAAATATCAATCCAGCAGAAAATTATACATATACAACTTGTTTAAGGGTACACACAACAGGAGAAAGGAACCTATAGTTTTGACCACCTGATTGCCCTGGAACTGTGACCACTTGCAGATGCAACATGTTGGGTACCCCAGCCTGTCACCTATAGACATAACAACCCCCCCCCCCCCCCAAAAAAAAAACACTGGCACAATGTTGGTAAATCTCTGCATACAGTGGTACAAGGTGTGGATTCAGGGCGGCTGACTTTTACCAGTTGGCTGAACCCATCCGTGTGAATGGGCTCTTAAACGCTGTTAAGACCCAAATTGTTTTCTTTATAAAGATAGTTTGTGTTGTTTTGCTGTCCCTTTCCCCAATCATAGCTCCTATAACTACAGGTACCCTCATAGGAAGATATCTGTAAACTTTATACAACATTTATATATTTTTTGCTAGTGTACCTGTTTAAATTACAAATGTTGAGTATGTTTGCTAGTGAACATCAGATAGGACTGACTCTTAAAATACAACAAATATATGTTGTGGAAATTGCAGTAAAATGTATTGTTGGCACAGTAAATTGAATTTATTTGTGCACAAACAGAAACAACATGTTGCTTTCTAGCTGATAAGAAATTTGAAATTGCCACGGTGCTATGCCAGCTCTTAACAAACAGACTACATAGGCAAATGGTACAGTTACCAGGCATTGTGTGTGTGCAGCACACAGGGAAGATGTCCAAGAGTAAAACCTCTCTGGCATTGTGTGTCTATCTAGGGGATTTTGCATAGATAAAAAATTCCTGCCTACGGGAAAAATAAATGTGTTTCGATATACAAGTATTAATAACAGGCTATATTCATCCCTCCGAACATGAACTAAACAAACTGTTTACCAAATTGTTCACATATTGAGTCATCAATTGCTTTATAATGAAAGAGTTACTTAACAGCCATGGAGCTACTGTAACCACTACATTTATCTATTACAAAGCAATGGAAATAATGGATTCTTAAATGATTTCTGTAAGTAACACTCATATCTCACAATAGAAAGATTATAGCAAATAAAAGAATGAAAAAATAAAATCCTGAGGCTATGTGAAATACAGAATCAAATCAGAATCCACTGAGGTTTAACTTAATCAATATATGAGAGGTTTATCACTAGAGATGATCATACACTACACAGCATACATAACAGTTGTTTCATCTCTTCCCATAATTACTTAATATAAGGAACAATACACCATTACTGTTGCTTGCAGCAAAAACATTTTTCGTTCAATAACAAATGAAGAGGCTAAAGACTTTACTAAAGCAAGAGAAATGGAGGAAGATAGTCCTTGTTGGTAGAGCTGCTTTGAGGATGAGCACATAATGTTTCAACCGAAGGGTACCCACACCCTTCTGGCTTGGGAATGACTCAAAATGACCAGTGTGACAGACCGGTGGTCTGCCATGGTGTGGATGGTCCATATGTGGCAGCGAAGGGGTCTGCTGGTGTGTATCCACCAAGATACACCTGCTAGACCCTAACGAGATGGCCGGCTGTGTCTCCAAAAAGGAGCTGTGACCACTCAGTGAGGGCTCCTGACAGAGGTTGGAAACAGTGCTGCTGGGTGCAGCAAACACAGGGAGTGTGTGGCCCAATGCTGATGGCTGCTAGTAGGCAGGCCATTAAGGATTCCTAAAGGAAGAAACTGTTGTTTGATCGGTGCCAAACCAGGAGGCTTTGTATTTTCAAGTAATTTTTGTTTATTTGGATGTCTATTAACCCCTGTGTGCTCAAATAAACATGGGCAGGAGCCCTTAAGAGGATAAAAAGGTGGGGATTGATGCTGTGAGAGCACCATTTGAGCTGATTCCCCACACCAGGTAAAAATGAGCACCAGTCACATCCTATGGTCCCTCCTCGTGGCGATCATTGAAGATCCCCTATTCAACAAATTCTTGGTTTTTAGCCATTTTTTGCATTTGTTTTGTATGTACTGTATTAGACCAGTATCTGTCTGTGCCATCAGCCATTCAACATGTGTAAAGTAAGTGCCCCCATCATCCACAATGTCATATGCATCTTGACTTTAGCTTGACTCTGTGTATACTTTTTGGATTGTAACAGCTCTTTTGTTCATTTTAATTTATTTTTCTAGTGATGAGTTCAGGAGAATTTGTTTCCTGTACACCCTTGAAATATGTAAGACATTTTCAGGTTCTATCTACTGATTGTTTAAAAAAAGGAGCAATTAAACTCATGTTATATGGTCTTGAAAAACCCCTATCTGATTGGGACCAGGGCCTCTATCCAAAGTATCGAACCGGATCTATTGCGCAAAGTGGTGCACATCGATTCGCTGATCCATCGAAAAAGAAATAATGCCATGCCCTCAAAAATCTAATCCATTGATAACTTTCTGTCCATTCTGCTTGGTTTTGAGCTCCGCTGAAGACATAAAGATACCATCAGTTACCTATTAGTTGTGGATGCTCAGCAGCCGTTGAGCAGATGGCATGGCAGCTGGCACCTTTCTTGTAATTAGATGTACATGAGGCTGTAACTGTCTTCACCCTATTAATACTATTGCCAACAATTCTCCGCATTCGGATCTATGTAAACTGCACCAGGATCAAATAAAAATGCAATCAATAGTCAACAAAAATTCGCAGCAACTGTAAGCTGTTACCGCTGTGCTGTTCCGAGTGACATAGTGGCACATGTAAATCCTAAACTTTAGTGTGCATTTTTTCATGTTTATCTGGGTGATTATAACCAGGTTGCTATGCACTTGCATAGTAACCTGGATAGGTTGCTATGCACTTTGCATATCCTCTCATGTTTTGTGCGTTTTTATATTTTAATTCTGTCAATCAATGACTTTAGAGAATGTGACATCTGTAGGAAGTGTCAAGCTTTTCCCTTTAGGCATGGAGCCTGACAGGACAGAAGAAGACAGGTGCTGTGAACTTGAGTGCTTTTTTTTTTATAAAGTGGTGCACATCCCCAGTATCATTGATGACCTGAAACCCAACTTCCCCCCCCCCCTGAGCTACGCTCAGGGTAAACACTAAGGAGGTTAATTGCAAAGACCCTGTCCTGTAGATGTAGAAAATGGTATGGGAACATTATTATGAAAAAAATAGAGTAACTTTGTAGTTTTTATTCAAGCTCAAAGTTAAGTAAAACATTTGACATTATTTATGCAAAAACTACATCTACCAGAGCAATACTTTTGCTTTTTTTGTATTGTTCCCACAACCCTTATCTACATCTCCTGCAATTTTGGTGATGATATTTTGTTCAGAGGCTTTGCAATTACTGTATGGGGGGGGGGGTGGCTGCATATTGACCATGGCAGGAAGGAGTGGCTACCCCGAGCCAAGGCAATCACGGCCTGCACGAAATATTTTTGGCCCATTGGACACTTCTATGTATAGGGTACATCCTATACATTGGAGTGTCTCATGAGCTGAAAAATATGATAACTCACAAAATCAAAGGGCTACAATACTAATATCTCAAAATAATTAAAAAAAACCCTCTATAAGTAAGGGCTAGTTAATATACACTAAAACATACAAATTGAAAAAGTCGCTGAACACTGAGTTGAGGAGTTGATCCACCTTTCACATCCCTTATATGCGTATTTGAATAAGACAGCCAAGGTGCCCTCAATGGGACTTTGAATGGAAAGTGAGATGATTGTATCATTTAAAAAAAAATATTTAATCAAAGAAAATAGAAGGAACACACAGTGTATTTGATCCAATAGTTGAGCATAGTTACATCAAACAGGAGCTAGTCTGTTGTACTTGCATGACATGTTTCACCCAGAGGGCTTTCTCAGGCTTGTAAAAATAAGTTATGTCTGGATCTGAGAAATAATAATGACCACAGAGATGAGCACAACCCCATTGTATATACTGTGGGGGATCACACTCAAATGGGCACTCTCAAAGCATCAATCCACACAATTGTTTACCTCTTAGGGCTCCTGAACGTGTTTATTTGCACACAAATCAGTCCAAAACAAAGGGTTATCCTCACAGGGGTTAAGATCAATCCAAATAAAAAGTCCAGAAAATGCCACACCACCTGGCTTCGCACCTATCAAACAATGTTTCCTCTCTCTGCCTCCTAGCAGCCACCAGCATGGGGCCACACACACTGTGTGTGCCCTGTATTTACTGCACCTAGCAGCCCTGTCTCCAACTTCCTTGGAAGCTCTAACACACTGGACTCTGCAGCTATTTGGAGTCACACCTAGCTCCAATCACCTGCAACCCAGGTGTTAACTGTTGTTAAGCATTCAGCAACCTAATGGAGCTGGCCAATAATCATTCCCGGACTACTTCCAGGAACCACCAAACTAATTCATGGTCTAATTTCATAGTGACAGATGACCAGTCTGTCACAACACATATACAAGTGTAAGGGCTGAAGCAACTTAGTAAACAAGAAACTCCCCAAGGAGTAAAAACAGCAAGACTGCCGGCCGGGGGCGCACCCACAGACGGATTCCAAACCGGTGGAAAACGATAAGCTGGGACAAGTAAACTCTATTTTGGCACTCTTGTATAAAGAACAATTATGATATTAAATGAATGTTATGAGCAAATTTGAAAACTCAATCAAATCAGATGTTAAGGAAACTTGGTATCAACTACAGGGAGTGCAGAATAATAAGGGAAATGAGTATTTTGACCACATCATCCTCTTTATGCATGTTGTCTTACTCCAAG
>CM070034.1:123573057-123590677 GCA_036250615.1 Ptychadena robeensis
ACCTTTCATAGCTATTAATGTTTCCCTGCGGTTATCCAAGTGACAAATTGTATGCGTTTAACAATAACAACTGAAAAAAATTGGCAAACTAAAATATTAGACTACATCCAAGCTTTTTAGTAGGAAGAATTGTGCTCAAGGACCTGAAAATTTGCATGGATGTAGTCTAAGGGGTTAACTGGTAACCCCAGGGTTTCAAAGATCAAAATTGGGTGTTCAAATTAGGATAAGTGAAAGCGTGTACGCAGCAGAGTAGTAGTGCTTTATGCTTATAGAGAAGCAAGTTTTGATGGCTGTATTTTAGCTGAAAATAACATATAAGTGTTGTAGATAGAGGGGTGAAATTCGGGGTGTAAGTAGTAGTAGGGGAGCATTACTGACCCTGAAAGTTTCTTGATTATACTATAAATGGTTTTCGTGCTATAAATGTTGAAATTTACAGTTACACACAGATTTATGCAGCTAAGTTTCTACAGCAGAGCTAGAGGGGCGAGGGTGTGTCCTGTCCGGTGTTTTGATTGGCTGGGGAGGACGTATCTGCGGGTGGAGCTACAGAAAGCAGTGTCTGACAGAGAACACAGAATCTGCTGCTGTCACACTAAAATCGGGGAGGAGGAGAGGGGAGCCAAGGGGGATGTGAGTCTCTCCTTTCTGGCTGTGCAGGGAGCACGGGTCAGACCTCCGGGCCAGGCTGAAATTAGGTGGGAGAACGCTGTTCTGGTGCATTCCCCCAGAAAAAAAGCCCAGGTATGTATTATGTAGTATGTATGTATTCTATCAGAGAGGCCACTATACTACACAGTTGTTGGTAGAGCTAATTGAGATTATATGGATCGATCTTAAGGTGTATGGGGGGCTTAAGGCTGTTTGGCCAGTTTAGTTATGGTAATACTGTGCCCTATTAATTTTAATGAGCAAACTGCAGCTGAAAACACATTGGACGCATTTTGTTCAGGTCACATAACGTGCCCATTGTTTATCAGTGGACGTGTGATGTGCCATGTGCGTGAGTGACGCCAATAGACCCGGAATGCCTGGCATTTTCCACAACATACCTGATGCGTATAAACTGGCACAACATTTTTCATAGGGAAATGATAGGTGCGTCCGCACTGTACGTAGTGTATGCCCAGCATAAAACGAATATATTGACATTATACATGGTTCACATTGACAAAAACGCAACCGATGCTCGGCATGATTGATCTAGGGCTATGGCCCTAGCCGTGTCATATTATATATATATATTGCAATTAGTAATGGGCTTGTTCATTGCGTTCATTGGGGGGTGGTATTGGATGTGTCAAATTATTGCTGCAGTTGTTGCATAAATTAGGTTTAAAGTAAAGTTAGAATTTTGTAAATATACTTAACTTGGACACATCCAATACCTACAACTGCCCCCCCCCCCCGGCTTCTACTCCAGTGTTTGTTTTTTTTTAAATTGGGTCCCTTGTCTTATATACTGTACATACAACACATGCAGAAAGACACACAGGCACATACATACAGAAAGAGATGTGATTTAAAAGAATAACATTTTTTGAATGATTGGCTTAAATGATTGGCTGCATTGAGCGCCTGGTCGTTTTTCGGGTTTATGTCAATGTAATTATGTGATTTAACCTCCTGAGCGCTTTTCCTCTGCCCTCCTTCCTTCACATCACTATAGTCATTGATGATGCCTGGTTAGTTCAGAAAAAAAAACGGTTCCGCCTCCATAACATGCCAAAACATCATTGGGGATGCCGAAAAGGAGGACTCAGAACAGATCGGCGAGTTCACCAATACTCTCTATTGCTGTGGATAGGTGAGTATCCCTGAGTGTAGCTCAGAGTGAGTTTGCATGGTCAGCAAATGTCAATCAATCAAAAGGTTAAGTATTTCTTTTTTTTTTATTTCACCAGTAACACACAACCAGTCTGAGGCTGGATTTACACTTCCGACTGACATAAACCCGAAAAACGACCAGTCACTCCTGGGGGATGGCGTCTGCACGATCTGTGCTTGTGCTTGGGGGTCATTTATAAAAGCAGTGTGTTAACAAACCCTGAGGGTGGCTACACTCTACATTTCCCCTCACATAGATACACTTGACTGTATCTATGGAGAGGAAATGTAGAGTGGCATTTGATGAAGAAATAGATTTAAGTGGATTTGTAAAGAGTTATAACTTTTTCAGCTGTATGACTACAAACTGATCATGATAAGCACTCCTGCCAGTAAGAAATTGTTTGCTTTTACTATCTTATTTTCCATTTTGCAGAACATAGAACAGCTTAGTTTGTAAAGGAAGCCTCATAACAAACATTTACTGGCATGGTCAACAGTTATTACAACTGTTATGTGAGGGAACCAAAGAATCAGAAACTCTTTGTAAGGGCTGGACATGGACTACATAACATAAGTCTACTTTAAGCATATGCAGGCTTTGAATGTCTTCACGTTTGCCTACCACCATAGAACTGTTGCTAGGGAGAATAGAAGACACAGCTACTTATAGGGTTTGTTTTCTGCAGGTCCTCCATGGCTCAATTTGAGCACTACCCCAATGGTTAATACCTCTATGTACATCATAGAAGGTGCTTGGTGGTGGGCTGTTTTCTTTCTCTGTCATATTGCATTTGGCCAAAAATAGAGTTTCAATCCCTTGTTTTCCATCTAGATCTGAAATCTTTTTATAAAATATAATCGTGTTTATAAGACAGAGCTCAACACACAAAGTATGAGATCCACAAGCAGCTTCCCGCCTGGCAGCCAAAGTTTTCACAATGACTGACTGCTGATCAGTAGTAAATTACACTTCTTCTTCTGCTTATATTGATTTGCAAAGCTGACAGTATTAGAAGTGACAAGGTTTGTACATGATGTTCGGTGACAACTGCTGTGTGTAGTCACCACTCCACAGATGTGATACGTGTATCCAACATATACACATATATCGGGCTAGAAACATGACCACACTATAACAATCATCTATTTTAAACACACAGAGACCCTCTAAATAAAATAATTGTTTGAATATCAAAGTGCTATATGTTCAACGTTAAACTTGGCACATTTATGAAGTTATTACAGAAAAAATCCAAGTATGCAAATATTAATGTATGCAGACTAAAATGTATCCAGACTATAAATGAACACACACATCTATGTTATAGTACAGTAACATTAATCAATACACAGAGCCTCTTAATGACTATAATTAGCGAAGGAGAAATCCTTCCATCCTTTGATGCTGTTCAAATAAAAACATTAATTACCGTATATAACAGATATGTACAATGCTTACCGTCACCCTATATCCAATAATATCATGGATGTGTGTTTAGGTAAAGTCTAAGCATATTATAGTTCTGTACTTAGTTTTGCTAGTTTTGCCTTTTATTATATTAATAAATAAAATAATATAGTTTTTACAACTGTGAAAGATACATCATTTACATTCCCTGCATAATATTGTGTAGTAAAAATAATGACTATAATGGGACTACAAACAATAATAATGATGATGATGATAATAATAATCATTATATAATAATAGACCAATACTACTTTTATCATTATTATCAATAATAATAGAATAATACTTCTTATAATAATAATGATGTTGATGAAGATAAGAAGGAGGACTACTACTAATAACTACAGTCATAATAATAATAATTTCAATAAATGTGACTTACTTACAGGTAAGTGAGATCTTGTGTTTGCTGTCTGCACTCGGTGTCCCATCAGTGGACTATTGGCATCTTGGGCATGTCATCAGACCTAGGTATCATATGCTGTGTATAGTTAATCCTCTATTACATCCAGAGCAGTATATATTTTGGAGGTATAGAGTAGATCATTCCTAAATTTTCAGTGGTATCAGATGAGTTGCATGTCTAGCACTGGTTGACCTTCTGCAATCACTTGGTCTTCATTGGAGCTGCTCTCTCTCTCTGCTATTTTGACCAGTTTAAGAAGCAGCGAGCTGATGTAGAACACAAGTTTATATGTGTGTGTGGAGCTCTGCGCTTTATTCTGCCTCCTAATCCCTCCCCGCGATCTGATGGGCTGTGTGACAGTGAAGAGTTAATGCTGCTGTCATTGAGAGACCCTGAAGCTATTCATTGTACTGTTTGGTGTGGCGGTGAGGGTGACGGAAGGAAGAATGGTATGCGCAGTGGAAATAACTCAAATCAAGCCGAGATGTTTTATTCAAATAATAATAATGTGAACTCCAGAAATCCTTTTTCTTGTACAGTTTTACAGGCTCCTCTCCCTTACCTGAATTATCTTACTTGGATTTCAGTGTACACTATGAACTTCCCACAGTGTGTAATAGAAGCAGCAACAGGTCTTAGATTTCTTGGCTGCAGAATGTCCTGTGTAATGTAGAATTTCTAGCCCATCACTGTAAATTATCAGTCAACCAAAAATATATTTTGTTAAAGCAGGCTTTCAAATAACAATGTTTATTACACTTTTATTATAAAGCCTGCCCGATGCTTGGTCTCTGTCATTGCCAGTGGCAACATACTCCAGACTTATGTTTGCTATTCAGGGTTGTCACCGCTCCGGTCTCCGAAACATCTGTAAATAGTTTTTATGACTTTCATTTTTATTGGCTTACTCTGCTCATGTGACTGTGACAATCAAAGGTCACTTGACCTTCTAATGCTTAGCCCCTCCTGCTGACTAGTTGATATGGAGGGACACATACAATTTTCAATCTATACTGACTTGTATAAGCATTGTATAAGCAATTTATAAGCAGTGCTAGAATACATTATTTTTAATGTTTAAATTAAACAAAATTTGCTTTAAATGATACTTCAAGCATTAGGGAACACTGTAGTATGGTAATGCACATTTATATACATCATCAAAGGTTATGTGCCTCAAAGATGTCAAAGCCTTTGATGATATCTATGGGGCACATAATCTTTGATTCAAAGGTTATATGCCCCTATTTTGAAGTTATGTTTATATATTAAACAATCATCCCACATTGAATGGTGGAATAGTGGGAGCATAGACACTTGCCTGTCTGCCGACTTTTTCGGCTTGCTGGCATATGTGAAAGACGCAGAATGCACCTAAAGTCCCTCTCCTCCACTTTCCACTCTAAGTAGATCCCAGGCAAAAAAAACGCATTGGCAGACAGGCGAGTTCCTATGTATTAACAGTTAGGTTTTAGGGTCCGCAAGTGGAGGACTGAGGGGGGCCACAGGTTGAGCATCTGGGCATTAGAATATAGTGATTGATTGATGAAATATTCTGTAATAGGCATCTCAATGTTTATAGTCAGAGGGAACCCTATGGGATCACTAACATCACAGTATTTTATGTAGGGGTGCACATAAGTGGTACTCTGGTAGTCAAAAAGGACCAAAAACTAGCTATGCGTACCTGCATTATTGTTACAAAACTCATATGCGTACTAACAATTTGGAGGCATTCCGCGTCTGAGCGGCCGTAGCTATCAGGTACACTCGAGGAGTCTGGCTGTCAGCCATAAAGGAGAGAGATGGGCAGCACAATCGATATACCTCCCACAATAAAAAGAGTGATCTTCTAAGGGTGTTGGAGAACTGGGGGGTGAAAATCAGAGTAGGCATATGTAAAGGTAAAATCTGACAAGAGAAAAGCACTGTTGGAATAGACTGCCCCAAAGCCAGCTGGGGACCTGTGGATCGAACAGGGGGGTCCATCTGCAGTACAATCATGCCGGAGGCTGACGCAGGGAACAGTGAGGGAGACAGTGAACACCACCCTACCTATGGGGTGAGTTTCAAACACCATCTCCTGGTACTCATCTGAGGAGCTCACTTAAAAAGTAATGTGCACCCCTGATTATATGTATGCATTATACAGGGTTCCCCTTATGTGAAATAACTTGGCTATTGTCATTTTACTAGAGAAAAAGTCTCTAACATGAGGCACATTCATTAATCTCATCCTCCACGTTTATTATGTATTGACTCATGAGTTTCTTTAATATTAAGAGTGTTATTTCCATTTAATATTAAGAGTGTTATTTACATATTGAATTAGTCAGGGAACAAACACTCAAAGGTAGGTATAGTTGTAGTGATAGGACTGTGCTATGCCAGGACATATGGTGAAAACTCATAGAGATTATAAAATGCCCATTTACCTGAAATGTAGTTTTGGATGGACTGCTTCACACTTGTTGTTCATTAATTTTCCTTTTCGGCTTTTGAGCTGGCAGGTGAAACTCTAGGCTAATTTTCTTGTTAAAGGACTGCTTCTTTGATAAAACAAGTCTGATGCATCTATAGTTCAGTGACTCATCAGTGGTCATTCTTCCTTTCCTATCATCTGGCTCAGACTGAAATGTATAAGTGCAGTCTAAGCCGAGGTTCAGGACTATGAATGTACTACCGAGCACTGTTTAGGTCAGATGGCCTATTCATCTGAATGAGCCATCTATTAAAACAGACCTACCAGCATAAATGAATCCTTTCATGAATGGCCTTAGAAGTGCTGATAACAGGTAGGAAATCTCTCATACTATTCCAGGGAACAGCAGAGAAGTATAAACGTATAAAAGTATACAGCTCAAAGGTAAGTTAAACTTTAATTTTACATATATATATAGATTTAAAGTATACATCCGCTTTAAATGAAAAGACAGAAGGGCTGCTTTTGGATGTCTGCCATAAAACAAGCCCACTAGCAAGATACTCTTGGGTACAATTAAGGAGCCATTGCATTGCAACACACCATGACATTGTATGTAGCGATGGGCAAACATCGGCTGCGTCCATTCGCGAACAGGCGGATCGGACTTTAGGAAAAGTCGCGGCGAAATTATCTTAAATCAAGAAAGAAAGAATTTATCTTGATTATCTGTTCTGGTCTATAATACAGTAAGCATATTGGAATGCACAGTTCCGCATTCCAAATACTGGACATCAGATACTTCTGGTATCAGGGACGAACAAGGTGATATAGTTAGCAGCTTTTTTTTTTTTAGCTAACACACAGTGCCTGGAAAACTCTTTATCTGCTGAATACTTATTGATTTTTATTGAAAAAAATGTTGGTAACTAGCATTGTTAGAAAAGCTTCTCTCCAGTCAAGGCAAAGTCTACCATAATTCTAGGTTCAAATGACCAGTTGAGAATGACTTGTCTGCCACTTCCAACTCAGCAGAAATGGCAGTTGTGGGCCAGATGCACAATGTCACATTTAACCCATGATTGCCTCTAGGGATAGAATGGGGATGGTTGGAGGTCACATTGCCAGGTTCCTGCTTGCCCAAAATTGGCAACACGTCCATTGGGCAGTGCAGTTCCAGTTACAGGATGGCAGCTGCTTCACTATTTAACCTCCCTGGCAGTTTCCGGAATGCAGTTCAGGGTAAGTTTGTTTACACAGTGCCATAGGTGACACTGACGAGGTGGTGGGGGGTTTCACCATTGACCTCCATGTTAAGGAGAAGGAGTCAGTCTCCCGCCCCACATCACCGACGTTATTGATGGTTCCGGCGATGTGCTTTTATAGCCCATACTGTGTTGGTGAAAATGGTGCAGTATGGGCTTACCTTCAGATAAACTAAACATCGAAAACAACCAGACATTCCTTGCTAAAGCAAAAACAAAGCTGAATTTAAAGGAAATCTATTGTCTCAACTGTACTTTATTATTTTGTAATTCTATGGTTCTATCAAGGATATTGTTTAGGGCACGTTACTGCTGTTGCTGAAATTTGAATAGCAAAGACTGCATCCTGCTGTCACCACATACCACATGTGCAGACACCTCGATTTGTTGATGCAACAGTGGAAACTGACCCATTCACTTGAATGGGAGATATCCCATCTGCGTCTTTTCCCCCACATTAGACGCAGTGGAAACAACCCTTACTATTTGATGACAGTCAGATTCACAGTACTTTATTTTATTCTGTACCTTCCTAGGAACACATGAATCATATTTTATTCCATGAGCTTATCTTTTATTATCCATTGCATTATCTGCGGTTTCAGGACATTTCCTGCCTGATTATCTGTAGAAATGGCAGCATATGAAATAGGAGAAGGGAACGAGGTGTAAAAAAATGCACGCTGTATTGATTACCTGGTGAAGCCAGAAGTCGCATTAAGCTGCCAGAAAGAGGAATCTAATCACTTTTATGATCAACTATATTCACATCATCACCTTGAATTATGCAATCAACAAGGCCATGATTATGTATTTAATAATATCACTGATCTAATATTTCAATGTTGTCTGTCTATGGAAGTAACGGCTACTAATTGATATATTTATTTCAGAGATCCTCATGAGGTTACACATTATGCTGACATCCATTGTCACTATCAGCCCTGAGAAATATCATTCATCCGATGCTGGTGACCATATAGACAGCAAATGGCTCCAAAGAAGAACCAGTTACAGTAGAACAAAAACTCAGGTACAGGTAAGCATTAGTGTTGAGCTTGAATATTCGAATTGCAAATATATTCGTTGAATATTGGCTATTCCAAAATTTGCAAATTTCGCGAATATGTTGGCGGATATTCGCAATCTTGAATATTCATGAATAATGGCAGTTCGAGTGTATAAACATGCATTGCAAATTTATATTCACAATGTTAAAATAAATACCATATGTGACCATTCATTTTGAAGGTAATTGTGATTATAATTGAGCATACATTTTCGCCATTGCAAATATTCGCAAATAACAAATAGAATATTAGTAGATTTTTTTGCGAAATAACGCTAATTTAAATATTACCTATGCCGCTCATCACTAGTAAGCATGCACAGCGTACGTATACATTATGGGACATTACATTTACAAGAGTGCCCATAAGTGCTGCCTGATGCAGGATTGGTCCTCTGTTCTCACCTTGCTCTGCTGTTTTTCCTGCTGCCATTTCCAGGTGGACTTACTTCTGGTGACATAAAAAGGTTTATTAAAGCAAAAAATAAATTATAATTGGGCTTATATAGCAACTGGAGAACACTTATTTCTGCAAAGGACAAATGTTTCCTCAAGGAAACAGTTCTGCATAGGTGATATTTAAGTAAAAATAAAGGTAGCCATACACGGTTCGATATTTTCGTTCGATCGACCAAAAAAGCTATCTTTTTAAGTCAAACGAATGGGAATCAATTCCTGCCCACCTGGTACGTTTGACCAAAAATCAATCGAAATCGACATTCACCTCAAGAGCATTAACAATGCTGCTAAACAGACGTACATGTGACTGTAAAGGAATTAATTGGTTTAAAAGCGATCACACTGTGTGGTGGTACAATCAATTAATGTTAGAATAATGCTGGGCATACATGGGTAGATTCCTGTGCAATCGACCTGCAATCAATCAGAACGTGGTGATGTCACCACGCTGTAATTGATCATGGATCAATTGAACGGAAATCAATGTGCACCACATAGACACATCGATTACCGTTCAATAAGGACCCGTTCTCCCCAGCTCGCAGCCCGTGTTGTGTTGTGAGAGATTCCCTCACTCACAACACAAGGCTGCGATCTGGAGAAAGACAGCCTCACACAGAGATGTGCTGGCCCCGCCTCCTTCACACTGAACACCAGAGCTGTAGGCTCACGTGTCTATTAACCCTCTGGGCGGTTTGAGCTTTTCGCACTATTTTTTATGGCACGAAAAGCCGTTTTACTCGCAATCGCAGCGGAGAACACTGTACTCCGCCGTGCTTGCCGGCTCTCCGCCCAGCCCTCTACACACCTCCGACGTCAAATAGACGCCGGCGGTGTGTGGAGAGGAGAGCAGTGCCCCCTCCATTAACATGGAGGTCTATGGCGCCGCCCCCTTCGGCGTCACAGATGACGCCGAAGACTCGGGGCCGGAAGGGCTGCGTGTGTCGGTGGCTCTTCTACCAAGCCGCCGGCACACAGAGAGAGGGCGGTTGTCCCCGATCCCGGCACGGGCACAGTGTGATCAGTGATCAAACTGTGCCCGAATTGAGTTCGGGCAAACCGCTAGGGAGGTTAAAAGAGATTGAATGGGGTTGGAACCCCGTTCAATCGAGTTTCTTCGAGTGGGATCAAAGGAAGGCATACACAGGTAATTTTGTTAATAGATTAGAGCACAATCAAGCACCGTTTTTTATCAAGCAGATGTGTACTCAAATCTATTTACAAATCTACCCGTATATGCCTAGCTTTACAGTTGATATTTAAATTGCACAAGCTGGTGGGATCGAAGATCTATTGCACAAAAGTCGACCCGTGTATGGGTACCTTAACTTTTAGTGTAACAATGCAATATGAATACCAGTGTGGAGAGGGGTTCCACATTCATAAGACAGTGTTGATGTACACCCAGAAAAGTAGCATAGGGACCCTTTTCCTAAAGGAAACCGGTGTGCAGTTTGGATACGCTAGTGTTTGCGGTTCTAACGCACTTGTATTGTGCATCCAAAAATGCATACAATGAGTACTTGTCAACGCAAAGCACATAATATGTGCATTGCTCAATGCAACTTGTGTAGTGAAAATGGCCAAAGGGTAACATTTCCAGAGGTAAAATCTAGTAGCCCCACCTTTTTGAACTCAATAAATTCAATAGATAGATTCAATAAAAAAAACAATATATGATATATATCATTGAAGGCGAGCCTATGGCATGCGTGTCAGAGGTGGCACTCAGAGCCCACTCTGGGCACGCGACCTGTCAGCCAACACAGAGGAAAGAACTGCAGCCTATTTGCTCTCAATGCTGTCAGTTCTCTCTTCTCTTTGCACACAGCCTATAACATCCCCTATTCTATCTGATAAATAAGTAGACCTGTGTGTTTACATGTTTGGTGTGTGTATATGAGTTGTGAAATTCAGGTTATATCACCATGATAAATAGGTGGGTTTGGTTTTCAGTTTGGGCATTCGGTCTCTAAAAGGTTCACCATTACTGATATATATGATGACATTCAGAACATGTACACACATAGACATATTTGCATAAGAGACAGAGATAACTTAAGATTGGTGTTACATTTTAATTTCATTGCCTGTGATTTAGAAGAATAATCAGTGAATGAAACCCCAGGCACAGGGCATATCAATAAAACATGTTAGCCATGGTCAGACATAGGTGGGTCTTTAAAATGAATCATCTGATAACACATCTTGCCTTACGGTGGCTACACTACACTGAATATAGAGTGTATAACAACTATGTTATGGGGGATTCTGAAAAAAATACGGTACTTTGTTACTGCCAGAGACAGACTACATAATAGATGTATGTTTTTATTATTTTACCCATAGTTCTACTTAAAAAGCTAGATACATTTCTAACATCTTTCCCCCATTAAAATTGATGTGTGATATGCTTTTCATCTACCCATTCTACAAAGCCAAAAGTTTATGTTGCCAGAGCGTAAACACCAAAAGCAACAGAAAAAAAGTTGGATCTCACCCAGATGGAAAGCTGGTCTTCTCTTTAGTCCAGCTGTCCAATTTATTGTAAATAAAAACATAGTTATGGTAAATAAAAACATGGTTATACAATCCAACTGCTGCAAGGCATGTATAGGTACACATTATTTCTTTCTTCTTTACATAAAGTGCTCTATCTGATTTAAATACATTATTACAACTTTGACAATAGAATATAAAGCCCCCTTTAAAAAATCATGCATATGAGAAAACCTGACCTCTGGTTGCTCTTCTCTAAGGGAAAACTCTGCAGTGCTTATTTTATCATATTTTAACATGTGTTTATTTAATGTACCTTTTATCCATATGTATATTATTCCATCCAGTTTCCACAGAGAAATTCACATTTCAGTTCCTTTGCCAACCCAAACAATCTTCAAATTTAGTTCTTAGTCCAGATATACCACAAACATAAATATTTTACTTACTGGGCATAGTAAAAGCCATTGTGGATAATGTACCAATATTGTTTAATAGCTGAACAGACCCAGAAGGTGTGGTGCAGGTTGGCTATGGAATAAAAAAAATCCATAAGGTATGAGCAATGAAGTAAAATTGCTTACATTTCTAAAATGTAATATACCACTGGGTACAAAGAGAAGAATATACAAAAATACAAGGCCTAGAAAATAATAGTTACACCCTAAACTAGGAGAATGGCTTTTTAGATTCAAGTTTAGGGAAACCTATGAAATTTCTACTTTCTTTGGTAGACCACAAGTACCATATATTTTCACTAGTTTATAGTCTCATAGACATAGTATAGACTCATACTATAGCTTCAGCCCTGCATCCTACACTGAAACTAAGACCTCCTTCCTGGCAGTGACCCTTTGGATTGGCTGGAGGGAATGGAACAAATTCCAGCCTCCTGGGATGCAGAACTATTGCTCCCAGGAAGTTTGGAACTTAAAAAAAACAAAAACATTTATTTATTTAACATATTTGGACCATAAGACACACAGACAATTACCAATTGATTTAAATGGGGGAAAAAAGTGTGTCTTCATATTTGTTCTTGGGTTTCTGCACACTTTAAGCAACCCAATGAAATTCTGTGAAACTTGAGGAGATAGAAAGAAAATATATATTATTATATATATATATTATTCTCTATATATTCTATTCCGCTCAGGAATAAAATGTAATACAACGCACTTGGGTTTACTAAAACATTTTTTTCTTCTTTTTTACATATTGGGACCATAAGACACACAGACAATTACCCGTTGATTTAAATGGGGGGAAAAGTGTGTCTTATTGTCCGAAAAATACAATAGTTATGTCAGGGTTTGAACCCAGTGATGTTTCGGTGTCTGACTGCAGCTCTGTCTATTGACCCACCTGAATGTTTAAATCAGTACCTTGTGGGTAACCTTATATGAAGACACCTGGTTACCATGTTTTTGTTGAACCCTGAACTCTATGCCCCTCCCATGTACTTCCTATAAAAGCCATAATGAAGCTCTGCTTCATTATGAGTTTATTGTGCTTCCTACCAGTATCTTGCGTTTTCTGCTTTTCACTACTTGTGCCTTTATTATAATCGTCTGTGTACCAACCCTTGGCTATTGACAACCTGACTACTCTTCATCTTGCTCCATTGTGACTTGACACTGTTGGCTTTTGACCTATGCTCTTTATTGACTACACTCCTGGTTGCTGCCTCTTGCTACCACTTTTGATCCTGCCATTACTTGAGTCGCTGTTTCAGCTACTGGACTCCGAGCCTGACGACAGATCTTTACAACTCATAACTAGTAGTTTATAGTGAGGCTGAAAATACAATAGAGAATACCAGGGTAATTGTATTTGGTATTGCCTGTTCAGAATGTGTTGCTGTTCCCTAAGGAGGTATATCATTCCTAAATCTGAGGGGCAAAGGTTTAATTGCACCTGCAGTGTGGACATTGGATTTACTCTCAAAGTTGACTGTGTAATAGCTAAAGGTAAAAGAATCAGTGTGGATAAATGAGTAAATCAGGTCACTTCTTAGATTGAGACTGGGCGTATTCACGTAAGGTCAGGCACTACAGGCCCCTCTGTTACTGGTTTGGGAGCGACATAAAATAATGACTAATGTATTCTGTGTATTCAAGGTCTGAAGTGTAAGATTACACAAGCCAACCAAGATGGATGTTCTACATATCTTCTATGTATCTAAGGTGAAAGTGCTCAAGAAGAGCCAGCCAAATTCAAGGTTACAAGTTCAGTATGTCTGGCGACCTATAGTCAACAAGTTCACGATCATCCCCCATGGGGCTCAACTCGACAGGTTCATATGTCTGAAACAATATTGAGGATTATATTATGAATGTATAATTAATTATGATTAAATCCTAATACCTGTGTTGTTGGCTATGTTAGTAAATGTTTGACACAGATTTGCAATGTTACTGATTCTTCGGCGAGACACTGAAGTAATGCGTTCTCCAACCTGCATCAGGTTGCACCATTTTGGATAATGCAGCACGAAGATGAGACCGGGGACCAAATAGTAACCATCTTTGTACATGTTAAGTGAATATCGGTTTCAACAGTTGTGAACAAGAGATTAATTTTTGTTCTTTGGTTTGCTTAAAGTGTATAGAAACCCATCAAATTCTGTGAAACTTGAGAAGATAGAAAGAAAACTCTATATATTCGATTCCACTCAGAAATAAAATGTAATAGAACGCACTTGGACTTACTAATACATCTACTGTATGATTTGTACAAAACTCATTTGATTTTCTATAGTGTCTGCTTTGCCTGCGGTCTCTGGCCATTTTCAAGGCTTCCACCCACAGAAGCAGATGGAAATTGGTATATACAGAGATGTAAAAATCCCTCCAGAATATGCTTGAAAAGCATTCTGGGTGAGCAGACTCTGCTAAGGGACGTGAGGGGCATGTTGTATGTCTCTTCGTCATGGCTGACTGCCATTATATTAATTCCTACTTTAAATCCATCGCTCCAACTGTTACTGCAATTTTCATGGCATGTGTCAGAACAATAGTCAGAGCGCTTATAAAGATTTATTGGAGTTCAACTCTTACGCTGGATGTACAAATCATTCTGCCACTCATTTATTCATTATAGAAGAGATTTACAATACAAACTGAAAACTAGGATATTGACTTGGAGCAATTAATGAGCGTGTTGCTATAGGAGGATGTCTGTGCGGTGCAATTACATTCATATTTCAAATAAATCTTTAAACAACAGAAATAGGAACTGCATGATTTTAAAGATGCAGGGCTGTCATCCTGATTCTTCCATTACTAAATAGTGAGCCATTGGCTTATAAAACTGTCCAGGATGGAGGTATAGACCTTACAGACTTTGCTGTTCCCATGCTGTTATGAAATCATTGACCAAATAGGAATTATTGAGCCCACCATACACCTTTCAATCACTCCTAGATCTACAAACAACTAGTAGTGCTGGGTCCTCCCTGATAGAATACATGGTGATTGGAAGGTTTAGAAAGTCTTCATATTACATGGTTGTGATGGAACAAAAGTTGATTGTACAGAAATTGTATGGTGAGATTGTAAGGTGTATGGGGGCTTTAAGGATAAGACACTTTAAAAAAGCAATTTAGTTCTGGTGTCTTGTGCAAATTTTGTCATGTATTCCCTCTATGATATATGTGGCATTTTATATACCGTATTTTTCGGACCATAAGACGCACCGGACCATAAGACGCACCAGGTTTTTAGAGAAGGGAAATTAAGAAAAAAATGCATGGCATCCATCCTGCCTCCTTCACTTCATTTGATGTAGGGTGGGTCGCCATATAGTGCAGGCATATACTAAACACCCCCATATACCGGTAACCTCCATACAGTATAACATTGTGAGGGCTTATATGGGGGTGTTTAGTATATGCCTGCACTATATGGCGACCCACCCTACATCAAATGAAGTGAATGAAGGAGGGATGGATGGATGCTCACCCTCAATTAAGTGTGCGCTCCCCCGGACCCCACCGACGTGAATTCGACATTCTGTAACTGTAAGGGTTAATACCACAGCGCTGCTGTCTGCCGCTGTGTTCCTCCTCTGTTGCCTGACTTCCAGCGTGCGGCACTTGTGGGGCATGTCAGAAGGGTTTGCAATGATTTGCAATGGATGGCGATGGATGGCGATCGGTGCCGCCTTAGTGGGCGTCCACAAGTGGCGCACGCTGGACGTCAGTCAACACAGGAGAAAATCTGGCTGCTGTCTGCCGCTGTGTTGCCTGTGGGGCGTGTCAGAGGATTTGATGGATGGCGATCGGCGCCGCCTTAGTGGGCGGCCACAAGTGCATGCTAGACGTCAGTCAGAGTCACAGAGGAGGAAGTGGAACACATGGCAAAGATCGTCGCGCGGCAGAGAACGGGGACCGGCGGCGGGGACACCACGGTACCGTAACAAAATGCCCCTGTACTTCTGCATTCGGACCATAAGACGCACCCTGATTTTCCACCCACTCTAGGAGGAAAAAAAGTGCGTCTTATGGTCCGAAAAATACGGTAGATTGTTAAAGCTCGGCATAAACGTGCCGATTCCTGCAAGACCCGACCGCTGATCGGTTGCCGTGCGGGTTCCCGCATCCGTTCGGGATCGGGTCGGCAAGACTTGCAGGATTGGGCTAAAATCAGCCCCTAGAAGACATTTTGGTTAAATTGTGCTAAACAGATTAGGAAATTCATGTTTTGCCATTCAGATCCCAGACGTAAGTCCAATAGAAAATCTGAGGGGCAATCTAAAGAGTGATGTGCAGAAGAGGTTGCCTCTAAATCTGACAGATTTGGAGCACTCTTGAAAGGAAGAGCGGGTATATATTGCTTATTTAAAATGTGCCATCAAAGACTCGTAACCTAGAAGACTGAATGCTGTCAGTAAATCAAAAGTGCTTCAACTAAGTATGGGCTTGTCCCCACTTTAGTGATCTTCCGCTATTAAAATCACTGCACGGAGATCGCAGCGTGGAAGATCACGGCCATGTGGTTGGCCGCGATCAAGCATGACTATGGTGTGGCCCCTGATCACGACCATTTATTAAAAACGTGTCTTAATTTATTGCGTTTTGAATGAATGGGCATGATCAGGGGCAAGATGTCCTGTCCCAACCTCCCACTTCCTGCCTGCTTTCCAGGAGACCACTGGAAAACGCTATAGTGGAGACATAGCCTATTAGTGTGCACACTTTTTTAACAAGCCCTCTTGAACCTTGTTTTTTTCAATTAAATTGTACAGGTTAGGGTCACAATAAAGTTGTTTATTGCAGTCTAATTTTATATATATAACAAAAAATCCCTACAATTTTAACAGCTGTGCGTGAATCATTTTCCTACTGCAATACTGTTAGTCCCTGAGTTGAAGACACCCAACCTAAGAATAACTAATTCTCCCTCATCTTTCTAGGTGTGCGGCAAATGGTAACCAGTTCAACTTTTCAAGGTAATTGCAAAGCCCTGAGCATGGTATCGTCACCAAACTTGCTGGAGATGTAGAGAAAGGTCCAAGGTATACGCTAAGAAAAAAAAGGATTGCTCTTGAAGTTTTCTTGAAGTGAAATTTTTAATTTGAACTTAATTTATGCAAAAAACACAAATAGCAAAGCAATCATTAAAAATAAATAAATTCCACAACCCTTCTCTACATCTCCAGCAATTTTGGTGATAATAGCATGTTCAAGGGCTTTGTAATCAACTCACAAAGTCACTTTAATGGTCCATACAGACATCTGTCTAAATTGCATTTATTCAAACAATGTACCTGTTGTGATTTTAGAACAAATCTACAGGCTCTATCATGCACATAAACTAGGGTTTACCTAAATATAACAATGATGAAGTATTTCATGCTTAAACTTTTATAACACATAGAACATAGGCAGAACAGACTAAAAACCAATATCTCCTGAAATCTTCTAAATCTTACTTTAGAAAAGGTGCCATGTAGAAATAAATTATTGTAAGCTTGACTAATTCTTAAGAAGCATTTTTTAAACCAGAGATTTCACTGCATCCCAATTTCCTATTTCCTTTTTCTCAAGTCAATTGACAATAAAACTTGAAGTACTCACATTTTCTACATTGCCAAATTGACAGAAAAACTCTTTTGTATGACACTTGCAGCTTATAAGGAAATGTCTAACTACTCATATAATTTAACTTAAATATTAGGTGGGGGGGGGGGGGGG
>CM070034.1:123590777-123605316 GCA_036250615.1 Ptychadena robeensis
CTGCTAGCGTATACGCTTAGCGTACGGGTCCCGGCGTACAATGGAAACAAGCCCTAAATCCAGAATCAATTGTGATGTTCAGTAGTGTAGAAAAATCATTAAACATGATAATCATCAAACCAATGATGGTAATGCCACCATTTTAATCAATTTGCCAAAATCTCAAGTAAACTTTGTTCACATTGTCATTATGTGGTGTTGTGTGTAGAATATTGGGGAATATTACATTTAATCTATTTTGGAATAATGCTGTAACATGACCCAGGGAGTACTAAGCCATTTTGTCTCTTGGACTTAAACACGCCTCATTCATACAAATAACGACAGAGACCATGAGATACTCTTTGGAAAAGTTTTATATATAATTTGAAAGGCAAATGTATATATAAACGTGGCCACAGCTTATATACAATCTCAAAAAATCTCAAAGGTTAAAAGGGGGGGGGGGTCCCTGGACACTGCCCATTTAGAACACTCCCCCTTTCCCTACACTCCTTATTCAAGGGTTCCAAAACCAGTCCCCCTGGTCAAGCTGCCCTCCCACCTACGGTTTTAGCCCGGTTCTGGGAATACATAACAAAATGTGGAAAGAGTCATGCACAGATGCACGGATTTCCTGATGCACTGTAATGTATCCAAAAATCCAAATAAATGAATCTGCTGGAAGCCATTGTACTAAAAGAAAAACCTTTGCATCTCTTCATTGACATGTGGTAGGAAAGGAATACATGTTTTAGGAAGCTATTTAGGGTGGACTAGCTGGGTTGTTTGTAATGAACTTTTTAAACAACAGAGGTATGGTTCTGGCTTATGCCACATTTTATGAATATATGCAACATAATGTTTATTTATTTACTTTCCAGAATTCCTCTTCAGCTTGGCAATTGTATATATTCATGATTCTGATTCTGTTGAATACAGATCCAGCTCCATACAAGGACTGGAAATATGGGATTGTTCAGCACTTTAAGCGCACCAAAACACACCAGACAAACGTTTGTTCCTAGCTAGCCAACCTCCCATTATTGCAATATTAAAAAAAAATACTTACCTATGAGGAGATATCTGTGTATTTCCCCCCTCACTCCTCCCTGTCTTAAGACCTTTCTCAGCCATGGCTCTACAGTGGCTCACACAGGCAGCTGTTCACACTATTTTCCCTCTTTCTACTGCTTTCGCTTTGTGTCCATTGACAAACATTGTTTTTGGCGGCCCCAGTGGCCGCTGGCTGCAGCCTTAACCTATCAAAGACTGGAACCTACACAGAGAGCAAAATGGCCACTTCCATAGACGGCAGCAGGATAGGTAAATCTATATTTTTAGTTTTTTTTAGCTATTTGGACACCTTAGAGGTAATTAAATATGTAAATACAGTTTTTTTTGTTGTTATTATTTTATTGAGTTTGAGTTTGAGTTTTGAGCTTTAAGATGCATAAGTGACATACTGATGGATGCAATTTTTAGGGTAACGTTACAGAACTGTTCAGTTCTTAACTTAATATAGAAGTGGTGCTGCTGCCCAGGATTGAATTGTAGTCCAGTTCTCATCACTAACTTCCTCTGGGGCTCTACCTCATCCTTTCCTAAACTGGGTTAGGAGATCTCCAACACCATACCTGTTAACTTTCATAAGGGAAAAACTTCCCTGACGTCACTTCCAATATTCTGAATGTCGCTCTTCCTTGTTCTAAATGCAGGAAGTGATGTCACTAATGTCGGATTTAGTTGTTGGCTGATTTAGGAGGGAGAGGCCATTACTCTGCCTGCTAATGCCCTCCTAAGTTCCCACCCCTCCCTCCTAAATTACACCGATTAAAAAAATGCGCTATTTATTGAAATTGGGGTTTGGTCAGGAAAGCCACATAAAAAAATGGACTTTCCTGGCCAAAATGGAATAGTTGATAGGTATGTCCAACACGCACATGTTGCTGGCTCGTGCTTGTAGTCCCCCAGACAGATACAGACCGGCCCCCACATGAATTCCTTACAAACAAACAAGAACCCTTGATCCCTCTTATCAAGGCCCTCAGTACCCTCCTTGGAAATCAGCACCACCCTCAGCATGGGCAATAACATTTTCACCTCACACAGCAGATTGCAGTGGGGCAAAATGAATTTCTCGGCAAACAATATTAAACTATAAACTGCTAACTGTTTAATATGTGATGTGAATTTTGTACAGTCAGTCTAACCTAGCTTCATATTTGTTATGGTTGCATAAACTTTGTTCAGTGACACAAAAAAATTGTAGTCAAGAAAAGCAGCATATTACTAGAAGTGGTAAGCAGCCAATCTTTATCTTAGGAAAGGTCATGCCTTGGCATAGGTCCTGTAATGAGATATAACATATAATCATATTCTAATTGGCCATTAATGGGAGGATTTTAGTGGTTACATATTGCTCTCTCTAACATCAATGTACCATCCTATAATGTGTACATTGTCAGGGTCATGTTTAACCTCTCTATTTAACTCAAAAACCTCAAAAATCCAATAATCAATAAATAAATACAATTTTTCTTAGTTACAAGGTACCTGTCTCAAGCATACACGACACTATGACAGATGACATATTGTGCTACAAATCAGTAGAGATGTTTGATGGCAGCTACATTTTTCTACAGAGCCTTAAAACAGTTCAGGGACCTTTCCAATGTGCTGATCAGTAGTTTTTATAGCATAGCGGTAGCGTGACATTTTAAACCTTTTTCACAAGATTAAGAAGCTTAACCCTTACAGTAAGAGAAATAAGTATTTGACCCCCATCTCTGATGATTTTGTATGTTTGCCCTCTAAAAGAGAAATTTATATGGGAGGTTTATTGTAGCTTTGAGAGACAGATTTACAACAAAAATCCCTCAAAACCCAGTGCACAAAGGTCAGAGATTAATGTTCTTAATGTAATTAATGTAAATAAGTTTTTGATCTTCTTTCAAAAGATGACTTTTGCCAAAACCCCTGTTAACAATCAGTCATGTAGTTGGCAACCAGTATTGCAACATCTCGGAAGGGATTTTGTATCACTGCCTTTTGCAGATGCTTTTCAAGTCAGTAGTGTTTGGAGGCTAATGTTGGCAACTCAGCTTTCAGCTCCTTCCACAGATTTTCTATGGGATTTAGGTCTGGAGCCAAACAGCGTGATTTTTATCTCATCTGACCACAACACTTTTACCTAGAACTCCTCTTCATCATTCAGATGTTCACTGGCAGAGTAAAGATGGACCTGTCTTAAACAGGGTAGGGCTTGGGGTGCTGTGAGATTTGTCTTTCACAGAGTAGCATGTTTATTTCTTAGTATCTTGACTGCCCTAAGATTATTGCCAAGTTCTTAGTTAAGTTCTACCCCGCTTCATCACCAGTCTCATGTTCATTACAACTCCACAAGGTGATATGTTCCATTTGCATATCATAGCACCAATTGTTGTCATCTTCTCACCAAGCAGCTTGGGGATAGTCCGGTAGCCCAGTCCTTGTGTAGATCTACAATCATGTCCCTGACATCCTTGGACAGATCATTGGTCTTGTCTATGGTAGCTAGTTCTGTGTCTTTTATACAGGTACTGTAACAAGGAGGGAATTACAGAACTCATGTCCCTTACAGACGTCGTCTTAATCATATTAACAGCATATAGTGAAGACTTCGGAGATCCTGAAATCTTGCTGGTTGCTAGGGGATCAAATATTAATTTCCCTCATAGCAAGAAACATCAATCTCTGACTTTTGTGTAATGGGTTTGTGAGGGTTTTTTGTTGTTAACCTGTCCCTCACAGTTACAAAAAAACCTCCTATAACAATTATAGACTGATCATTTCTTTGTCGGGGGCAAATGTACAAAATCAATAGAGGGTCAAATACTTATTTTCCTCATTGTATTTTAAAGACTGATGTCTACCATGCATACAACTGTATTGAAAATGAATGCATCATTAGACAGATTAGTTGTGGTTATATTATTTACATGCTCTATCAATGCATTATTTTTGACTAAAATACATAGAAAAATCATTCCTTTCATTCATTGTTTTCCCAGTCAAATTACACAGGTATAACTTTATTATGATGGTACTATACAAAGGTCACATTCAGAATTTAGCATCGTGATAATGTGTGGTCTGAAGCGTGCATAGCATTACATTGTGGCAATATTTCTTTCAATGGAATTCTAACGGAATATACCATACATACCATATACTGAATATGCAGTGTTGGAAAATGGGTCAGGTACGAATTTCATGCAATAAACAGTTTTTCCAGGGAATTCAAAATGAATGGGCAATTTAGAGTGCTTTAGGGCAAAGTAGAAAAATGTTATAAATACATGTGCGCCAACAGAACACGTAATGCCTCTACTCTCCGGTGAGAAGTAACCCCTCCTAGTAGCAGCCTTTCTGACATTATACACAACTGGCAGGCAACCCACCATGGTTATTGCCAATGCTGTTGCAGATTACGAATGGCATTGAAGTGGTGCATATAATAAAATGATTTACAAATTCCTTTGAAGGTTATAAGGTGTCTAATACAGTCCTTGGCGTCTTGCCAGTAGAAGTGTCTTTGTTTTTTAGGCAGACCTACTGTCTCTGTATCTGTTTCCTGATTATCAGCAACAGATCGGAGGTTAAAGAAAAAATGAAAATGAAATCTGTCAAAATGCGGTGGCTCCTGTGACATCACTTCTGACTTCTACCTTCCCAAGTCCCCATGTGCCAGATCTAAATCCAGTGACGCTGGAGGGGCTGAGCGTCACCGGATTTAGATCTGTAGTGGTGGAGAGAGTGAGACCGGAAGAGTCTCGCTCCTCCATCTTACACGCTGGAGGAAAAAAATGGGATGGGTTGGGGGTGGAGAATCAAAGTTCTCGTTCTCTTCACCCAGAAGAGAGATTTCCCCCTATATATAATAGGGGCCAGGGGACTTTTAGGGGCCAGCCCGAGACAGATTCCAATAACAATGGAGTATAAGCATGCAAATGAGTACAACACAGTATATCAAAAATTGTTAAATAAAAACACCGAGATAGGTTTATAAAAAAATTGACGGGTGTCTCATTAATTTAATGTCCATAGGAGGTGAACGATATATATAAGGTGCTGAACTGTCCTTTCTCCGTTACGATATGGCTATAAGAGGGGGGATTGGCAGGTCCATAAGGCCGGTGGTGTAATAAAACCCCAACATATGTTTCGTCCCTTCATTAGGGGGTCCAAGTTGATGCCATATAATCCCAGAATTAGTCCAAAGTGACTAATAGTTCTTAATGACCATAGCCTATGGGTCGGATAATAGGAACGGAGAGCCACCAAGTAGGGTCACCCAAGCACACCATATCTGATGGCTGGTAGCAAAGATGAATAGATAGTTTTTAGTTCAATTGGTGTGTTTAGGTAGATAAAGGTGCTGGTATCCTCCAAGGTGCCGGTGGTGTTTTTATTTAAAAATTTTTCTCTCTTCTTGGTGGAGGGAACAAGAACTTGGATTCTCCACCCCCAACCCATCCCATTTATTTCATGGCATTTGGGATGTTGACCAGCCATTGAAACAGGAAGCCTCTGATCGCCTTCTTTATCTAAACTTACATGCTGGCGGATCAGAGACTACAGGTCAGCGCAGGAGTACAGAAGAGTGGAAGGTTTTGCTCTTTATGTTTTTTCTTTCATTCTGACATTTATTGGAGCGTTTTTTGCCTCCAATTCAATTCAAAATGAAAAAAATGCATTAAAAAAAAACATGTATTTGCTTATGATGAGTTTTCTTTAATTTTGGATTTGATTGGATTGCTTTTTCGGTATCCAATCAAGTTCAAAATAAAGGAAAATGTATAAGAAGTAAATAATTTGTAAGGGCTTGCGTCCACTGCGTCTTTTTAAACAGTGCAAATCTTGGTAGTTATGCGGCTTGTCCAAAACCTGGAGAAGTGGGAACTTAGTGGAGAAACAAACACTGTATTTGTCGGCTGATAAGATGCACCATCTTATTTGGGGAAAATTTATAGTATAATATTAAAATAAATCTGAATATAATAAGCAGCTCTGCATTGAGACCAATAAATATGCCCATATGATTATTGTTACATTTTAGGACCTAACATATTATACTCAACAGAGAACCTTGTTTTACAAAACACATGCTGAGGAAGTGGTCTGTGCGCCATGAAATGCATCAATGTAGTTTTATTCACCATTAAATAAAATCAATCTAAAAGGCCGCCTTGCATGAGCCGTTTTTTTCTGGGAAGCAACTTTTCTTCTACTAAAACCATGTAATATGAGGAGCTTTCCAACCCTTCCAATTATGTATACTATCAGGGAGGACCCGGCACTACATAGTTGTTGGTAGATCTAATGGAAATTTTATGGAGTGATCTAAAGGTGTATGAACACCCAACTTGTACTTTGGATACAGAATTTATAAGAACAAGACCTGTTCAATTGTTCCACATGTTCCACATACTATAAAAAATAAATAAAGTAGATACACATTAATCAATCCCTGCAAGCAATCTAAATCAATGCATAATGGATAGTATGGGTAGATTTATAAATCATTTAGCTGTGCTGAAGAACAATTTACATATGTATCAAAATAATTAATCTCTCTATATAGATCCTAAACATATATTTCTTAGTAGCAGAATGTATACAGTATACAATAAAATGTGTCAAATGGAGAGTTGATATGTTTTTCCAAGTCAACTGGTTTTCCAAGACAGGTATCATCTATGCAGCACAACCTATATACCCTTATGGGTTGCATTAGGATATTTTTCATCTAACTGTGTCTTGGTTTTTTTCTTTTTGTTTGAATAGTTGACTCTAATATTCATATTTGTTAAAATAATTTTTTTAAAGTTTAGAATCAAATAGGTTTCATGTCTTTTGTTCTTTTATCAGTTAGCAGGTAAATGCTGATCTATCTTTGATAGATAATCTTGTGCTATATGAGATCAGACAGATGTTCAATACTGACTGGGTGGTGAGCTGCGTGACATGTGTGTGAGGTTCAGGTTCCTGTGTTTTATGTTGACATTGAACAAAGAACAATGGGAAAATATATTCTACCCTGTGTGATCATGGATATTTATCTGGTTAATAATGAAGTTTAATAGCGCCAGGCACATTCTTTAAAGAGAGTGTAGACCTATGTAGAGCAATGTTTGTTCTATCTCACCCCATGTGTAGAGTTCAAAAAAGCAGGCATGCATTAGAAAGAATCCCTACATTAGAACCCATACTGCTCTCCTACTGACCTCAATAGGATCAATACAATCTGTATACAGGGAACAAGACCATTTAAAGTTTCTTGAGTGCGCTAAGGATGCTAGAACTAGAGTCTATGATGTGCTTTCTTCAGATATAGCTGTATTGTATCATCTTCCATTCTAATGGATTCCACATATGGAATACCACAGGTGCGTACAATAATCCAACAAAAGGAAACATGCCTTAAGTGCAAAGTACAATATCCTAACCATTCTACTGGAATCCAACTGGATCAGATAGCCATGTATTAGAAGTAGTGATGGCTGAACATCAGCCACAGTCATTCGAGAACAGGCTGATCGGATTTCGTAAAAGTTTGACGTCCGCATTTTCACAGAAAACGCCAGCTCCAGCGTCGATTCTGTGTCCTTCGACATCTACCAACGAAATAATCTTGACAGACGCTGGCGGTGTGGGTAGTCTTTTTTAGATCTAGTTTGTCTAGTCTGTGCATAGATCATAGATCAGCTTTTTTTTTTTTTTTGATCTCTGCACGGCTGATCCGGCCGGCAGAAAAATACAGGGGGCAGGTCAAACACCGTACTGTTCGCCAGCAAGAAGAAACTAGAATATGCCGTGTTTGCTGCAGACTGTCCACTGTGCGAACATTGATCTTCTTGAGTTATCCTGGGATTGCCAAGTCACTTAAAGATGTTACAAATATTTGTAGATACCATGCTAGATACCATGCTCAGGGGATTTGCAATTAACTAAAAAATTACCAAATGGTTGAATTAAAAAAAATAAAAAATAAACATAGAAACACAAAAAAAAGTAAAAAAGTAACTTTGTAACTTTTGTGTTAACGAGTCATTCTTTGAACGACCATGAAAATTTTGCCTAACCTATTAACAATAAACTCCCAGGGGAGGACATACATCAAAATCATTTAAGCTATACCTTATGCACCCTGCTACAATGACGCAGGGCAGAGGTCCCCAACTCCTAGGCCGCAGGTTGGGGCCACAGATGAAAGGAGTTGGGAGCATAGACTGTACATTACTGGGTCCTGCTGTCATAAAGGAAGATGATGCACTAATGCAGGAGATGAGAGGAGTAAGTTAGTTTCAATAGTAGTAAATGTAACTGAACCCAAATCAATTATGTAAGGACACACAAATAAAGATTTGCCTTGCAGTTCTCTATTTTGGACAAATACTCTGTAGAGAAGAACTCCTTCTTACACTTGATAGATATTTGAACTGATGATACACATAATTTATTCCTTGTTACTGTGAATAACTGACAATAACTGATGGGTATGCAACACCAATAATGCAAGTATATTCTAACAGTGTATTCCCATGCATCTCAGCTCAGTGAAAATTAACAATGAGCTGAGTTCAACAGACGTGAGAGGGGAGCAAACAAACCTGAGAAGGGAGCATCACTCATGGGATACATACTGATGGGGATAAAATACATTTAAAAAACTTTCTGCTCTACAATTGGAACTAATAAAACAATAGCTGGTTATATTAACAGCAAATCTGTTATAGCGCAGGGTCAATTTATTTAGGAAAATTTATTATTTTAACTACAGATGTGTATACAATGAATATAAAAAGTATAATAACATCTTTTAAAATTTTTGGGTTATTATAACAAATAGGGTAACAATATGACATATATTTTTCAAACAGGATTTTTCTGTTTTTTTTGTTTCAAAATCTTACTAGGAAAGCAGAACTTTATTTGTGGTTAATCAAAGCAGCTAGGGGAACCTGACGAACAGCGCCAGCACACAAAGGGTGCCAGGCCGATTGTGACCTGATGTTTCACGCACAGTTAATCGGCCAAAACATCTAAACGTTTATGGGGGGCTTCATGCATGACAATATCTCCAAATATACAATATTTGTCTCTACCTGTATTTTTATGGTCATGATTGCCAGCTTGTAATAGCTATTTGCATTTTATTCTATTAACAAAAAAAAGAATTCCTGGATCATAGGCAGAGCTGTAAAAATAAAGCATATGAATATACATTCCTTCTGTGGCCTGGATCTCATAATTGTAGAGATTTCTTTTAATAACCTTGCAGAAATAGAATTTTAAAAAGAGCGCAGAGATTTCAGTGTTTTTTTATTGACAGCTTTTATTTTAATATACAGGATACAATTTTTTTTTTATGTAATTCAGTGTAAAGTCTTTACAAACCTTCCCACAAGACCCATCAATGATAGCCTGACCAGCATCATTTAATGAAGGCATGACATTTTCATACTTGCCTCAGGTTAATAATTGATCTTTGACAGCAGGCATGGCCATTGCACTCAAAAGCCTCTCTCCATCTCTTGACTTGTCCTTTGTAACTTGTTATGTATTCTACTATCCTCCAGCATTGTAAGCAGCCTTTAAGGGTTCCATTCAATATTTTTCTGATACTAAGGCTTGGCACTGCAATTTCCAGTATTTGCACAAACAATTACTCTATACAGGGTGTCAAGTCATGTCAGAGCTTTTCCAGTAATTGCATTGGCCTTCTTCAGCAGCAATTGCATGAGCTTCAACAGTTTCCTTTCTTTAGCCTTAGTTGTTTTCAAAACCTTTCATTGCATTTATTCTTTTTAAACACTGATTTCACAAGTCTTGTTATTTTTCTCATGGCGTATACAATAGACACCACATGTACATTAATATGCTGTTCTATTGTGTGCAGATTCTTAAGATAAACCCCCAGAAGCCTAATGACAAATGAGTTGGTATCAGCTTGGCACCTCCACCCACTAGCATTAGCCATTTTTAACTGCTGCCAACCAACCCCTTATTCTACTTTAAACAAATGACATGATGGGGCAATGTGAATCACATTTATTCTGGAGTGCTTTTATGAAAAATATTTAAGTCACTTACAGTCTATTCAGCCACAGCTGAACAGAATCTTTAAAATGGTTTTAGCAGAGTAATAGTGGTTTTTTAAATGCTGGTAATCAGCCCTACTTGATTGATGGCGTAGTTGGGGGTCTCACTATGTAATAGTTAGATCCACTAGTCATTATTATTGTTATTATTATCATCTTGTATTTATATAGTGCTGACATATTATGCAGCGTTTTATAGAGCATGTATAGTTATATCACTAACTTTAATCAACTTTTCTGCTACCAAAACCATGTGATATGAGGACCTTTCTAAACCTTCCAATCACCATGTATTCTATCAGGTAGGACACTATACTACATAGTTGTTGGTAGATCTAAAGGAAATTTTATGGAGTGATCTAAAGGTGTATGGGGGTCTTTACTAACATAGGAGATAAAAAATTTTTGTAGGGGTGGGACAATTAACTTACCAGCATGTCTTTGGAGTAATTGTCTGAATATTACAGCTTTAAGCAAATCTGACAGTACCAAAAATGTATAAAGCTGGCCATACACCTTCAGATTTCCTTCAGATTTTGTTTTACCAAAACCATGTAATATGAGGACCTTTCTACACCTTCCAATCACTATGTATTTTATCAGGGAGGACACTATACTACATGGTTGTTGGTAGATCTGATCTGATCTGAAGGAAATCTGACAGAGAAATCTGAAGGTGTATGGCCAGCTTAAAACAAATCTAAAGCTGTGCATAGACGGGCAGATTCCTGGCAGATTCTTCAGCCGATCGACCGCCGCCCGCGCTCCCACCAAGCTGTTGGAGAAAAATCGGGTGTGACCAGGAATCTGGTGCATGTTAGATGGCATGGTGATCCCACGTGCCGGTAAATTCCTGTCCAATCCCATTTGCTTGGATGGGGACGGCAGTCCCCACCTGAAGTAATGGCCGGCACACAAAGGGTGCCCGGCCGATTCTCGGCACTAGCGGCTGTGCGTGATGACGTCATCACGGCCAGTCGGTCTGCTGAGAAGTCGAAAGTTAAACGACCCGTCTATGCCCAGCTTTAGCAGTACAAGGGAATCATGAAGCCTAAATATATTATTACTATATATATATATTACTGGTATTTTATGATTGAGAAACCAAAGGGAATGGTCTGTACTTGGGGATGGAAAGGCCCTCATAATAGAGTTCAACTCAAATAATTAAAATATAATATCTGGTTAGTTACATCTAACGAAGCTGACACATACTTTCCTTCATGGACTGTCCCCATAGATGAGTCTTCATCCATGTACTCCTGAATCTGGATAGCAGAGACATGTTCTGGAAACATAACTGAAATACATAATGTGCCTTTCAAAAGGAACACTAAGTATTCTAGGGTGCCGTCAGATGCAATGTTTTTCTGAAGGTGAGGTCATGTTTCTCTGGTGGAATGTACTTTTTTAAATTCATGGAACTGTCTTCTCACAACAGGGATTTCGAGAATGGCAGAATCACAGATACGAGTTGACAGACTGGGAATTGTGTTGAACAAGTTTAGGAGGCATCAATCTTTGTCAACTGATAAAACAATAATGGCAGATGAACAAACCGTGGGATATTATATTGAAATCACCAGGTCACATTTGTATTTGTCATCCAGATGCATTTGTTTGTTTTTCTTTTACCAGTACACGTACCAGCTTTATTTGTACTAAATCACATCTTGTAAAACTTTGACTATTGCATAGTTTTAGTTAAATGTTAAGATAGTGAAGTCAGAGTTTTTAGTCGTCTGTATGACTTATGTAAACACTGAAACCAAAACAGATATGCACCACTCTACAATGTGAAACAAGGCTAATGAAATCTGTTTATTTTTTCACAAATAAAATGACAATTGTTCTGGCCTCATAAAATGGAAGAAATTGGTCTCTTTGTTGGAAGTGGTTGGGATCTGTCCTCATGAGTTTCTTGGACGTGACCTAATCAAAGTCTCATCTGACTTACCAGTCCTAAATAACAGAAATAGTAAGTAGCAGTCCAGAGCTTATACTTCTATGTTCCCCAAAGAACAGACAGTAATTTTCCATTTAGGATATTTGTAATATTGGTATGAAATCCCCACTTGAATATATAATGATTGGCAACCACCATATATAAATAGTGGCTAGGAAAGAAGATTACAGTGGTTCATAAAAAATGGTATCCCACAATTATTAAAAACATTCATGCCTAGAAAAACCTTATATTTATTACAATATATTAGTTGCTTTTATAGGCTTTTTCATGTACTTCCAGTAACATGGAGTCTTTCTTGCAGTGGCTACATTCACTCTACTGTATCTATAAAGAAATTCCTCCTTCATTCTATTACATTCTTTAGAATGTGTAGCTACCCATGTTCAACCTTCAGAGTGGGTAGTGAGGAAATTCTAGGAGGGCTTGTCTCAACCCTCTTGCTTTCACTTTTATTCCCTCTGTAAATAAAGCTTAAGGTAACCATAGATGGTTGTGGTCGATATTGCCGCAGAATGACTGCTGTGCGCTGTACTCCGCTGTGATTGCCGACTCTTCCCCCAGCCCTCTACACACCGCCCCCTTCGGCGTCACCAAAACACGAGGCCGGAAAGGCTCTGTGTGCCTGCATCTCTGTAGAAATGCTGTAAGCACACGGAGAGCCAGTTTGGGCGCAGTTTGATTCACGATCAAACTGTGCCCGGGTGTAGCACTAGGGAGGTTAAGAAAGTAGGACTGGTTGGCAGGATCATTTAGTAAAACAATTACTGTATTTTGTGCTCCCTAAGATGCACTTTTTATTCCCCCAGAATCTCTGTGCCTCTTATGGACCGAAAGAACGATACCTGCAACCGAGTGGAGGCTGAATTGTCTGGCCAGCCGAGTGGGAGTTCCAGGAGGCAGAGGCTGGGCATTTCTCTGCTGGCTGCCAGTTGTCAAGCCTGACAGCCATAGGTGAGGGTTTGTTTCTGCTTCGTCTGTCATCAGGGGTTGGCCAAAAAAGCAAGCACCTCTCTATAAACTATATATATCTATATATAGGAGTGCATCTTATCATGCAGTGGGTCTTTCGAGTCTTTAGTGATCTTTCAGGTATTAGGTTAAAATCACTTCCTGAGCATGAACGTTTTATAAATTTTTAAGCTGAAGTTCTACATTTTAATAACCCTTGTATGTTGAACCACGTGCAATATTCAAACAGTAATATGCTTAATATAATCTTAATTGAATGTTCTTTATGACATTTCTGTGGAAGAAATCCACAGATACAAAGCTTTACTTTTGGGCGAAAGGCAAAATACTATGATCAGTCTCTTCATAAGTTTTAAGAAGCTGCAATCCACCATGTCGTTCTGACATCCACTGCTATTAGCCAAAGGTGGTGAGCAACTAGCTGAATAATTCATTTACTACACAGAACCTCTTTTCTATTTTGTTCTATTGGTATTTAAAGAGGACCTGTTGCACATTTTTTCATCAGTTTAGAGATATTGCTCAATTTTGTTTTGAGCGCTTAGGAATCAGAATTTTTTTACAGCCCATTAATCAGTAATATCTGTGCTCATGGGAATGAGCCATGTCCCATATCATTTTAATACTTTGCTTTAGATGAGATGAATACTTTCAGCACATTTTCATACTTACTCAAAATTTCAAGTGACTTTGCATCCAAGTCTTGGAGTAGAGGTGTAGATTAAAATAAGTAATCAAACCTATATCAAACATAATATGCTAATTAAGGTAATTGAGTACTTGCTAATGAACATAATTGGTAAACATTTCCTTTGTTGTCCAGATATTTGGCTGCTTCGTTTTTCAGGATGTAGCATCAAACATCTGTACACGTGGCCAAACTCATTACAAAGAATGGATTACAGAGACAGAACAGTCATCACAAATGCCACAGTTTATAAGATTCCATTAACACTCAACACTGGCATCACTAGCGCACACCTAGCAGAGTCACTGCTGATCTTAAATTGGTGTGCTCACCACAACGCAGGATCATTTTCAGTAATTTCACAGGTGCATAGTGTTACCAGCAAAATAGGACACACAAAAGTTTCCATTCTGCTTGTTTCATTGTGTTCCAGTTTCCAGTAATCTTTTTTTTTATAATCAACCTGTCATTTTTTGAAGTATGGTTGTTAGTCTTTAACGTATACTGCATATACTGGCTTTATACATAGCTGGATTGGGTCTCATTGATTTAGAATCTCTTGTCCTCATCCAAAGTATTAAACCGAACCGAGAATTACCGACATGTCCGTAATAGCTTAGATCGATTTGGCGGCTGATTTCATCCCTTTAAGCTTTAGATCTCACCTGATTTTTGCGGCCGACCAACCGAGCATCAGCCAAAAAATCTAAGCGTGTATAGGGGTCTTTAGCCATATGCCTGTATGGTTATAAACAACCCTGGCACCAATGATTACACAGGGGTTGGAAT
>CM070034.1:123610069-123627843 GCA_036250615.1 Ptychadena robeensis
GGTGAAAGTAGTAGTAGGGGAGCATTATTGACCGTGAAAGTTTCATGATTATACTATGAATGGTTTTCGTGCTATGAATGTTCAATGTTAGTGTCACATAGCTTTTTTTAGTTTCCTTTTTACAGCAGAGCTATCCTGTGTCCTATCCTGCAGAGCTATCCTGTTTTCATTGGCTTTGTATGTATTTGTGGGAGGAACTACAGGAAGCATTATCTGATGGCTCAGCAGATGAGTGAGAGAGGAGGGGGAGGAAGGGGGAGTCCTCCTCCAGCCGTCCAGATCTCAGAATTCATTGTCGGCACAAGCAGGTGAAAAAATAGTCCCACTTCCCCTGCTTGCCTCTGTGTTCAGCCCCGCCGGCGGGGGGGTCATGGTTGATGTGGGGCCCGGACAGTAAAGAAAAAAAAAGAAGCAGCCAGGAGCGGCGGGCCCCACTGTGGCCACAGGCCCCAAAGCATTGCTATGGCAGCTATGGTGGTTCCTACGCCACTGTACAGGACCATGACAATGTACTAAGTCATAGTGAACAAAAATCATACAGGTTTTAGGCCTACCGCATATAAAATATTAATAATGGGCAACAAAAATAGAGAGCTTGGTTTAAACTTTTTGGAGGTTTGTAGAAATACAAGGCCATTAATGTAATTGCATTTCCTCCTTAAAAAAAGAAAAAAAAACCAAAAAGAGACATGTGAAGATCATTAATTGCTTTAAAAACTGCACTGGATATTGTCAGGATGGGAATATAATAAGACAAATTATATCTTTTGCTTAATTTCAAAGCTCTAAAAGGTTTTTAGACAAAGTAAAGGTTTATGCAAAAAGCTTTCTTAATGAGCTAATGGGAACACATTTGTTAGAGACAAGTGCTGGAGTGTTTTATATAACATTCCAACTTCCTGGCACCTAAGAGATTAAAAACTTTCAAACTTTAGAGTTTTGGAAAATATAGGGACTGAAATCTGCTCCCCTGAGTACAAAGATTGCACGGTTAGCCATCCATTCTTTTAACGGATGGTAATTTTACATAAATTTCTGATCAGGGTCAATGTTATTTAATTATTTACTAATGTAGTTTGTTAAAGTACTTAAGTACTGTTGAGAATATCAGCCTTTTTCTCACGCAATACTCTTTTCAAAACATATTATTAATTGTATTAATGAAATATCAAAGCAATGCAAATACTTTGCTGTTGCCTAATCATCAGAGTCCCCATCCAAAGGATCGGATGAGAATCTGGCACCTAAAGTGGTGCGCCTTGATTCCTGTCCAATCGACGGGTGCCTAAGTGTAGCATGGTGACGTAATTATGACGTCACCACACTGTGCTGGATGGGGTCATAAATCGAGTACCCATCGTGGCATATATGGGCAGTTGAAATGTTCTGCTTTGGCTGCAAATCTGACAAGATTTGAGTGAGGTTTAGTGCTATATCTACTCTTCTGCTTTCTGGAGTGAAAGCTGTACCTGATAACCAACACTTCATGAATCGTCATGCTTCTGTTATATTTATGGTTAGGATTTGGGCTTTTTTCACCTCTGCTGCCTATTCAGTAATTTCTTAGCAGTTATCAGATCACTACAGCAGTTTTGATTTGTGTAAGACCAACTATGACAAAACATATTACTACAAGGGCTTAATAATTTATTTTGTACATTATTATGGCCATTTATAGACTTAAGAAGGCACTGTACTTTTGCAGAGCTATGCTGCTGAAAGAGGTGTTACCTTGGTAATATATACATTTGACATATCTGATGGACTAGATGAGGGAGGGTTGCTTGAACCTACTGCCACACACCTCTGCAAATTAATACAATGAATTCAAGGTCGTGCAGCAGAATGAATGCTATTATTACAGGCATTACTGGATATGTTGAGGCAGCCAAAAGCATCAAGGTACTTAAGGAGATGACAGGAACATGAACAAATGAATTAAGGTTGCTAGCATCCAAACAGCAAATATAAGGATTCAAGAGCAGGTCACCAGGTAGACCGGTCAGATCAAAGAAACAGAATTGAGTGGCAATCTCTGCAGTGTTAGTAATTAAACTCCAGCACCAGTACAAAATGTGCACACCACCCGATGTATAGGACCATGAGCCATAATAGATCATCATTATTAAATTCTGTAAAAAATAAAATTGAATATTTTGGGATCATCAGTCTACCAAAGTGATGTAAAGGTGCCCATACACAAGGGGATTCTTCCTTGATTCTTGAGGGATCGACTGCAGCGGGATGACATCATGCCACTGCAGCCGGCCCCTCAGCTAATTGGCAGGCACCCTTTGTGTGCCAGCCATTACTTTGAATGGGGACTGCCGTCGCCATTCAAAGTCATGGGATCGGCCAGGAATTTTCTGGCATCACCATGCGATCCGACATGCAGCAGATTCAGGGTCGATCTTGCCAGATGGGCCCACCCGATTTTCAGACGAGCGACTGCCAGGCGATTGGCGGGAGCACGCACGGCGGTCGATCGCCCAGAAAATCTGGTGAAAATCGGGCCGTGTATGGCTTCCTTAAGGTAAGTAACATTTCAGTTTAAATGTTTTAATTTTTGATAATTTTGTTTATTCACATCTAACAACATGCTGTGTGTGGCGTGGGGTAGATGGGTAACAACCTGTAATATTTTAGACTGCAGGTTTAGTTTAGGGGAAATACAATGGCTCAAATTCAAAGAATACTAGTTGTCTGCCTGTTTCCGACTTTTGTTATTTTTTAAATGCATAGCTGGAACAAAGGAAAGTCAGAGAAAAGTCAGAAATCATAATTTGCATATTTTTCAATACAGGGTCTTACTGGAATCATTGTGTCAGCTAGGGAATTTTAAGAGAAGCAATGTTGTTCCCTATATTCTCCCAGCACTATTTCCTTTAATGCTCTGAAATTGAATAATGTATTTTCTTTCCTAATGTTGCTAATGCACAGCCTCTAGTCATGGAAGTGAAAAGTGTAAAAGGCAAGTATAAAATGACAAATGGGGAGCTGGAATTGTAGCTTGTCGTTCCTAGATAAGTGGCAGCTTGCTGTACCATGAGACCCAGCTGTAATTCCTTTTTAATGGACCACTACACAAGTCAAAGTACATAAAATCTTTGAAGTTCGAGCTCTGTGTTTATTTGAGAAGCCAGCAGCTTCCGACTCCTCTCCGTAGTCCATAAAAAAAAACATTTCAGGTACATTGTGACAATTTACATTTCCATGTCTGGGTCAATCGATTATTAAAACGAGGTTTGGAAAAATGCCTGGGAGAGAAACAAGCTTTTCAGGTTTGTCCCTAGCATATAATTGAGCATTCTTTATATCTTGGCGGTATATGGGGAAGGATTAATGATTTAGTCTGCTAGCACAAAATCCAGCTAGAACATATGTATTCATCAACAGAAAACATTCAAACCAAGAAGAAATGTTCCTGGCTTCTTACACATACCAAACAATACAAAATCAGCATGAATCTTGATGTACCAGCTGAAGCAAATGTAGCCCTTTACTTGAGGTAAGTGGTTAAAGCATAGCTATAGACTCCCCCCATTAAACAAATAACTGCTGCAACATTTAAATCTAATTGGGAAACCACTGCGTTTTCTCTAAGTCCCCCCAGAAGCCCCATAAACACACTTCATGGACAAAATTAAACCATAAAACCTACAGAATCACCCCATTCCCACTCTGTAGATATCATATGGAGTTCATATAAATATACTGGTATGGTGAAGGTTTAGCATTAAGGTACATTAACATATTGCTCTGCTATAGCAAATGGCATTAAATAATCACCCCCATTCATTATATCCCTCTTCTTCTAATAAACAATAAACAAGGAATCTTACCAGGAAGTATCTGGCATCTTTAAAACCCAGACTCGTAGATCAGACTTTCCAACATTTATGAAATTTCAGAACACTTACATCCTACCAAGCTTGAATTCACAGAGCTCCTCAAAAGACCCATCATTTCACAAATGATTGTAAATGCAAACTGTAGACTAAAGGCCCCCATAGCAAGCCGCGCCGACCAATGTGCGTGCTCAAAGACATGTCCACAAATCTTTGGCCGATGCCATTACTTTACACAAAGGATGCCTGCTGATACTCTGAGTGACGTTGCACTGCGTCGCTCGTCTATTGGCCCTGGCTCTTCAGGTGTATGGGGGCCCTAAGTGAATTCACAGTAGAGTTGTAACACATGGGGGTCAAAAGGACAAGGTGTAAGTGCCACTCATCTATTCCCAAGGGTGGGGGCCATATTTTGCTTTTCTTCCCGCCGGCTAACAGTACAGATGTTCGACCTGCCCACTACGCCAGTGAGAAGAAGTTTATTGTTTTTCCACTCGCCGAATACGGTTCAGAAAAATCTGGCTGGAGGAAGAATTTTTTCACTAGGGACCTCGTTCTCCAGTGAAAACATCGGGCAAAAAAAATGGAAGTGATGTCAGTGACGTTACTTCTGGCATATTTTACCCGATTCAAAGTCCCCGTGAACAGGAGGATGTCGGACTTTTCTAAAAGTCAGATCCACCTGTTCTCTAACAGACAAGGCCGATGTTCAGCCATCACTAGTGTGTACTAACTTTAATGTCCCACCACCATTTTGTATTCATGACCCATGACTCTGTATTCAAGTGAAATGTTTTCCTTAATTGCCTCGTTACAACAGCAAACAAGTCTTCAGTCTTCAACTGCACTGATCAGAAGAAGAAAATACCTTGTACTTCAGTGTGTGGAAGTAAATTTGACTTTTTTTTGTCAAGCCCTACCCCTCTTCAATGGCATGTATAAGTTGTATTTATAGTGTGTGGAACCCCTTTTGGCTTCCAATTACATGTAGCTTCTTCATAGTCATATTCCAGTTGTCAAACAGTGCTTTTCTCTTGTCAGATTTTACCCTTACATATGCCTTTTGCTTTGGGGGGGGTTAGAAAATTACAACTGAGAGTACCTACCTTCCCAATTTTACACCCGTAACTGCAACCTTTGTGGAATTTGTTTGTACAGCTATTTAATGTGTTCGAGCTTTATTTTCAATTGAAAAAATTCCCCTGCAATACCATCTTCAGCCAGAAGATGCCCCTTGTGTACACTTGACGTCAATTTACAGATCACCTGCTTACCTCCTAGTTGTTATTACAGACGGTAGTTACACTTCTGCAGCTACGCATAGTGCAGCCCTGCATTTATTATTAAAGCAAGTAATTTTTCATCCTTTCTTTACTTTCTGCACCACCATTTAAATAAAATTTTATATATTGGATGTAATAAAAAAAACAGGGGGAGTTTGTGGCCTATGGCACCAGCTTCTGTATAGGAGAATGTGGAGGAAGTTGTTAAATTGGTGATGTATTTTTAGGACAGCTGATATATTAACTGAATTGCATTAACAATACACTCAATAATTTGTCATGTTGCCGGAAACAGATTTTATTACTATTACCTATGTTATGACTGAAGATCTATTGAAGAAAATTAAACCACTTTTAAGAACCATTTTATGAGTTTGTAAACCTACCGTATAACATTCCTAACTTAATGTCTATTACAATCCATTTCACATATTACTTCTGAAGCAACATAAAACCAATTACTTTCCCAAAAACCAGTACACATCACCTCAGCATTACAGCCCCTCGATGGGGGAGAGATATAATATTCAGGAGTGAATTACACAGCAGGCTGAATATGAGAAGGTGTAAAATAACAAGGGAACAAGAAGATATCATTAACAGCAACACGATTACAATCAATTACGTTTTTCCACACTCTAGATGAAGTTAAGCAAAAAATCAATACAGACTAGCAACATGTGTACAAGGGTCTGAAATTACATATCTTCTCATTTTAGATCTTCAGCATTATTGTTAGTGTAATTATAGAGGTGTATATAAATAACAATCAATGCTGAGATAGGGAGAGTGAATAAATGCAAAAGCAACAATGTTTTCATTGTTTAATGTGTTTGCCATAAGGTGCCCATACACGTACACATGGGTGCATGATCGATGACGCAGTAGGCACCTTGATGGTGCACCTTGATTCCCGTCCAATAGAGTCATCGTGATGTCACCACGCTGCGCTTGAACAGGTAATTTATCGTGTGCCTATCTTTACGTGTATGGGCACCTTTCGTAACCCGACTTTATCCTAATAATTTCTAATCAACTCCATTTTCCCCATTATTATATTTTCTACAATTATCAACCAGATTTAAACTTTTTCAAGTTATAGTTACAAGTTTAAGTTTTATAGCTTTGAATAAAAAGAGGCCAAAACTGGTGATACTCTGGTCTGAGAGATTAATTAGTTAATATTACTGGATATTGTAACAAGTTACTAACACTTTGTTTGCATTGTTTCTTTTTGTTTATGGTTTTGATTGTAGCTCTGAGTTGCTACTGTCCTGTTGCCCCATTCAGCATTTTCAGTTTTACAAATCGCCCTACTGACGGCTGGGTGCCATTAGCTTGGGTAAGTTCCCTGATAGTTACAATATTGAATAATGCTTCCAGAATGTAGGAAAGAAAAATATTGAGCTGCTGGGTGAGCCTACTGAATAGTCCATTATAAATCAGATGTGCCACACCCTAAATATAAATAGATATGTTTATCCCTACCCACAGACAAGGTGTCCTTGAATCTTACCAGGGACTTAAGAGACAATTTCTTCATATTATATAATATTTTATTTTACTTATATATAATATAAAGTACTTGTCACTTCCAGCATGTATTTTAGAATCTGTAGTCAGAACTTGATCAAAGATAGAGCAAACCTTGGAAGAAACCTAGGGGTGTAGGATGTTTTGAGGGGGGGGGGGGGTTTGGGCATGTACAAACTTCATATGCCCAGAGCAACCCAATGGGACAGTACATTCAGTCAGGGCTGTATATCTGCATTTTTTCTTTAAAAAAGTAATAGGTACTGGTAAATAGTTTTAGTCTCTTTAGTATAAGGCAGAAAATGAGAAATTTACCTTACTATGTTTTTGTGTTTTTTTTAACATTCTTAATTTAGACATTGCAATCGTCCCTAGTTGGGTTAAGTAACAATAAGACAAAAAGATTTTTTTACCTTGCTGAAGATAAGACACCCCCACATCTTCACCATCCCACAACCATGTCCACAATGAACATTCCTGATGCATTTCATTTGACAAGGATTTAATTTATGATTAACATGTTTTCTCAGGACTTGAAAATAAAACTTTATGTCAATATTTTAGGAGAAAAAGAACATGTTCAGTTTGAAGATCTACTTGATGTGCAAACGCATTCATTCCCCTCTATATTCATCTTGTTTTTCAAGGGTACCATTGCACAATATCTTGCAGTATCTATTTAGTAAGCACATTTGTACAGAAAAAATTGAGGCGTGGCTTTTTTTTTATTTGCATTTTTTTAATTTTTTTATTTTTTTCTTATTAAAAAAATAAAATCTTCTAAGAAGGTGTTGATATTTTAAAAAAAAATTGTAAATGCAAAGGTAAATATAAAGCAACTAGAGAAGGTCACAAAAGTGTTGCTAGCTGAATTTGTAAGTGATCACGAAAAGAGAGAAGAGTTGTATGAACATGCTCTAGTATATGTAGTTTTTGCATCAACCAAGTTTAAAGTAAAATTTAAATTTGTAAAAACTATACAGTATGTGCTAGAACAATATTTTCACAACCCTTCCCTACACCTCTAATAATTTTGATATCATGTTCAGGGGCTTTGAAATTAACTCACAAGGTCAGCTAGTTGAAAATGTTGCCACCATCTAGTACAGTTGTGTTCAAAATTATTCAACCCCCACTGAAATTGAGTGTTTTGGCCATTTTGACATTGATGTTGATCATTTCAGTCATCTTGTTTACAATGAAAAGAAAGAGACACTTGTAAGTCAGACAAATATAACATAGCATTAATAATGAAACCACATTTATTTATTTATTAACCACAAATGTCTTTTCTGTGCTCGCATCATTATGAGTTTTATTCAACCCCCAAGTGACATTCATTCTTAGTACTTAGTACAACATCCTTTTCCAGTTATAACAGCTTTTAAAAATAGCTTGACACAAGTGTCTTGCAGCGATCTACGGCTATCTTAGCCCATTCTTCATGGGCAAAAGCGTCCAGTTCAGTCACATTCTTAGGCTTGCGCGCTGCAACTGCTTTCTTCAAGTCCCACCAGAGGTTCTCAATCGGATTTTAATCTGGTGACTGCGATGGCCACTCCAAAATGTTCCAGCCTTTAATCTGCAACCATGCTCTAGTGCAGTGTTTTTCAACGGGATGCTGCCTGGTGTGCCGTGGGTTTTTGACCACACCCTCGGCCCTCCTATCTAGCTGCCTCTTATACAGTTAAATTTTTTAACATTTTCTAATGAAGGTGTGCCTCGTGATTTTTTTCATTAAACAAGTGTGCCTTTGCCCAAAAAAGGTTGAAAAACACTGCTCTAGTGGACTTGGAGGTATGCTTGGGATTATTGTCCTGTTGAAAGGTCCAATGTCTTCCAAGCCTCAGGTTTGTGACAGACTGCATCACATTTCCTTCCAATATCTCCTGGTACTGAAGAGAATTCATGGTACCTTGCACACGCTAAAGCTTCCCTGTACCTGCAGAAGCAAAACAGCCCCAAAGCATGATTGACCCTCGTTCATGCTTTACAGTAGGCAAGGTGTTCTTTTCTTCATAGGCCTTGTTCTTCCTCCTCCAAACATAGCGGTGGTCCATGGGCCCAAACAGTTCTAATATTGTTTCATCAGTCCACAGAACACTATCCCAAAACTTCTGTGGTTTGTCCACATGACTTTTGGCATACTGCAGTCGATCAACGGATGGATGGATTAACACTATGTCTGACTTTCAAGTGCCTCTTTGATTTCATTGTAAACAAGATGACTGAAATGATCAAAATCTATGTCAAAATGGCCAAAACACTCAATTTCAGTGGGGGTTGTATAATTTTGAACACAACTGTAACATATTGCAGGTATGGAAATAGCAATACATTGTACTTTAAAGAAAATAACGTGCAGTACTTTTTTATTTGTAGTACACTTTAGACCTTTACCAGGTTACTATTGCATTTAAGTAATAAAAAAAGAACTAGGAAAGCATTTGTTTATTTTTCAGCTTAACTTGGAATATTACAAATATGATGTAGTCTACTCTTCAGCCATCAGAGGGAGCTCTACTCTCTTTTTCCCATTTTCAGCTGTTTAGTTTTCAGTTATGTGAATAAACAATGCAAAGCCATCTCTGCCTTTTCCGATAGAACATGAATTTCCATAGAAATATCCCTTACCATACCAAAGTCCGGTATTTTTAAACATACACAAAACATGCCTGAAATAACATGAATGCAAAATATTATTTAAACTTTTCTTACCATGTATTGCAATGTTTTAATGTTATCCATGCAAACCAATATTCTTAAGTATCATGCATATCTACTATATTTCACTCAAGCAATTCAATCTAAATCTGATCTTTACTGCATTTTCTTCCCCAGTAATGGGCATCATTAATTATAAAGCTATGTATACTCTCTTTTTGTACAGCTTTATTTAAGCTCCAGCATTCAAACCTAGACCAGAATTTGTGCCTCCTAGAAAATGTAAGATTGGGTTGGGTAGTAATGACATAAAGACAAGTGCTAACAATATCTTACTGTACTATACATATCCAATATTATTTATATAACAGAAGTGCTAGTATGGTACTGGGTCCTAACATAAAAAGTAGTCCCTCTCTGAAGAAAAGGCATGTCCTGTGTCTTGAAGCCGGTGTGACCAGAAGGGTTTTTGAAAAGTCAGCAATGTGTGAAGTGAAATGGCAAGAGAACCATGTGTTCTTAGCTCTCATCTTCCCCCTGTACATAACTCCATTCATATTTATGAATAGGTCAAAGAACATTAATGTAAAGTATTCTCGGTAATAGATCTGCTTTCCTTTATCTAACTCCATTAAAGATCTGCTCTAAAAAAATCACCAAAACACCAGAGCTTCTGATTTTCCTGCGAGAATACCTACGGCTACAATGCTACTCAATGCTGCTTTGTTCATTATAACATGTTCCAGAATAATAGATTTCTGAGTCATGCTGAAATAAAAAAAAGATGTTCCCCCCTCGGTCCAGTCCATTGTGAGCACCTTCATGTAATTCAAACAGATGCAGGATAGGAAACTGCATAGCTTGTGACAAGAACCTACAATGCCTGCTTCCTAAAACCCCATGAAAAAAATGCCTTGTAGGATCCCATAAGGATATTATTTTACATTCTCTTGGAGTTACTTCTAAAAACCTGTTTAACCATCTAAATGTACCCATACATGGGGAAATTTTGCATTTGATTCCCAAACGATCGATGGACCGATGGCTATGAGCATCCACGGTGATCGATCGTTCGTGAATCGAACACTGCCCAGTTTGAGCAATCGATCCCACTCAAATTAAATGTTGATTGAAGAGGGATCTGGCATGTCTGTAAATCCTTGTTCGATCGCCATTACTTTGGCGACCCAAAGTGGTGCTCATTGATTCACCGAACTATCGTTAGGACAACGATGGTTCGGTAATCAATGCATGTAACTCCAAAGCCGGCCATAGACATGTAGATTCGTGTTAGATCAATAGACGTTCGAGCGGGATGTGATGATTTCATCACACTGCACTCAAGGGTCTGTTGATTGGACTGTGAATGGATGAGCACTACTGTGATGACGCAACAGATTGCCAAATGATCGCTTGGTGAAACGATGTGCACCACTTTGATTGATCGATTCCCCGTTCATCCCATCCAAAGTAAAGGCGATCTAACAGGGATTTACCAATATGTTGGTTCCCTGTTCAATCGAAATTTCTTCATGCGAGATCCATCGAACAAGGGTTTTCTTGTTCCATTTTCCAACGATTGTTCACAAACACGCACAGCGATTAATCAATCGAGAATCGAACGAAAAATCCACCAGTGTATGGATACTTTAAGGCAGAACAGCATATTTAAGGGCTGGTAACCTAAAATATATCAAATGTCTAAACTGAAATTTGCAAATGTTTATTCTTGGGTATATTTGGGGTGTCTGTGTGTTATACACTGTGTTTGCGTTACTCAACACCCAGGGTTAACCCTTTCCATACAAGCATATACAAAAAACAAATACTGTATATAATAACACACCACAACATATAACAAAGTACAAACAGGTGTAAATGGTAACATGGTACTATGCTAACAGCAATGCAACACATATAAGTGTGAAAGACACCTAAAACTGTCCATCATATAGCATGTAACTCATGAAAATATCACATATTTTGAGACAGAAATGTATTTGTTGTTGCAGACTACAATTAAAATAAATATGTTGGTGCTTATTCTTTTTTATTGTGAGCGTTCATCAGTTCAAATCCTAAACGGGACAGACCTACCATAACAAACCAGCCTGACATAACAAGCCTGACTACATATAACAAGTTGCGGTATACTGAAATGATCCCTGCTTTTACATTACTTAGTGTATGGCAGAGCCAGCTCCCGGCTGGGTGTCAGGAACTTGTTATATTGCTTTTCTCAGTGAATAATTGAAACACATTGTTTATTCCAGTTCTCCTCTTGGGCACAGTATTGCGCTCATTTGGATGTTTTACTGTCACTCATTTTGCTTCTTCTTCAATAACATATCCAGCTGACTAGAAAATTAAACTATTAGTTTGCTGGCCTCAGAAAAAGTCTTTACTGAACATGTGAATAGCTCTGGAAAGTACAATTATCATTGCTTGGAGGACCATGTAATGCAGTTCTTTACAAAAAAATGTAACACAGATTTAGCATTTTCCAGTGTTAAAAAAGTTGTAAAATCTCAAATATAACAGAAGAAATTGAATCTCATGTCCACAAAAACCTAACATATGCAAGACTTAAACTAGAGAAGGTAAGTGATCTCACATTGGCAGGAGACAAGGTCGCAGCCTACACCCTACTATGTAAACCCTAGGTGCCCAACCTGGGGCCCTTTGGGTGTTGTTCGTGGCCCCCCTTGGTCATCCACATGCGGCCCCCAAAACTGAACTGTTAATGCATAGGGCATAGCAACTCACCTGTGAAGTGGTCACATGCTGAGCAAGCTTTCCTTATCAACTTTGGTGGTCCTACATCAGTAAAATTTAATTGACAATGTTGATCAGGAAAACCAGGTATGAGCGCTGCACCCAGGGGCAGGAGGGGGGGGGGGGGCTGTCAGGTTTTGAATGTCTGTCGGGATCTGGTTCACTGCCTGCTAAGATATGTCAGATCTGGGTCTGGGATCTGGGTCTGGGATGATGTTATGTGCGTCCCTTTAGTGATGCAGAGGGCCGCACTTGTGGCCCTACATATCAAATCAGTTGCCCACCACTGATGTAAACTTTCATACTCTAGTTGGGCATTTCAAGCCTGAAGGGAGACAACATTTTTTATGAAGAAGAAAATAGTAATATATCACAGCTCTCTATTTGCCATTGGAGAACAGCCCCCTCATTTTAGCGTGGGCTTTGGTTTCTTGTCCACATTAAGTGAAGATTGCAGGTCTATAATAGGGTTGCATTACATAGTATCCTATGAAAAAAACGAATGGTAATAGTACGAATAGTAATTTATGTATCATGATATGTTGGCAGTTGTAGTAGTCACATTGAACTGAACATTTTGTACCAACTGTCAAGTCTCCAAATGGCATTGAACACCATGTATCTTCCACATATAATGCCATTGTAAAACCTAAACCCAAAATTTGAAAACCGAAGAAGAATCTTTACAAATGTGCAAATTGGCGTTTATGCTTTAGTAAAGATTCCAAAAAAATTAAACACACTTTACAGTAGGGTTCCAAAATACACCAAGAAGTAAAATTTGCGATCCCATCCCCATAAAATACATCCAAAGAAATGGATGCACATTAGTGCCTGAATCTGTTCAACCAATAACATAGTTCAGGGGCAAGTCCTCCTCTCCATTCTCCTTGATGCAGCAGGAGAAAGACGTTGAAAATCAGTGCTTCAGGCGCTATTTTCTCTTGTCTTGGTGGCACCTCCATTGATATTTAGTGGTGGTGTCCCTGGTGGCACCATGCGGTGCTGCTTTGAAGACAGCACTGCAGGCATGCCACTAACAATATGCAGAGTGGACACTGTTCCATTTATCACAATGATGAAAAATCCTTCAAATAGACTCATTGGACACAAGCCCTTAGGGTTCGGTTATTACTCAGGGTAACAGGAATTGGAATGTGTCCACTGCAGATACCTGCCCGCAGCTTCAAAACAGCACCACGGGCGTGCAGCTAAGAATACGCAGAGTGGATACTGTCCTATTCATTGCCTCTTTTTTTCACATGTGACGCACTTCAGCAGCGGGGAAAAAGATGAAGTGGACATTACGCTTAAAACATAAAAGGATAGATGTGAATGTCAACTACATTCTTCATGATCACAACATTCACCATATTCATTCCCCATTTTCTGTAATATAAGCAGTGCCTAGCATCAGAGTATTTGTTTTTAATTTGCTTCTATTTGCTGACAAATGTCCACTGTTTTCTGTCTAAACTTGTTATTCTTCACTTGTCAGGCAGCACAAAAATATTCCCACTGAGTCTCATTAAAATTCACATGTAATCGTATAAAGCACACTTTACACTATGAGTAAAAGAAATAAAAAATATGAACGATCTCTTTCTTTCTTGATGGCCATAAGGTCAACGCTTTGTACATTGTTTTCTAGTATCTCCACTAATTTAACTTTGTATTTTTCATATATATTTCATTTTTCAGCCTCTAAGGTCGCATATTAAAATCATTTTGTTGGCAGTGTTACATGGGATGCCTGCTGTAGTGTACACACACTTTAGTGCCCAGAGGTTATTAATGCCCTGTTTAAATTTATCATCATCTGAATGTATTACTAAGATCACCGATATCTAACTTCCCCAGCACTGTGGGTTACAGCACAGCCATCCCTCTCAATGTTCACTTTATCTGTTTGAATAATAAGTTAAATAAAGTAAAAGTATAAAAGCTAAAGTGCTTGTTCACACGATGTCATCTATACTAGACCCATTTTCATCTGCTGTGCTCTATATATTTAGGTAATATCTATATGCATGAAGCAAAGTGTATTATTTACATGGTTTATTATATGTGTTTTACAATTAATCCCTTTGACCACCAAGGACGTGTACTATTTGCCTAACAAATGGTAAAAACATATTCATGAGTCTACTAAAATCTTACTTCAAAATGACTCATTCTCCCCCACATAACTGTAAAGAATACCCCAAGTGTTGGTACTGAAGTATGTTCTCCATGTGCAAGGAATTGATGCATTCAACAGGGTGAGTTTATTCTATTGAACACTAAAAAAACTCCTCATAATTCAAGGCTCCACAATACCATTTTTATTGGCTACAGATTTGTGTAGCTGTTGATTTAACTACAAGTGAAAGACACTAATCAATGACACTTTCCCCTAACTGCAAACATTTCTGGTGTTCATATAAGATTCTCTTGTATATTTATATGTGTTATTAAAGCAACAATTTATGTGGGAATAAACAAGCGTCAGCTCCATCTTGTGGAGGTTTTACTGTATTTTTGTACTAGAGATGGGGGAATTTAATTTTGAAAATTCCACTATCTGAATTTGCAAGTTAATTACAAAGCCTCTGCATATTGTATCATCCCTTAAATTGCTGGAGATGTAGAGAAGGGTTGGATGAATACAAAAAAGAAAGTATTGCTTTAGTACTTGTTTTTTCATAAAGTCAGTATCTTATTATTTGTTTCATTTTTTTCATACATTGCTTTACTATACAGTCAATACAATGTTTGTGTCTCTTACCTGGTATTTCTGGAACATGTCTTGCATACAAGTTGAAGAGGGTTTAGCTTTTCTAAATGCTGTCCATTGATGTCAACAATAGGAAAATTGATGTCAACAATAGGAAAATTCTGTTGTTATGAAACATTTGTGGGCCAATTAGTTAATTATTGATAAAAAAAAAAAGCACTCTGGGACTGCTGGGATCAAGGTCAAATGAAATTGCAAATGAAAAGGGGAACTGGGTTCTTTAATGGGGCTTTCAGGAACATCAGTCTTGTCATGCTTATATTGCTTGGTGGCTGTGTTACAGTTTTTATTTTCTTATTGCTATATTTAGCTTGGATTACATACATAAGCTTCATTTTTATGTTTTAAACAATGTTTTATCTTTAACTTTTTAAGAAAAGAGGATTAAAATGAGAAAAATAATTCAGTAGATAGGTTTGGGCCCTTTCCTTCCCACTCAAAAACCCTATACAACCGCTTGCACAGCTTGTAGCATGGGAAGATATGGTATAGATACAGAATTTATACCATACAATACTAACCCCTGGAGTTTTAATCAATATGTCATTTAATATGTGACAGCTTTAAGGTTTGTTTATAACATTCCATATATGCATAATGCAGTACATTATAAATATCTAATGTGTGCGTATATCTACTTATTTGTTTGATGAAAATAATTAAGATTAACACAGATAATGTATTCCCTTTACAAAATGGTTCCAAATTGCGTAAATCCAAAATCTATTATGAAAGAAGAAAAATAGCAACAAATTGGCAATTAACCTACATAAAACCTTGTATCTACCCACAAGATATTGATTTGTGTTGTATTACAGCATTAAACAATATTGCAGATGCTGTTTGCTTGGAGTTCTAATAAAAACTTGTAAACGGTTGGATGAAAGGCATTATGCTTAATTTTTAATACAATAGCTGTAACACAATAGATATAAAGCATCTCTGCTGCCAGGAAAAAAAATTTAAGCAAGATGCTAAAAATACTTGAATAATAGCTTAGCATCCTGAATAGAGGTAATAAAATGTCACATGTGACATAATACTATTTCACAGTCAGGCAAGATATAATAAAATGGAAGAGGTAGAAGGGCTTTTTAATGCAAGTTTTCACTGTCATTTGTTATTTCTGCCTCAATAGAAAGTAAAGTGATCCTTGAAAAGCACATCAAGAAGTTACAGGGAATAACTACAGTAAAAGCATTCTTATAATAGAATATATTTGCTGTCTTATGCTATCATTTTCCCACAAGACTAGTGTGAAGAATTAACCTACATGACAGCAATTCTGGCTAAATGTACCTTTTAGTAAAGTTAAGGCAAATGAATATAGAAGGAATACCCTGTCTGAATATTTGTTCCAATTTTGTTATTATTATTATTACATTATTATTATTATTAACTAATAGAAACCTATAGGGAATCTATGCAACAGAACACCTATCATGGATAGTCACCCAACTTCTAGACGAGGGATGCATGCAGCTGTCCACTGTTAGCACAGCTCTTGATTCTAGTAGACTCCTTCACCTGTCCGGTTCACTGCACTAGTCCTCAGGTGTATTGATCAGGGAATTGATCTATTGGTCCCCATCCGAAATAATGGCAATCGAACAGAGGAATATCAACATGTCGGAGTCCTGTTTGAAAAGTTTTTCCTTGGAGTGGGATCGATTGTTCAAGGTGGGCTGAGTTTCATTCCAGATTGATCACCGCGAACCTGCATGGCGACCGATCGTTTCGGGAATCGAATGAAAAAATCGAGCCCTGTATGTCTGGTTTTAGATGGGTAGTCCAGACTGGGTTTTTTACCCAGTTCATACAATGTTTTTTTATCCAGTATTCCTAGACCATACCTTGTATTCAGCAATGCACTGCAAGTGTTGCTTTTGTGGTATAAGTTCCTTTTTGCTCAGTAGTATCAAATTTTTTGTTATATTCAAGCATAATGTTCACTCTGCAAATTCTACATAATGTCAAATTCTGGTTTCAGATGTGAGAACTTTTCTCTGAAGTCACTGCTATGGTGTAGTTTTTCACTGAAAGTGTAGTGACGACCTGGGCCACTCCAGAGACACCAGACCTGTTTTGCTGACAGGCACACTTTCTTACCCCTAAATTTTTGTGAGCTTTACACTCCCTGAGCTGAACTGCTCCCATGTCATTCAGATTCTTGAAATCATATACACAGTCTTCTGCTGATATGGCTGAATGTAATAACAGAGTGTCTACACACGCTTGTATGATGCAAGGGAAATGCACTGCCATGGTAATGGTGTTCTCTATGGTCCGTAGGCTTGGTAATGAGGTCAAATCCCACAGGATATCCTGTCAAAGCCCAGGATGGCAATCACTGGCAGAAGACCTGGAGTCTCTCCTACTATCTATATTTATAAGTGCATGACATGTTAGCACCTCCCCTGTTACTAGGCAGTAGTGTTGATCGCAAATATTCTAGTTGCGAATGCAAATTTTTACAAATCGGCACTTTGAGAATTTTCAAAGATATTATATAGTGCTATATCTTCGCGAATATTCGTCAGTAGTGTTGATCGCGAAAATATGTTAATATCGACACTTATTGCGAAAATCTTTTTCACAATAAAAGTAATAATGACTGTAGATCACAAATTTTCGAATTTACAATTTTTTTGTGAATATTAGGTGAAAAATTTGCGATATTTTGTGAATATTGCTTATGCTGCTCATCCCCACTAGACAGATACCCCATACTGTACAGGGGATTTCCAGGACTTACTAGAATAGCATTTACTGTCTCAATGTGTTACACCATTACACTAAAAATTTTAGTTAAAAGCTGGGTAGGCTGTGCTTAATAAGGTGCATGGGCTATTCAAATATACATACCGTATATGCCGGCGTATAAGACGACTTTTC
>CM070034.1:123680835-123695293 GCA_036250615.1 Ptychadena robeensis
ATAGTGCAAAGTGACCTACAACGTGGTAGGTCCGCTTTAAGGCGCCCATACACGTACCGATGGGTACACAATCGATGACCCCATCAAACGCACAATAGATTGTGACGTCGCCCCACTGCGCTCCAAAGGGTCATCAATTGTATGTGTATGGGCACCTTTACTCCAGACCATTTTATATTCAGCTTCACCATGCTACATTTGAGTCACACTTCCATTTCCTTATTATAATCAGCTCCCTACGACTTTTTAATTGTCTCCATCGCCAATTAATTTCCTGCTAACCCTTACTTCTCACCATACTATTATTATCTACTGCTTTGTTTTCAACCTCTTGACTATAATCAAATACTGCCTTGTGTCTGTCTTACCACGGTCAGACTCCCCACCATTACCATGATTATAAAGTTGTAATGTCACAAATAAGCTCCTGTAATGCATGTCAATTAAACAAGTGACTGCAGGGTAAGAATTAGAGCACACCGTCCTTTATGTTGCAGCCTATGTAGTTGGTCAGGAATTGAAGAACTACTGAATTCATCAATCTCAAGACTTTGGAGGTAGTATGTTATTTTCTGTATATCTCCTGAACCTCACCTAAATGATGGCATGTGGAGGGATTCCGACACACTCCCTTCATTGACAAGACATATTCGTCTTCCTCTGTAAAGTAGTTCCACCTTCTCATCATTTAGATTCCATTATCAAAAGGCCATAAAAAGAATGAATAAATGTCTCTACAGCCTAGGTGCCCAACCTGCGGCCCGGGCGTTGTGTGGTGGCCGCCCTTGGTCCTCCACATGTGGCCCCCAAAAACTGTTAATGCATAGGTGATAGCAATTCACTGTGAAGTATTCACACGCTGACCCAGCTTTCCTAATCAGCTTTGGCGGTCCAGATCAGTAAAATTGTCAATGTTGATTGCTGATATATGTTGACGGTCTGAATCTATGTTATGTGCAGCCCTTGAGTGATGCCGAGGGCCGCACTTGTGGCTCTCCATATCATCTTAGTTGCCCACCACTGCTCTACAGACTGCGTGCTATGAACTCTATAGGTCCTCATACACACTCCGACCTGCACGCTCGCGCTAATCTATTGGCCACAAATTTGTCCGTGGATTGTGGAAGACACAAAGGGTGCCCGTTATTCCTCTGAGGGGCCGGCTGCCGCACGATGACGTCATCACGCTGTAGTCTTTCCCTCAACTATCGAGGGAAAATCTGCAGGTGTATGGGCATCTTATTTGGATTGGTCAGTGCAGAGCATGTGCAGAGCTACAAACAGTTTGGTTGCATGCTACAAGTGAAGGGGTACTGATGTTTTGAAGGGACACTGGTGTTTAACCCCCCCTAGTGCTTCTGACGGCTTCATCTCATCCAGCGCTTTCCTGTCAGTATTGCAGTGGACAAGATGGAGCCGTCAAGCTAAATCAGAGCCCCGGCAGCACAGACTTACAAGTCTGTGCCTTCCTGGCGGCTCCAATCCTCTTAGCTGGCTTCTTCACTGAAGCCGATGTTACGGCAGGACATTCAAATGTAAATTGCACGAGAAACCGTATTCTATGCAGAAGACTGTTTCAGTGTGATTTCCAGATGTGCTCTTTGAAGTTAACCCTTTCTCCCCTGCTGTGGACAGAGGGTGCCAAAGGGCATTGTATTTGATACAGTGATAACTCTATCCAATACAATTGAAAGTGAAAAACAAAACACATTTCCAATTGTAATAAAAATGTTATTATAAACAAAAACATAAATTTAAATACATACTGTTTTGAAATATTTCATACCAAATAAGTTCTTAAGAGATTTTACCATTCAATTGATACCTTTTATTAGTTTTTTTTTTTAAATGTAATTTTTTTTTCAAACATTATTATATTCAGGATGTCTACTAGAGTCTATGGTGCGCTTTTGGTATAAACTATGGACCTTGCAAGAGCGCTAGGGAGGTTAAAAGGGAAACGAGTGTTAAACATTTATATACTATATTTTTCAAGGTTGAGATAGCAAAATGCCATTTTTTCCAAACACATAGTCTCAATGTTGAGAGAGATGATCACATTCGGCTAGATGTTGCTGTGAGTTGCTGAACCCGGTATCATCACCAAACATTATGAGAGAAGTGTTGTTGGAACATTACAATAAAAAAGGATTGTTCAAGCATATTTAGTTTTTGCATAAATTAAGTTCAAAGTTAAATAGAAATCTCAACTTGTAGTGTTCACAAGCTCATTAAAATATTTTTTTTTACCCTGCTAACAAAGTAAAATAGCAACTGCCTAGCCCACCATTGCACATTTCCCCTTTTTAAAAATACCACAATGTTCCCCAGATATTGGGTGGTCTATCAATTCCATTCCAGTACATTTTATTTATATTTAACAACTCTCTAGACAATAAACACCAGAATTGTTATTCTAATTCCCATTAAATGGTTTCTTCATTTTCCCCACTTTCAATTTGTGAAAACCGACCATTCATTTAACTCCTAATGACTGGCCAACAGAAAAAATGTCTACTGACTCATGTTTGTAAATCATGTACCACATGAGTTGGTTCCTTATCCCTGGATTTGATTGTGAAAACATCTGCCTTTCTCTATTTCTATTGTATTCATACTAGAACATAGGACATTGAGTTCTGTTATTATGGTGCAAAATGAAAATTTCCTATGTATACACACAAATCCCTAATGTATATTATACATGGAAAAATTGCTTTGTACAAAGCACAATACTCATTTTACTTTACAGACGGTATAAATGGTATTAAGATGGGAACCTATTTGTGTGAGACTGCCTCTGGCATACAAGGTGCAATCTATGCGGAGCATGAAACTGATTTAAGAGGTTCATATAGTCATTGATTTCCACACTGGGAAAGGAGAACTGTTTATTGCTTTTTTAAAGCCAATACAATGACATTAGGTTTGATTATTTAGTTATATATATATATATTTATGACCCCAAATTTAAACCAGCGGTATAGTAAGTATTTTAAATTTACCAGATTTTATGATCATTGTTACAAAACTGAACTGAAGTTTTCGCAAAGCATACAAAACCAGAATTTCTAGACTAGAGAACAAAATACTATTTAGCATTATGGGCTGTAATTATAGGATATTTCCATTAATAAATATCATAAAGTAGCTAGATGAATAAGGCGTTTTTCATATTTAATATCAATCTTAAAAATACAGTTGATCAAACTGTCCTATCAATATTTGTTAATTTCATACAATTAAAATTTTTGCTTTGCATACAATTAAAATTTTTGCTTTGCATACCTACACAGTGGTGATACATTACTGCTCCTAGTCATAACGCAAGTCTATTTATAAAACGGGTGTTCAGCTGAAATATGTTTTTTTTTATTTTGCTCCATTCATAAAAGTGTCACTTAGGGCTTGTCCCCACTTAGGCTATCGTCTGCGGTCACCCACGATTCTAAGATCGTGCCGATTTTTCCTGTTGGCCAGTCATGTTTTTGGTTGGGATTAGTGTCAAAGACATGAATGGACATGGCGATTTTTAGCCACATCGATTTATGTCTTTGACTGAGATCAGGGGCGATTGGCCGCGACCTCCCACGGCCCACGATCAAAAACGCTGTGAGCCGATCGCCCCTGATCTCAATCATAGATATGAATGGACACAGCTAAAAACCGGGATTTTTAAACACACCCCCATTCATTCTCTATGGACACGCTCAGGGGTGATCGTGTCCAGAATAACGTGCCCAAACATGCCCGATCTTGGCCAAGAAAAATCGCTAGCAATTACCGTGCCACGATTACGGCAGAGATCGCTAAAGAGGGGACATAGCCTTAGCTGGCATTATTATCACATTTATGATTAACCTTTATTAGTTACTGCCAGTTTTCTTTTTATGGCTAGCATATTTATAAAATGTTGATCAGCATAACCACAAGTTACTGTGTTCTACTTTTTTTGTGGCAAAGCTATAGGTCACAATGGAGATCAGTGGCATTTATAAACAAACACCCTGATCACCCCTTTGGTGGGGATCTCTCAGTTATTTCTGCTACAATAGGGCAAACTCCCTGTTACTACTGAAGTTGGCGGTCCACTTATGTGTTCAAGTGGGATTGCAAAAATCTAAATTAGTTTTTTTGCCCATCCTGATGGAATATCAAATTGAAGTCAAATTAGAAATGTCTACTTTAAAAAAAATTCCATGCTTCTATGTTACAATTACACAAAACATGTTACTTATAAAAATATAATACGTATAGAGGTCTCCCAGGCCTCTAACCCTAACCCTAACCCTCTCCTAAGGGCTAAAATGATAGCCCTAGAAAAAACAAAGAGACCTACACCTGTTTTAAAAATACTTTTATTAGGTTCTTTTTTTTAATATACCTACCTGCTTTGATGTAACCTTGTACTGCTTTGCATATTGGTCTTCTGCATGGATTACAGGGAAAAAAGAAAAGAAAAAAGTAAAAAAACTTCTACAAATTATATGATGCTATATAATACATTGCTGAGAAAAGAAGTCCGCGGTTTAGGCTTAATCCCCAGTAATTACGTGGTAATCCACATAATTTATGTATTTATGGTTTATTAAACCAGACCACCATCTGCCATTGGTTTGCGGTCTAGCTGTGATGCTCTGTAGTCCATTGTAGACTTTTCTGCAGTTGATTTTTGTTAGCACAAAGCCTTAGCGTTGCACCATGGCAGGAAGCAAGTCTCTAGCCCAGGTGGGCAAACTAAGGCCTGGGGGCCAGATCCTGCCCATTTGGCTTTCTTTTCTGGGCCTTTGTCACATTGTTGAAAATATGCTACCCTCTGCTTGTTCTCTGCAATGAGTGCACATAATGCCTAGAGGTTCTTAAACGTTGCCTTGGGTATGATGCAATGGTGACACATGACACTGTGGGTGCATCCTCATGGCCACAACAGGCAGTCTCTAGGAATTATCTCTGTTCATTACAACGAACGAGCATTTTTTTAAGTGCACAGTTCCCTGTTACACGTTGCCTATCCATTAGTGGGTTGGCCATTACCAGCCCCTTTATCAAATCTGAGAAGCCAATGTGGTCCAAGGGTGAAAAGGTTTTAGTTCTTGTCTCTGCTCTCTGTATCTCCCTCTTCAGCTCCCCCTGGACCAGGCGATAGGTCCATCTTGACTACACCTTCATCATTCCCATCTTAAGGAACAGATGGAGATGGAGTCTGTCAGGGTTCACTCATAACAGCAGTAGATAATTAAGCTTTCTACACTGAAAAAAATCTTTCGTTGTTGGGTGTTGGGTGTTCTTGTACACTTAAAAAACAATTATGCAGCACACAAAGATGGTGCTTATACAGTCTTACGTTTTAGTAAATGGTGCTTAAATATAAGTAAAACTGACTAACCGCTTATTTTGAAATTTAAACAAATTGTCATTACACATTAAGTTCAACTGTATTGTTAGAAAATAATCCTGAATCCGAAGCTCAACATGAGGTCTGTTTACTATGATGGAGGGTGGAGGAGGTTCCTGGCTCCTTCCTTTACACCTGCGGTTTTCTTCTTTTATTCCATTAGCCATAAGTGATTTCCACTTGTAGCCCTTTGCCAAGCTTGTCTTCCACAGTCATCTAATGCTGCTTTGATCATTGGCAAATGTCAAGAGACCAAAGTTGAACACAGTTGATGGCGGCAAGCTTTGAAAAAATCCCCTCCTTAGTGCGTGAAGTGGCCTTCAATTTGTTCTATTTTGTTTCATGACTAAATAATGGATTTTATTCAAATGATGTTGTTTTCTGGATGGCTAATGCAAGTATGTCATGTTTTCTTTGAAAAGCTAAGTACTAAAAAAGAGGGAGAAGTAAAAGCACATTGCACACAATTTGTTTTATGGGTAGTTAAATTACTCTTTGTACTTACAGTATATCCACTTTTTGAAATTGTTGACATAGATAATCAAGTAGGTAGATCTGAAAAAAAAGTTCTAATTATGTGTTAAAATATGAAGAACATGATTTCCTTGGCTATCCAAAAGAGATCAGAAGTGAGGTATATGCAAATTTGTAATTACATTTGTTAATTAATACCGTATTTTTCGGACTATAAGATGCACCTAACCAAAAAAAACACACCCAATTTTTAGAGCAGGAATCAGAAAAAAAATCTTTATGTGTTTAAATGAATTAGGGTAAGTTTCCAAATACGTCGGTATACGCTTAGAGGGATCCCGGCGTAGCAGATAGACATTGCCTGCTCGGCAGATGGTCTGTTTACACATCCGCCAGTTAAAGCAGCGGAGTGGCTCCGCGCCGTAAGACAGATCCTCCGCCGAGCAGGTAAGTGTACCTGCTACGTTGGGGTCCTGACGTATGTGGAAAAAAAAAAACCCATAGGGAACAAATCTTCTGCAGTACCCAATTTCAGCCACAAAAATTAGCCACTAGATAGCACACCTAACAGCATCTCCTCTTCGTCATACAAGGGGAAGGGAGGGGGGTCTGGTGGAGAATCTGCACTCTAGTCTCCCTTCTCTGCTGTGTGTATGAGGAAACTGCCAGCTTGCAGCTTTGTCCACACACACTCTGCATTGGTATTATCAGCGGGGCTCTGCAAATATGACCAAGACAGTTCAGATGGGAGTTCTGGCTGTGTGCAGATCTGCCTGGAGAGCTGGCGGGGAGTCAAGTTGGCCATGCATGGTTGCACATTCGGACGATAAGATGCAGGCAGTCTTTACCTCCGGGGGTGAAAAAGTGCGCCCAAAAAATACGGTAATCTAGAATATCTTCAAGATTGTGTTTTTTGTCATTTTGCTTTTGGCACTTTCTATGACAAATACAGTAGTTACAACAATTGCAGACATACACAATGGATTTTAATAACCCCGATGCGTTATTTTTTGTGGCGCCATATGGGCAATCAGTAAATACAGTGTACTCCGACGTGATTCCTCGCCTTCCCCCTGCCTCTCTACACAACGCTGGCATCTAATTGATGTGGGCCTATTGACTCGGGTCGGAAGGAATCCATGAGCCTGCAGCGAATCACGGAGCACTGGCGATTATGTCCGATCCTGGCATTCTGAGAACAAACTGTGACGATATTGAGTACAGGCATAAAGCCAAGGAGGTCAAATGATTTAAATCAACTAGTAATCTATCTTCTGTCTGACTAGCTTACTATCTATTCTAATTTGTTCTTGTATACTGCACTATAATTACAGTATAGACAGCATTAGTGCTGCTGGTATTGGATCTCTCCATGGTGCTGAAAGACATCCTTTCCATGTTTCAATGTCAAGATGTTATATTAATATGGCACTGGCCTATGCACATAGATAATAAATGTATGCAATTTTGAGTTAAATATTACATTGTCAGATGGATCCTGAGGTGGCTAGCCTCAGGAACCATTAACATGGATACAGTACTACTTAGAGGCACAATAAGTGTGAGATAAAAAGCCAACAGCTTTATTATACAAAACCTGGAGGTTACACAAAATACACAATAAAAAAGTAATACAGACCAAACAGGGTGGTCAGAAGGGGAGACTCTCATACTCCAATATTTAGTATCAATCATTACATAATCGCATAACATAAAAGTACTCACCACGTGTCTCGGATTTTCAATTGGCCCACTGACATTGTAGCTTCAATACAAATACTCTACTCTAGTGGCCCCTAGCGAAAGCTTTGCAGTATAACATGAGAAGCAGCAGCTACTCATTTCACATCATAGCAGTATTATGATACATCTGTTCTCCAAATGTCTACTCCTCCAAGAAATAAAAGGGTTACAAATTCTAAATGAATTTTTTATATGTGATACCAATGTTAGATATTGCACAGATTTGCTTTTATATATATCCAAAATGACCCAATATTTAGTGTCTTGACCATTGCATAAAAAATTGTAAAAGCAAGAAAAAAAAAATACTCAAATCAATACAGTTGTTATTACTTCATGAACGAACATATGTATTATTGTCATCATCATCATTTATTTATATAGCGCATATTACATAGCAATGTACAATAAATTAGAGTTGAGACACAATCACAAGATAAACACAGGTACAGAATATGACACAGGAGGAGTAGAGGACCCTGCCCGGTTGGGTTTACAATCTAATAGGTTGGGAAACAGAGTATACAATAGGTGGGGGGTGTAGTCCCTGTACATCAGTGCCAGATTGCCAGATTGGAAGAGGCAGAATCAGTAAAAGCATCATGCTGCTAATAGTGGAGATTGGAATAATAGAGAGATTAGCTAATCACTGTGATACTTTTCTAAACCTTTGTGTTGCATTCATGTTCCATAAAAGTTGCCCCTTTAAGAAAATTAGGTAAAATCTATTGGCGATCATTTTTCCTGGAAAGCATTGGTAGACAGGTATATGATATATGATATATGGCAGGTTAAAGGAATGTATAAAAAGACGCCTACATTTTTCGTGCAATTTCTCCTATAACATTTCAGTATCACAATGTTGGTTCATAAAGTGATAACAACTGTATAGCTTTTACAACTTTATAAGAAGACACAAGGTGAACAGCAGAAGCAATCTACATTTACAGCACTTGAACCAAGAGTTACATTCCTGTAAAAGCAAAAGGAATAATTTAGATGATTAAATTGGTTTCACCACTAGATGATGTCTACACTAAGATAGTGCCACCTCAAGACTGAAAAGCAAATGGCTTTAAGGGAGAACTGCATTTTTTATTAAATGATACACAATATTAGAAGGAATACATACTAGATGGTTCACAAAAGGAAAATAAGCTGCTCATGACCAATGATCAATGCTTTCATGACTTCAACCATTCAGTCAAGGTAAAGCATGTTCCTTTTAATACTCAATTTGCATGTGATTGAGAATACCTTTCAAGATGGCATTTTCCACTATCACTAAAATACATCATAATTCCCTTGCAATGTATTTCAAGATAACAGCCTAACCTGCCTTCATAAACAAACCCCATACTTATTTCTAAACAGAATACTTACCTTAAATTTGGAGATAAAAAGCCTGCGCCTTATCTATAAATCATACAATATACAAGGCAAATGATTAAGGGTCCCCATACACCTTTAGATTTCTCTGTCAGATTTCCTTTAGATCTCCTTTGGTTTTACCGAAACCATGTAATATGAGGGACTTTCTAAACCATCAAGTCTACATGTGTTTGATCGCAGAGGACCATATACCACGTAGCTATTGGTAGATCTAAAAGATTTGGTAGAGCTAAAGGTGTATGGCCAGTTTAAGTAATCTATCAGATGATTTATGAGAACAGTACTTTCTGTCTAAAGAAACCACAGAACTCTCATAAAATGGATCACATTTGTTTCAAAGAAATAGTAAGATTAAGCACCAGTCTCTTGATATGCTGATTGCTCCATTATTTAATGACTATGCCACACTGACTATGAAATGTGTTTCCCCAGGAGAAGTTGTAGCACATTACAAATTGAAGTAGAGTTACATCTGTCATCTTCAGCTAACAGAAGGAAAAATGTGGTTCCTATAACATTTATCTCAATTTGGCAGACAAGTATAGTAATACAAAGAGCCACCGATAAATGTCTAGCTTAGCACATGTAAGATTACATTTATGCTTCTTTAACAATAATCTCTGATTGCAGACATTACATTATCATTTTGTTTTTTGTAGTTGAAGCAATACTATTTCCAAAGTACTTTTATTTTTTTTGTTGTATGATCATACAAGTAAACATTGCTCAAAATATGTACAGCTGAGGCTGCAATGACATTAACCTGACAGAGGCAGGGACCGACAGATCGGGAGCTCTGATGGGCTGTGGAGATAGCCTTGTCAAAGCCCCATTGCCGTCAATCGGCGGCTCATGCACTCCATTAAAATCACTGCATTCAACTCAAGGATTTAATGGATAGTGGAGCACTAGCCTAAAGCTGGGAACAGATGGCTCAATATAGGAGCCATTCGAGATTCCTAGCAGCAGTGCAATGATGCAATTGCGCTGATGCTGATATCTGAGGAACTGGAGACACAGTATTGTGTGTTCCCAGCTCAGCTGATGCTTTCCATTGAGACCAATGGTCTCTATGCAAAGCAATAGACATGGACCGTGATTTACGGTCATGTCCGATATCCCTGTTTTCGAGCTGGATTGACTGGTCCCGCTCCAAAACAGCCATGGCCACATATTATATGGGCCAGATAAAAGGCCGTGAGCATGCACGGCACTCGAAGCAGCCATCGATCTGGCCCATATCTATACGTGTGTTCCATGCTTAAGTATCTAAAAAAGAAACATTGGCTACTGTATATACAATTGAACTAAATGAACTAAACTAGTTAAGCTAAGCCTAATTAACTACATTAACTAAGCTAAACTAAACCAAACCTGTCTTCTGTATTCTTCATTTTCACATTCCCCACTCCCCTAATGGTGCAGATTTGAAAATTAAGAATACAGACAGGTGTACTGTACAAGAGAAAAAAGCAATGCAAAAGGTAGTCCTTTACAGTAGCAAGGATGGTGGCTCATACAAAAAAGAGGAAGTTTTTCACTAAGTAATATTTTATTATATTTTTATTTTTCATCCCCAGGTTACAGATCTGCTTTAATTGAAGTCCATATTCGCCTATGCAGCTATAGGTATTGTGGAAAAACTTGTCCATAAATAGATACAGAAGTCTTAGTTTGTATCTGTTTTTGGTGGTAATGTTTAACAAAAAAATGATAATTGACAGTGAAAGTGGTTGAGAGGTCAGATATGGATACTGCTTGCTTGTTAGTAATATGTAAATACCCATGTACAATGTGCACATATACAAACACACATCCATAGAAATGTTGGGCTTGATAAAATCATCCATTCTTTTTCCTAGCAATGCCTTTTAGTACAACCAATGGTCATTTAAATAAGCTGCCTAATCATATTCTGTCCCCTTCCTAGTGAGCAAGTTTTACAGACAATCAGTTTACTGCAAGGTCATGTCTGCTGTGTAGTAGCAGCAGGAAACTAATTTTGAGATGAAAAGAGACGACACAAATATACCAAACATACCAATATAAAGTACATTCAGTACCTCTTTGCATCATTTTTCCACGCACAATGAGCTATGCAAAATGCTTGAATACATCTCTACCTCAATGTCATTATTGAATATGAAATATACAGTCATGCGTCAATGGCATTTGTTTAACCTCCCTGCCAGTTGCAGAAGCCGATTCCCAAAGTGGTTTGGTAAGTGGTGGTTTGTAAGATTGCAAAAAAACCCAAAAACCTTTCAATTGGCTTTCTCCAAGACATGCACTTTTGTATAGCAGAGGCTCTCATTCTCATCAAGGAAGAAGTCGAATTTTCACTCTATAAACTTTATGGAGAAGTCAGATTTGTCAAAGTACTATCAGGTTGTATATTGTATCAGAGATCTGTTGAGCTGATGCTCTGCTTTAAAAAAAATGGAACAAGATAAATTCTTTAGAACAGGTTAGTCACAGTATGTGATTCTGGTGATGTGAAATGCCTACCAATAAAAGATGGAGTCTAGGAAAACCTTGCCACACTTAACTTTTAGGTAATTAAGGTGTTTTAAACCTACCCCTCTCTGTCAGAAACCAAAAGAAAGGTTTTTGGGTTTGAATACACTGTATATTGGACACCATACAACATACTTTGATCATTGAGAAGCATTAGCAAATAACTAAATAAATACAGGAGACCCTTGAATTGCAAACTTAAGTGGTTCCCAAGGGTTGGTTATAAGGCAAGACTATTGTTCCCATAAGAAATAATGAAAATACCCATAATGTATTCTGACCCTCCCAAATCACCCTTTGCCTAAACTTTTCATAGTAAAAAACATTGTATAATATGCGCAATTTACTGGAAGCACCAATAATTTGCTGCTGTTCTCACCAAAAAGTTTAAATGTGGTTACATTACCAGAAACAAAAATTTGTAATCACCATTCAAGGTGACATCTTAGGCTTTCAGGAAGAGAGGATGAAATGGAAGGTGGTTATTGTTTGTAAGGACCTCCCTTCAATAAGAACATCAGGAATCATGCCTTGTAGCCTTTTGTAGATTGGTGAGATGGTCCATATTGACATGCTGTACTTAACCTCCCTAGCGCTCTTGTGAGGTCCATATTTCTGTACCAAAAGTGCACCATAGACTTAAATGTAATTTTTTTATGTTGTAGGCCTGTAACTTTCCAAAATATGTCCATACAAGGGTCTTGTAGACATCCTGAATAATGTTGGAAACAAACAATTATGTTAAAAAAATTACATTAAAAAAATTAGTAAATAAAATTTATCATTTGAATGATAAAATGTCGTAAATACTTATTTTGTATGATAGATTTCAAAACAGTATGTATTCATATTTATGTTTTGTTCATAATAACATTTTTATTCAATTGGAAATGTGATATGTCTTTTATTTTTACTATGAATTGTATTGCATACAGTTATCACTGTATCCAATACAATGCCTTTGGCATGAACACACCAGGGAAGAAAGGGTTAACTGCAAATAGCACATCTGGAAAATCACATTCAGAACAGTCATCTCCATCTCTAACACTGTTCTGGTGTGATTTACATTTGAGTCTGCACCATTCTGATGTGAGGTCCCCTCTCCTCCTGCTTGTACTTCAGATTGGAGCCGGGGCTCTGATCTTCGCCGGACGGCTCCATCTTGTCCAGCTCTAACTTATCAGTCCTGCAACGGACAAGATGGAGCCATCCGGCAGTCAGGAATGGCAGGGGGATTAATAGTGACATCAGGTCAAATGAATGCCACCACACAAGCAGAAACATGTTTTGGCCTCAGCCACAATTCTGGTGGTAAGTCAAATCTTTGGTTGTAAGTTAAAATTAAAATGTTGTATTTACAGTGCTTAGATGGGAGTTTTTATGCATATCAAAAAAGTGCTTTAGTTGGTCAAAGCTTTCTTTCTAAATAGTTTAAATTGTAAATGACGAATTTCCAGAAAGTGGAGTCAAACTTGTGTGTCAATTCCGATCAGTACAAAATAATCGTCATAATTCCCATTATCTCGAATGTATTCGCATGGCAGATATTTTATTCTATATTTTGCCATCACAAAGGACAACTCTTCCGAGTTGGCAAACAATTATCTTTTGAAGTTAATGGAGTATAATTATAGCATTTAGTTAATGGCTGAGAGTTGTGTTTTTCTCCAGAACATTTATGTTCTCTGTGCCTGAAGTTGTCTTTGTGACGCTTATGATAGTTTATGTTTTATATTTGTCCCAGTTGTAAATTGTTGCAGAGACTCATTTTACCATTTGAAGATTAAGCTATATGTCATCCATCATAATAAGGAAATAAAGCTAATTATAAATAATTTTAAAAAATAGAATTTATTTTGTATGACAGTATTAAGTCAATACAAACTCTAAAACACATGCATTGTATTATGACAAAATGTTTCTGTGTTTTAAAAATGTATGCAGGAATATTTAATGGATGCTGTATTTAAACAGTTTGTAAATCTGAAAATAGTTAGTAGTTTCAGGGGTTAACTTAGGGGTGCTTACCCTCAAAATTCCAGTGTTGTACTACTAAAGGTATTAGAGATCTGGTGGTTCAAGTTTGTCTAGTGTATGAAAATAAATTTCTTTTTACCTGCTGTCCTCCCTCATATGCCAATCTGTACCTGGGGGGATGGGAGATCTATTTTCCAATAAAGCCCTGTCATCTCTGCCATATAGCTTCATGATGATGTTATATTGACGAGGTCTTGGTAATATGGGCAGGCACGCAAAAATAATGTTTTCTTACTGAACTTAATCATATAAATGATTATAATCTAACATTCACTATGGACAGTTCCCAAGAACGAATCACATTTCTAGATATTGAACTGTTTGATGAACAAGGAAAAAATATTACCACCTTGTATAGGAAACCCTCTACAGGGAATACCATACTCCATACCACCAGTGCTCACCCGTCATCTTTAATCAGATCTATACCATTTAGCCAGTATTTAGATTTACGGAGATACGGAGCTATAGGTAGAGATGGTGGAATTTTTTCTTCAAAAATTCAACCATTTCGACGATTTTGAGTTAATTGCAAAGCCCCTGAACATGGTATCATCACCAAACTTGCTGGAGATGTAGATGGCTTTAACACAAATAGTTTTTGCATAAATTAAGTTCAAAGTCAAGTCAAAATTGTGAAAATCTGAATTTTGAACTTAATTTATGCAAAAACTTGTGCTTTCTCAGTACATTTTACATATTTTGCCAGTAAAAATATTTGATAATATATAGATGATAACCTTGGTTCCAACCATAAAGCATTGCTCTTACCCCCTTTACATCCCCAGAATCATTGATGATGCTGGAGATGAGATGAAAAAAAACAGCATTGCCTCTTTTAACCTCCTGAGCGTTTCACCGAGGTCCAGATTTCTGTACCAAAAGCGTTATGCTGTT
>CM070034.1:123704570-123725366 GCA_036250615.1 Ptychadena robeensis
AAGTGCACTTCGCATGTCAACGGACGAGCTGGACTCGTCCAACACTGATCGGAGGCCCCGCGTCGCTCACTACGATCCACGGTCCCGGCGGCTCGATCTCACAAATGATCTTCCTGGAAGGAAGAGATCCCTTGCCCCCCCGGCGGAGTGAAGTGATAGCGTCACATCCCACAGGGGCGGAGGGCGGGAAGTTTCAATGGAAAATGAGGAAGAAACCTCGGAGCCGCTCGACACATAAACAGCCTGCGCAGATCACGTACTGTTGTTGTGTTGACCGGCTGGGACGGCGGTCGCGGTTCTTGCTGGAATCCCTTTTTTCTTTTTTTTGCTGCTCGATGAAGAGGGAGATCACGGGAGCAGCAGGGAGGATTCCTCAGAAGCTCCCCTCCCCACGCCCGGCTGCCTGACTCAGGGGGGGGGGGGGGTGTTTGGAGATGTACAAGTGTCCGGTTACTCTAACCGATCAGCAGCACACCTTCAAATAAGCACAGAGGAGGGGGAGATGTTCTCTCAGGTCACCTCCCTCTGGACACCAAAGAATGATGATATGCCTTTTCGTTCCTAAGCTCTTCTGTCGTAGTAGAAGTCACCTCTGGTGAGGAGGTAGATCTTCCAGGCTTTGTGCTTTGGGGGGGGTCTTCCACTCGCAAGGACGCTGGCTCTTCAATTCATAGAAGGAGGAATTCCAGGTGGGTAAGCGGAGGAGTGCCAGATGTGATGCCTGGGCTGCAGACGTGGAGGGGGTGGGGGGGGGGCTGTGCGGTTCTATGGTGCGTTTTTGGTACAGAAATCTGTACCTATGCAGTGCGCTAGGGAGGTTAAAGACTTGATCACTGTTTCTGCATCAATATTATTCCAGGCATTTATGACAAACTTGCACAAAACACTGTGGAGCACGCATGTTTCCTCCTTTTGTGAATGATTTTTTGCCACTAACCATTCATTCATTCCATTATTATTGAATGCGATTGAATGGCTTATTTAGGCACACATCCAGTGGCTGTACCAATGATGTCAATCCTGCAGGAATAACTGCCACATCTGTGTTTAGTCTTGCAAGCATTTGCTTGGTGCTGGGAGTTAAATGAGCCCTGAACATATCCCATACATGTAGACTATGTTTTTAGCAAGTCCACCTGGTCGCCTGCTCCATACATTATCAAGCCAGAGCTTTACCCCTAATTCATCCATCCAGCCTTTTTCATTCACATGCACAAAACAACCACCAGGGAACTTGAGTTTCAGCATTGTTTTTCTTTTAAAATAATAATTGGTCTCAGTTTGGAGCCATCAGCTGTGCATCCTGGTACTACTGTAAAACTGGACTCATGTCCTGTTGTTTGTCCAACTATATCAAAATTCATTGGAGTTTCATCCATATTTCTAATACTACTTAACGCATAGCCATGTTTTAAACTATTTACTTTGCTCTCAAGATCTGCAGGTAATTTTTGAGCAATTTTTGTCTTTTGCCTCAGTACCATATTATGCCTTTCCATGAATCTAGTACACCAGGATACAGTGACCTTAAAGCTGTTGCTATGATCTGGGTTAGATTTGGCCCACTGAAGTGCAAACAAGCGTATTTTACTTCGCGTCGCCACATTACCACTTTGGCGATGCTCAATAACCATGTCTGCTACATGTTTTTCAAGTGCTGACCAATGTGGGGTGCCTCTTCTTAATGAACACTTACCCCTTGGCATGCTTGACCCCTTGACACTTACCCCTTGGCACCCCAAAACCATCTTTTCTGTTACTCCAAATTGTCTTGCAGCAGCGGAGTTATAATGTTCCACGGCAAAGTTTACAACTTGTTTAAGCTTGAAACTGGCTCTTTAACTGAAACTGAATCTTTATTCTTGCTGGTGGAACCATGATGGGTTTTTGACTGTTAGACTGTACTGTATGTGATGGTGCTATACTGTGTGAACAGGTACAGATACTGGTGCTATACTGTGTGAACAGGTACAGATATTGGTGCTGTACTGTATATGGTACCCAGTATACAACAACCAGCCAGCGAGTGTACTGTGAGCGAGTGTACTGTGTACCTTGGTTGGTTGTTGGATACAAAGCCTGCTTGGATTAGTGCGCTCTCTCTGGCTCCAGGAGTCAGCTCCCCGTGTCTCCAAGACTCACCTCTCTAGATATATTTATATTAGTCATAAATCATCGTATATACTTGAGTATATGTCGACCAAAATATAAGCAAATATACCAAATTTTTTCTACAAAAATGGGAAAGACGTATTGACTTGAGAATAAGCCGAGGGTGGGAAATGCAAAGTCAATTAGTGGAGTATTCTTTATGAGAAAAATATAGAGAAAGCACCATTGCCCCTAGAAATTGATCAAACAGTAAATCTTAGTGCCACCACCTCAATAAAGTTAAGAGAACACAGGCTCATTGTTATTACAGGATGAGTTTTCAAGGTACTTCTAATGATTCAAATGTGAAAAAAAGTTTCCATTTAGTCTTTTTTTATTATTATTGGGACCAATATATGGAATGGGAATGTAAACTTATTTTCATGTTTGAATCAAAATTGACAGTAAAAATTAACAATTAGTCCACTACATGGCGCTGGCGTCCAAACTTGCTTACATTTCACAAACCGATCTTGGAAACACATGGGATCATTCACAGAGGCTGCCGGATCTGTGACCTAGTGACCACCAAACACCCAGACAGGTAAGTGGGACCCGGGGAATAGACGAGGGGGGCTTTTTAAACACATCTTTCAAAAGTATTTTGTTCTGAAAATTGTTAATCTGCAATGGACTAGCAGGTTAAGCATTTACTTCATTACAAGTGGTTTAATTAGGAAACTTTGCTTCCACTCTAGATGTACTATATGATTTTGGTAACATAATAGGATGGCCGAGATTTTTTTTACCGGATATGTAAATGATAGACCTTTGCTGTATTAAAGGAACATAATGAGTTTCCGGACACAAGGTAGCAAATGGTTCACAACCCATTTTCTTTTCTTGAATTTTCTGTTAGAATATCCCTTAAATATTATTTACAACGAAACTTCATGTGGACTGACCATATCTCCCTTTGTTAAATTTAGCTGGCTATTTTTAAAAGTGGGAGTTACTCTAGGCATAAACTGCTGAATGACACAGGTTTCCTAGATTGTGCTGTTGTCTGACTTTATCAATGAAAGCATCGTCTAGATAATCTTTCTCTGCAGAAAGTGTAGTTTTATTGATGATAAAATCTTACAAACACCTCTGGAAGAGCATGACAGTGTGACTGGATTCATGGAAATTATTTACCAAAAAATTAAGCATATACAGCTTTATTCTACATATTTAAAAACTATTCTTTATTTCATCATGGAATAACTTCGGAATGGTAATTTATTTTCCCCAAAAAGCATTAATGTTTTTGAAAATTCAATTTAAATCAAAAAAATCTGATTTAAATAAAAAAAATCATTGATTTTTATCCACCCTGTTTGTCAGTGTGTGTTTCAAACACATCAGCAGAAGACTGCATCAGAATTTGGATTGTAAGGGATGGTTTTGATTATCTTTTTTATTTATAACAAAAACATCATGGATTTTGTGATTAAAGTTTTGGTTCACTTTCAATTAAAACCAATGTCAGGCTCTTTATCTAAATCGTCGATAGAAATAAAGGATTCCTGTCTTTTTTTGGGTTTGCCTTCTGGTCATATCTTGTAATCTTATTTTTTATCTAGTTTGTGCAGAAATGATATCTGAATATCATTTTGATAAACTGCAATGTTCTTGTTTCTAACTGATTTTCTAACTGATAATATTGCACATCTAGGACATATGTCTTCCCGTGTATCTGACTCCTTGCATGTGTCAAGTAGGTTACTTACAGAAATACTATGCACAGGAGTGGAATAGTCCTCAATTATCAATTGACAAAAACCTTCTATTCTTGTATTTTCTTGTGAACGCTTTTTCCCAAAGTCATGGCTATAATTTACCCCTCTGCTTTGCTCTTCTTCCACCACTTGACCCGATACCTGGCGATTTATTATTCTACCACCCTTGTGGTAGTTCGTTTCAAATGTTTCCTACAAGACAAATATCACTATAAGAAATTGATAAAATTTGTTACGGCAATTTCCTTAGACAACACCTACCAAAATATGGGTGACATTCTGGGGTACCAAGATGCTACTATGATCCACAGCAGCTGTGGATGAGAATACTACTTTGATGTAGCAGTATGTTTGTATTTGAACCCCCCTGCCTTTCCTGACGGGTTCGTGAGGCAGAGATCGGAGCTGGTTGCATCTCCCTGGGCGGGACATCCACGTAGGGGACCCATAATGCCCCGTTGCATTATGGGGCCCCTTCAGTCGGCCGGGCACCCTTTGTGTGCCGGCCATAAGCTGCAATGAAGACGCCGTCTTCATTGCAGCTTATGGCATCGGCCAGAGAAGATCGGACATGTCCGTTCTCTGGCCGGCCGAGCAGTGGGGCGACAGGGATCTGTCGCCCCATGTGGGCACATGCCGATTAGCGGCCGATTTTTAACCTGACCGACGGCGGGTACGCGCACGCCCTGGCGGTCAGATTAAAAAACGGCCGCTTATCGGCATGTGTATGGCTAGCATTAATCGATTCTCTCACTAGCCGGTATAGGACAATAACCCATGGGAACACTGATCTAAGCAATCTTTATTCACACAGCTTGAGGATCACCTCTCTGGATCTGGTATATGCTCCCATTCTACTCAATGAAGTAACCTGGGGAGAATCCCAGAACACATACTAAGATTCCCCCATATACGAGAACATTTTTAACCACGTTTCTGGACATATATAATGCAAGCAGGTAAAAGTGTGCGACACAATATGGTTTGCATGCACAACCTATTCAGGAAACGGATGTGTTTATTTGTGAACTTTTGTTTTTTCTTTATGCACAGTTAATCCCCTATTCCGAGGAAGCCCCTTGCGTTGGGTGTTTTTTGTTTAATCTATACATTAATGGATAATTGATTATATATTTTAAACTATATATTAATAAAAATAACTTTTTGCAAAAGTCATTAATAGGTGCCATAAAAAGCCCCTTCCTTTGGACTACTAGATATTTAGATGATACTTGATCCTGTGAGATGAAACTGTGGTCCTTCCCCCTTGTTCAAAGCATCTTTAATCACCCTTTTGTGCCATGGCTTATATACCTTTTCCCTCATACACTTGGTTACCAGTTTAAAATATATAGCTAATGTACAACCGAATTCTTGCTTATCCATAATGGCTTATAACATACAAACGTTCAGCCCGACTCATGATTTTCACAAACACAAAATATACGTCAACGCGCTTATCCATGGAATCCCTCAGAATGTCCTCAAAGGATAGGTCAGTAGACCTAGACACCTGTGAGAAGGCTGCATCTAATTTAGGGACTTTATTCCAGGGTAACTCAGCATTGTCATCTAATGGGAAGCGTCTTTTTAAACCGGAGGGAAACACCGGTTTCCTCTCTGAATGTTGTCATTCTTTAAGAATGGCCTCAGATAATACCTGATGAACCGGAAAAACCTTGCCCTTATGGCTGGCCATGCTCCTATACATCTTGTCATGTATAGAGGCGGAAACTCGCTCCTCTTGGATCTCCTCGCCGGCACAACACTGAGGCATGCTGCGGACCCCCGGCAGAAGGTGAAAACAGCGCGACCGCCGACATCTGCAAGGGGAAGGAGACCACAAGAGGCCAGACTCTCGCCGAGCATGGCACCCACCAGGAACCCCCGATGGACCGGTCCCAGGGAGCACGGCCGGCGGGATGGGGTAAGGCTCGCATTCATCCGCAGACCGGGCAGCACCATGAAAGAATGCTCCCACCTAGCTACACTACTGGGTGCATGTCCCTCCGGTCGGAGAAAACACAAGACTGCCAGATGACACTAGGAGGGGCTTATTTAACAGATCTAGGTGTTGTGTTTCCTCCCTCTGGCAGGTGGAGCTTCTCTCATGTGGCTGTCCTGGAAACCACGATATGGGAAAGCATGTGTGTATAACCTATATGCAAAAACAGGCGTCTTAAATTCTACAATAGAAGCAGAGTTTTGCAACATTAAAAATGTGCTGAATCACCTTTGGCTAATATTCGAGTCAGGTGTGGTTTGTACTCACAGATGTTCTCTTTATCCCCCACCAGTTGGAGTGCCACAGTTGTCTTCTCCACTGCATCTGAACCTGAATTCCGAAGCTTGGCAATCACCCAATCAATCACTGCTCCTTTAGCCCCTTCTCTTTACTGGAAGACGTCTGTCTGCTGCTTGGCTTTGCTGCTATCAAGGGAGACACTACTTCATTTAAAGTTGAGGATTTATGCCTTAGATGGCTGATTGTGTAATGATTTAGGGCTCATTCACACTGAGGGGGTGTGCTGCGGCTCCAGCTTTTTTGCCCATTGCATTTTTCCACACATTGAAATTAATGGTGAGGAAAACATCTGAAGTGGAGCAAAATTCATAGCATATCACATTTCTGTCAATGCATTTTACTGGGTTACTATGCATCTGGAAATGAATTTGGGACACCAGAACATTCCATAACAAAAGCATTTTCCATGTGTCTCTCTGTGACTTAACTGCTGCATATCCCACCATCGGCTTATTATTGAGTCAATAATTTTTACCCATTTCCAAGGTAAAATTAGGTACCTCTGCATATATACGAGATGGCTTATACTTGAGTATATATGGTAAGTAGTGCATCAATTTAAATTAATCTCCTGTCATAGTTTCTACTGCAAACAAACTAAATAAACTGCTACTACACATTAAGAAAAGAAAATTATTCTTAGAAATACAGAGATCAACTGAAAGTATTTAAAGGGGGGGGGGGGGGGGGGGGGGGGGGTTCATAGTAGTTCATAATATTACACACTCAATATGATTTTTATTCATGGTCACATACATCTACAGACGGCACCTTTATTCTACCATTGTAACAGTAGTTGATTAGCTATTTAACTGACGGAGTAGCTGCGTAACATATTCATTAACTTGTAAGTAGTATGCAGAAAACGGTTAGTACGAATTTTAAGCAAGATTACAGCATAAAGGGCATGGAAGTAGAAAAACTCTTACAACTTTAGCTTTACCCTCCCTAACGGTCAGCCCCAAGAGCCCCTTTAGGGTGATCGTATCGGAGTACGCTGTATTCTGCTTTAATCTCCCGCTCTCCCCCCATCAATGATGCCGGCGACATGTGCTGGGAAAACGGACACCCTCCATTGGCATCACCGATGATGCAGACTCTCGCTGCGGCTGTATGGAGAATCGCCGCAGCTTTCCGTGGGTATGGTTGGTTGTTAGGATTCCGGTTCGTTTGGAGTTCAAACTCCAGACGAACTGGATTAGTCTTATCCGCTAGGTGGTTTAAAGGGGATCATTGCTTAGGTTTTTTAAATCAATTAATTTGTCCAATTTACACATCACTGTCAGTCCAACATCAATCTATGGTACTACCACACAGTGCGATTACAGCGTAAAACGAAATCGATTCCTTTCCAAAGGCCTAAAAGGTAGCCATACACAGGTCGATTTTACACTCGATTCCTGGCCGATCGATCACCAGGCGCGTGCACGTCGATCGATCGCCGAGGAATCAAGTGCAGCCCACCTTGACAGATCGACCCCGACCGATCGATATGGCCCCCTAATCAGATCGGCCAGGGAACCAACCTGTCAGTGTTTTCTGGTCGATCGGGCCCACATCGAGGGACGTTGATCATCAGGATCATTTCCGATCGACTGACATTTGTGAATCGATCGACTGGTAACAGAATCGTCCAGGAATCGGTGGCCTAAGGTGTTAGGCACAGACTTGTATGGTCGATCGATTGATGCCTGTGACTTCACCGGAGTTGATCGGATCGCCGATCGATCGCTCAGGAATCGACACGTGTATGGCTAGCTTTAGGGAATGCTTCTTTAGAAGTTCAGATACAGATTAAAATACCTAGAAATCCCATCAGATACTTCACAATCACAAAATCATGCACAATCAACAAAAAATTTCCAACATGATCGATCCCAACTATTTCCATTTTGGTGGCTCAATTCAGATTTAAAAAAAAGAAAATGTACAAACAATATGTTAGTAACTCAATCCTAAAAGAGAAACTGAATGGTGTATGCACATTTTGGGTTTTGTTTTCTTAAGATCATATATTGTCATTTCAATAACTCTGGAATGTGAGAGGGCCCTCAGCATCCTCACATAGTACAGTGCAGGACAACATAATTTGTAGATAGCTGGGCAATGATGCTTAGTGAAAGCCAGTGGGGGACTGGCTTAGTAAAGAAGAAAAAGTAGAAGTAATCATGAAGATAGGCAAGTTCATCTCTTAAACTATATTTTCCTAAAGAAAAGCAACAATGAGGGGAACTTCCTGTAAAAGGTTTATTATAATTTTTTTCCTGGTTAACCTTTCAAATTTATATTCAACAAATACCACTGATCATCTGCATACTTACAGTAACACAATTACAATAAAAGCTTTTGATATGGGTTGTTGGTGTCAGTGAAATATATAGAAAATAATCAAGCTTGCATTGAGTGCTTAGGGACAGAGTTTCACATCTACTTACAAAAAAACAGTCAGTCAATGGTTTAGTTTTTTTTTTCCAAAACTTTTGCACATTTATTATTTATAACAAAAGCAGAATAACCAATAAGACAATCTGAACATTTTGAAATACAATACTGGTTAAATATAGTTTTTAGAAGTTTTTTTCCCCCTAGGAAATTGGTATATTGGTATATGACTGTCCACATAACTATGACCTTGTGGGGTTTCAGTTGCGGTCATGAATTTTTTTTTGTAAAAAGAGGGTGGATAATGTTAAATAATGAAATGTAGAGGGGGGGGGGGGTAAGTAAACAACAGGAAAAAAAAGGCACAAAAGAAGACAGTTTACGACAGTAGTAGAAGTTCAAAGCAATCCTAAACTCAAAATTCTTGGAGGTCAACAAGGAGGTCTCGATGTGTATTAGGACATTTGTAAAGAGAGAACTACTGGGTTCCACTAGATCCAAAATATTGTATTAAAAAATTAACTAGACCATAGATTTTCTAAAAATGTGACATCTAGAATTTCAGATACTGAAGTGTAAAATATACAGAAACTCCACTTAAGCCGATATCCTTTAGATCTACCAACAACTATGTAGTATATGGTCCTCTGCGATTGAACACAGGTAGACTTGATAGTTTAGAAAGTCCCTCAAAATAAATGGTTTTGGTAAAACAAAAAAGGAAAGGAAATCTGACAGAGAAATCTAAAAGGTGTATGGGGGCCCTGATTTGCCGCATGAAGCTCACATCCTGAGATATGTGAGATGGTGGCGATTTGATGATTTAAAAACACTCAATCACAAATAAAAAAATTTAACAACTGTTGGTAGATGTTATGCTTTCTGCTGGTTATAAGGAATCACTTCACAAGGAATAATTGCTTTTGAGGTCTAATAGCCTTATAACCCTACCTGAAAAGTGAGGAAGAATAATCTTAATACTAAAAGTATCATCTTAACAGGCTAATTGACAGTTTTAATTCAATGACTACCTATGCCTAGTATTAAACAAACTTCACACAGAACACATCTTGATAAAGTGATATCACCAGTTATTTTCAATAAGACTTTAATGTTCATAATGTATGCCTCTTCACTGTGTGAAGAAATCCTTCAGTATACTTTTAGCAGGAAATACAAAGCTTAAATTATTTTTACAAATTTTTCTTTAGCTGCCACATGCGTTTTATGCAAGAAAAAAAATTATTTTACAAACAAGACCACAAAACTATTTGACGAGTGATGGTTGAATATTGCCCACTGGTCAGTTCTAGAACATGTTGGCAGTCATCTAAATATTTGGAATCTCGAATCCGAAGTCAATGAGGCGGCAGATTGCAGATGATTTATTGCCAGTAGAGTCACCGCAAAAGCCAAAAACTTGGTTCAAATAATGGTCCCGAGATATTTGCAGGTCTTCTCACAACAATTTGGTGGAAAGAGGAAAACAGCAGTTTGTAAAGCAGTGGCAGAGACATTATATGCAGTTTTCAGATACTTTAATTTCCCTAAACACTGTCCACTGCTAGAACTTGTCACATGCAAAACATGTTTTATTTCTTCTGTGTTCATTAGGTGGTTTATATGTAGATGATTAGTTGCTCAGTATCACTTTCCACCTCCTGAATAATTGTATGGTTCTCCCCCTTGTGAACGATGTGATGTTTACTAAGAAGATTACTGTCTGAAAAGGCGCTGCCACATTCTAAGCATCTGAATTTCTTCTCTCCCACATGAATTTTATTGTGCGTAATAAGATCACTAACTTCCGGGAAGCATTGAAAACATTCTGTACATCTAAACGGCTTCTCTCCTTTGTGGGTTTTCTGGTGAACAACAAGACTGCGCCTATTAGGGAAAGATTTATCACATTTCAAACATTTAAATGGTTTCTCTCCTGTGTGGGTCTTCTTGTGTTGATTTAAAGCAGAACTCTGCGTAAAGCACCGGTCACAATCAGTACACTTAAATGGTTTCTCTCCGCTATGAACCTTCTTGTGTTGAGTAAGATTAGGTTTGTGTGAAAAGCACTTATCACATTCTGGACATTTAAAAGGTTTCTCTCCACTGTGAATCCTCATATGAACATTGAGATTTGACTTGTTAGAAAACCTTTTCTGGCATTCCGCACACTGATACGGCTTTGCAGCAAACTTAATCATCTTGCTGTGAATTCTTTCTACAGTAGGATATTAAAGAAGAAATTCAGTGGATTTATTCACCTACAGAAAAAAATAAATACAAGTTTACACAAAATCAAAGATCGACAAAGCCACAGTTTATGCATTTATGGCTTTCTGTAGTGTTTTATTTAAATCAACTGGACTTGGTTTGTTTCTTGAAGATGTTTGGCTAGTCATCAATTTACTACAAAACACTACAGATATACAATGACCTGGGGATGAATGAGAACCTTCACAGACATGATTATGGCTTCCTTTTGTAATCAAATCATTTGCATATCTCATAAGTAGCCTTGCTCTACCCTATGAGAGAATCGCATGGATACCATTTATCTCACATTGTGTCTTCAGACAATCTTCCAGTCACGTTTCATAGCAAGTTTTGCTAGATAGATTTTAAATGTGATCTTCTTGCACAATTTAAATAGCAACTGCCAGTTTAACATGGATCGATGCCACAACCAAATCACTTTAAATATTTTTCTTTTAAAAAACCTAAAAAAAGCAACAGATAAACTTTACATTCAAATTCTAGGGTACAAAAAGTGTGAGCATACACTTATGTACTAAGATCTAACCTTACTGTTAGATACCTGCTGCTGGGCTTTCTCTGCTAATGAATGGGATGTGTGAATCAGTATTTGGTATTGAATTTTGGGAAAACTGAAGTATTTAAAATGAATATGTAATACATCTGTATGATATATATTTAGACTCTGGATGGGCTTAAAGCAGGGTACACACATGTAGATATGGGCTACATCGACAGCCGCTTTGAGCGCTGTGCATGCTCATGGCCATCTATCTGGCCCATATCATATGCAGCGATCCCGGTATTCGAGCGGGACCGATCAATCCCTCTCGAAAAACAGGGATTTCGGACATACAAAGCATCGGCTGAGCTGGAGAGACAGCAAAGCTCCTCTGATGTCTGACAGCGGCGGGATGACGTCATCACGCTGCTGCAGGGAACTTCGGATGGCTTCAATATGGATCCGTCTGTTCCCTGCTTAATTATCCATGAAAACCTAACTTAAAGTGGACCTACCACCAGAAATCTATGTCTTTATGAATGGCACTAGAAGTGCCAGTAATAGGGAGGAATGCAGTAAAAAACTCAAAAACGTTCCTGTAATGACCATTTTAACAAGATTACCACACAGCTCCCCTCACTTCCTGGTTCGCTGAAGGCAACACATGAAACGGGGGGTGCAATTTTGCGGGTGGCCACTGGGGGCGTTCAATGATCTTCTATGGGAATTTTATAAGCAGATCACTGAGAAATCAAAGCTTCCTGTGACGTCCTGCCCGATTTCTGCTGACCCAGGAAGTGAGGAGAGCTGCCGGGTTATATTCTTAAATTGCTCATAACAGGAGCGTTTTTGGTTTTTTTCACTGCATTCCTCCCTTTTATTGGCACTCCTAATGCAATTCATGAAAACATAGATTCCTGGTGGTATAACCCACTGGGCAGCCATTTTTTATGGCACAAAAACCTCATGTCACCGGCAATTGCGGCGTGCTTGCCGGCTCTCCGCCCAGCTCTCTACACTCCTCCAGCGTCAAATAGACGCCTGTGGCGTGTGGAGAGGAGAGCCGCGCCCCCTCCATTAACATTGAGGTCTATGGCACCGCCCCCGCCCACTTCGGCGTCACAGATGACGCCGAAGACACGGGGGCGGAAGGGCTCCGTGTGTCGGCGGCTCTTCTACAGAGCCGCCGGCACACAGGGAGACGGCGGTTTTGCCCGATCCCGGTACGGGCACAGCTTGATCGGCGATCAACCGAGTTCGGGCAAACCACTAGGGAGGTTAAGGTTCGCTCACGTATTATGAATCATGGACATACTCTACGAGGAGAAGAATATAGGAACGGCTGGTAACATATAGTAAAAGGTAATTCTGAGAAACCTCAGGTGGATTTCTGAAAAATGTAAGAATGATCCCATCTTCACAAAAATCCATATTGCCTTTAGTGCCCTCACTACATGAAAACAAAAATCTTTTTGCTGAGGTTTTTATGTTGTAGGCCTGTAACTTTCTAAAATATGTCCATACAAGGGTCTAGTAGACATTCTGAACATAAAAATGTTGGAAACAAACATAAAAAATTATTTATATAATAAAAGGAATTATTTGAATGATAAAATCTCTAAAATACTTATTTTGAATGAAATATTTCAAAACAGTATGTACATATTTATGTTTTTTTTATATTCATAAAAAAATGTTTATTCCATTGGAAGGTTTTTTGCGTTATTGCGTTTTTTGTTTTTTATTTTACTTGTTCACACTTGTTCTTGTTCCCTATTTCCAATTTGAATCCCCTCGCCGCCCCTCGACGCAACGCCCGGCCCGCCCCAACCTGGATGTCCCCTTGGCCTCCCCTCCCGTGTTTTATTCTTCCTTTCTCCTCCTCCAGATCGGAGCCCCATAGCAGCACAAATAAGTAAATCTGCGCTGCCAGGGATCTGATCTTCTGATCTGATGGCTCCATCTAGTCTATTGCTATACTGACAAGTCAGCGCTGGATGAGATGGAGCCGTCAGGAACGGCAGGAGGGTTAAGTAATATGAAAATTCCATTTCAAAGTGATAACTCCATTCCAAACAAAATTTTTAATTGTGAGTACAATTTAGAACATTATTAGGTAGTGAGACATGAACCTGAAATACATATGTCAAAATAAAAATACATAAACACTTAACAACAGTATATAACAGGTTATAATGCACATCGGGCAGGGTCCTCTACACCTGCTGTGTCATAACCTGTACATTATCTTGTGTTGTGACTTTATTGTACAGCGCTGCATAATATGTTGGCGCTATATTAATAAATGCTAATATCGAAATCAGTGAATAGGTACCTGGAATGGTGTGGCATAGATAAATACCTATTACTGTCTGAGTGATACAGGAGTGAGCTCTCTCTTATTCACCAACAATGCATTTGCCTATTGATTTAATTAGCCTAAAGCTAGCCACACATGGTTCGATTTTAGCGTTCAATTAATGCTTTTCAATGAAAAAAGCAATAGATTGTAGAAAAATCGATGTGCTGCCCACATAGTACAATCGACGATCATTGATCGATTTTTGTAAAATCGTCGATTGAAAAGTGATCGGACAGGTTGGAAAATTTTGCTCGATTGTACAATCATTGGCTCGATTTTTTTGGCTCGATTTGTGCGGCTACTTCCCTTTAACTTCCAAATGAAACTAAAATCGTAAGAGGAACTCCATCGACGATTTTAGATTACGTCGATTAACTTTTCAGTCGAAATTGAACAGTAATTCATACTCCCCATGTGGTGTACATCGATTAAATTAAAATAGATTTTCGTTTTTTTGATCGAACTACTAGCTTAACAAGGGACATTCTCCAATAAATGTACTTCACACACCATCTAAAAGGCCCCCATACACCTTTTAATATATTTTTATAAAATTTCTGTACAATCAACTTTTCTTCTACCAAAACCATGTATTATGAGGACCTTCCAATCACTATGTATTCTATCAGGGAGGACCAGGCACTACATAGTTGTTGGCAGATTTAATGGAGATTGTATGGATCGATCTTAAGGTGTATGGGGGCTTTAGCCATTACCATGTTAACCTTCTGAGCGTTCTCCCCGAATTAACTCGGGCTGAGTTTCATGCATCATGAAACTCAGCCCGAGTTAACCGGAGGAACGCCCGAGGTCTCGCCGTCTTCTGACGGCGGTCGGGAGCATCGGCATGTATGCCGATGCTTCCGGGTCCGCCCCCGATCGGGTCACCGGTGACGCGAAGGGGGCGGGGGTAGGCGGCGCCATAGACCTCCGTCAAACTGGAGGGGCGTCGCTTTCTGTCAGCAGAAGTCCGGCGTCTCCAGCGACGCCGGACTTTTGTTTACATCCCTCAGCTGAGCAGGCAATCGCGGCGGAGCACATTGTGCGGAACACACGGTTATAAAAAAAACGTGCCACGTGGCAAACGCTCAGAGGGTTAATACTTGGCAGTATTACAGCAACACAATCCCCTGAATAGACACCATCAACATAGAAAGACAATCAAGAAGAGCAGTTTATGTATTCCCTAAATACCATACACATGGCTTTCTAAATAACCAGACATGTAGGACATGGAGGATGTAAATGGTCCCATGGTACCCCAATGTGAATAGCCTGGATGAGGAGTAGGTTGTTACGCTTATTTGGGCAGTAAAACACAACAATAAAGCGATAAACAATTAAAAAAACGATGCACTTAAATGCAGTCAATCATGTTTGCTCTGAGGTTCAAGGAGGCAGCATCATGTCTTTTTTCTTTTTTTTATCGATTGATCTTTGGGGAATTGATTTCTCCCCAACTTGAGCAATTGACCCGAAAAGGTCGAAGTCGTGCAAGCAACGGATAGAACTGTAAATCCCTGTTCGATCCGAATACTTTGCATGGGGACCAGGCGGGAATTGATGTGTCAGTGGCGCACATGTCGGCTCAGTAGAGCATTAGCTTTCTAGGCAGTACAGTAGTTCCGTGGTTAAATAGCGTGTGTTGCCTTACTTCAGTCAACATAGAAAATGTATTAGCTTATTACATCATAAAAAAAAATTTGAATTCACATCTAAAATGTTTGCAACCAAACTTGACAAATTTGTGATGTTTGGTTACAAAAGTGTGATAGTTAAATGCAAAAGTGTGAGGTTAAAATGATAAAACCCTGTAAATTCAGGAGTCACTCAAGAAGTCAGTGGAACCAAACAGAGGTGTTGGAGTCGAAGGATTTATCTTCCGGTCTGGGTCACCACCTCAAAAGTACTCCATCTACAGGAATACAAAAAAACTTATTTGCACATTTTTAAATTTAGTTACTAAACTCATCACGTATCCAATTGATGGTTATCCAACCGACTATTTGAATGAGGCCTCAAAGAAAAGGCATCTAATCCAAGAGCCAATCCACTGATGTTCCCCACACACGTATCGAGTCTCTCCATCGCTCACAGCATCGGCGTGCACCCACTGTGTGTCCTGGCCGTTAATTTCAATGGGGACGCCGGTCTCTGGCCGACCGAGCTTTGGGGTCGCCCCACGTGGGTACCCGCGATCGGCGGCTAATTTTACCGCCGACTAAGGCGTAGTGCCAGTTTCAGAACTCTGCTATTGTTTGTATCGCACATTGCATCAATGGCAGAGTAATAAAGTATGAATGTATATGGGCACAGAAGAGATGGACAAACAAGGTCTGAGCTAGCCGACGCTTAAGCTGGCCATACACCTTTAGATCTCTGATATGTCAGATATCATTTAGATCTATCCTGACATTAGTTTCCCTGCGTTTGTTGAGGCATCCAATGTAAATCCACAGACTAGTACACACATGCGTCAATTGCCTGCATTCTGTTGCGTTACTGTTAATGTGAAGCTCTGCATCAACCTTAACACAACGCAACCCAACAAAGGTATGACGCATCAGTCAAGAGAAATTTTGGAAAAAAAAAAAAAAAAAACAGATGCGTCAACAAGGCATCTTTGACGCATGTCGCAACACGTCCTAATGCAACCTCTGCGTTATAGCGCAACACAGCCATTGGAAACATAGCCTTATAGAAGACAGTTAGTAACGCACCAACGCGTGGGGATTTCTGGTGGACAAGACGACAACTGTGAGAAAGGATGGAAGCTCCAGCACCAGGAAGAGCAGCGGGTGAACACCAGGTAACTAGATTAAGGCTCCATTCAGTTTCAGGACAACGATCCTCAGCAGTGTATTGGGTGTACCATATTGGGTGGGTGGGTGACAAATGCCCCTGTGTTATGCCAATGGGCAACCATCTAATAATGCGTTCCAGATAATCCACAAGTATTATATATATGCAGGTCTACTATTAAGCAATATAAATATATAAACTTAGAGCCTACAGATCTATTCACTACACACAGCCTGCCGTCCTTGTATCTACATAACACAATTACTGTGTCATATGTGAGTGTGACTTGCACAACCCCGGAGTTATGTACACATGAGACGCACACAGGCATTGGTATATCTTGTCCACACAACATAGTCATACCGGGGGAGAAGGGGGCTGGGTGACCCCTAAGTATCTTTGTTTGAAGACCCGAGCTTCATGTGTGGGATACACGCACAATATCCACGTGATACATGGGTGACCAGACCAGGAACCAGCACTGCACAGCTGTACGGTGACACCACCCAATACTACACTCCACATGGGAGCCCCTCCGATCACCACCCTGCTCCCTGTATACCCGGCCATCTCCCGCCCATACAGCCCCCGAGGCCGACAACTCACCTGTCTCGCTGGGTCAGTGTGACCCGGAAAACAGAAGTCAGCGGACAAGCGGCAACTCCGGTACTACAACTTCTTCCCGTGCAGGAAGCAGGAAGCGGGATGAGGACATAGAGTACTCAGTGGGAGGAACAGATGCGGCAGCGTTAGGCAGGAAGTCCCATTATCCGGTGCGCAGGCGCAGTGTGTACATCGGCAGCGGAAGGATATTATTAGTATTACTGATGGTGGGAAATCCTATTACAGCCGCCTCCTGCCACTCCTGGGATCCATACAGAATGCTGGGATATGTAGTTCTCTGCTGGGATCTGTAGTCCTATAAACATTATACAGAATGCTGGGATCTGCAGTCCTATAACCTTTATACAGAATGCTGGGATCTGTAGTCCTATAACCTTTATACAGAATGCTGGGATCTGAAGTTAACCATTATACAGAATGCTGGGATCTGTAGTCCTATAACCATTATACAGAATGCTGGGATCTGTAGTCCTATAACCATTATACAGAATGCTGGGATCTAGTCCTATAGCCATTATACAGAATGCTGGGATCTGTAGTCCTATAGCCATTATACAGAATGCTGGGATCTAGTCCTATAGCCATTATACAGAATGCTGGGATCTGTAGTTCAATAAACATTATACAGAATGCTGGGATCTGTAGTCCTATAGCCATTATACAGAATGCTGGGATCTGTAGTCTTATAAACATACAGAATGCTGGAATCTATAGTCCGATAACACTTATACAGAATTGCTGGGATCTGTAGTCATATAGCCATCATACAAAATGTATGTTAAGGATTTGGGTAATATTCTGTAGTCCAAATACCCCAGGACAGGAATATATTGGTATGGTATAATTACTTAATAAAAGTTTTGTGGCAGGAGGCGTCACCGGTGGTTTATTTCTGCCTATATTGGACATAGGATCATCATCAAATTTTAATAAGTTAATAAGCAGTAGTGTCACAACTTTTTGGAAAGAGGGCCAGACTAGGAGATGTGAAAATATGAACACATTGCTTATGTATTACACATAGTAGACAGGCCCCTTCCACCATTCATACTTGTATGTGATGCATTATTTGTTAACCCGCAACACAGTGCCTTAAGGGCCATTTCACACTAGCTGTGTTGCATTCAGACAGTGACTCCCCATAGACAGTGAATAGGCGTGGTTGAAGTGAAAAGCGTCTATTCAGGTCTATGGCCGTGATCAGCCAACCGCGTCCGCAACTGCCCACGATCAGAACATGTGGGAACATAGTCTTATGCAGCACAACATAGCTATCTTGCTTCAAACACAATTTACTCCAAAGCAAGTGTTTCCTGAAGCAATAACGCAGTGCATACATTAATGCATGTGGTGTGTAGTGTGCAATGTTTGTGTTAGTGTTCATGGTGACACATAAGTTAAGCAATGTAAATGAGCGCTTATTTTTTTCCTGGGGATTCCCCCTCCCACCCAGCCACCCTGAGCAGGACATGAGTCTTGTCGGTCTATGGATGGAGGGGGGCATGATATTCTTTTGCAGGATCCTCAATGCTTTATAATCCTCCACTCCTACCGTTTCTGAACAGGTTGCTCCCACTTTGCCATTCCCTCCTGGTTTCCCTGCAACCCTCTACACCAGGGCTCCTGGCTACAGCCTTTGCTGCAGAGAAACAGCTACACTTTTCCATAAACCTGTAGGCATGTAACTTACTAAATTATTTCCAAACAAGGGTCTAGTAGATATCCTGACTGTAGGAATTTGAAACACACAATTATGTCAAAATGTATTGCTAATTAAATTAAATAAACACAAAAATCAGTTAAAGCTAGATTTCATAAATTATTGCAATCAGTTTGCTGACCACCAGGACCACTTCTTACTGACCTCCGGAGAGTTGCTGTGTTCTTCGTAATACCTGAGAAGAAGGAAAAACTCCCACAATTCTAGACTGTGTGATTGCCGACTAACAGCTCCAGTTACTAGTTCAAATTCAATTTAAATAATAATAAAAATCCTGTGTTCTCTTAAATTTATTGAGGTTGGGCACTAAGATGAATCCTGTTTGATTAATTCCTAGGGGAAATGGTGCTTTCTCTATATTTTTCTCATTTAGAAAACTCTACTATCTGACTTTGCATCTCCCATCCTCAGCTTATACTCGAGCCAATACGTTTTTCCACTTTTTGTAGATAAAATTATGTGCCTCGGCTTATACTCGGGTTGGCTTATACTTGAGTATATACGGTAACTCCTTTCCTGATTATGTATGGCTAATTCATTTGTCATATGTTCATCTGGTGTAAATTGGTCAAATTGGAGATGGTTAATTTTTTTGACTTGCTAAATTTGTGAGCAAATTGCAAAGTCCCCAAACATTGCATCATCACCAAAATTACTGGATATATAGAGAACGGTTGGGTAAACATTTAAAAAAAAAGAAACTATTGCTCTAGCATGTGCAGATTTTTAGTGGAAAATTCATGCAAACTTTTCAACTCGACTTTGCTGAAGTATCACACTCTTTTTGTAATATTGCCCCAACACTTGTGGCCATCCCTGTCTTCCTAAACAGGTTTGTTGTACATGACCGTAAATCAAGGTTTATGTCCATTGCTTTGGATGGGGACCACGGATTCCAAGTATGGGGTGTTGAGTGTAGAATTCTGAGGAAAAAAATTTACATTTATTGCATCCATTTTGGAATTAGGCTGTAACATAAATGTGGAAAAAGTGATGCACTGTGAATACTTTCAGGATGAACTGTGAGGATAATCACTTAAGGAGTTACTATTAATTGCTATATAATGTGCAGAAATGGCTACATGAATTCTACCTCAAAAGTCTCCTTGACAGAAGCGTACCAATACGAAGCATTGCCATCTGCAACAAAGACCATCTGAACATTATTATGTTAATGAAGTAGCAAGTTTAAACATTTTGAAAAGGTCAGCAACATGAACAGTATTGTGTAGGAGAAAACAATGGACATGTGTGCAGATATATAATGCTATTGAAAACTAGAGTTCTCTGTTTACTATAAAGATCATGAACCTTCCCATATGAGTGTAGAGAAGTGCACTGATCAGCAGTACAAAGGATCAGTAAAAGAAAGGAATCGTGATGGAACTAAACATGAGAAGATACAAAGCAAAGTGTCTCTAAACTCATGAACAATTGTCATATCACAGCTCTCCTGTCTTCTTTTATTCAGGCTTAGTATATATATATTTTAAGTACAGAGAAATAGCTGTGGATCTGTGAATTAGAATCCAAATGTCCTTGCAACTTCCTGTGCTCTGAACGTATGTCTCAAACAATGTTACCAGCTTTTCTAGTTCCTTGTGTATGCACGATTCATGATGGGCGCACGATTCATGATCCGTTGCAGCGTGGTGACGATCCCCCACCTCGACAGGAATCAAGGTGCACCACTTTAGGCGCTCGATTCCTCGTCAATGACTTTCGATCAGGTTTTATAGACATATCCAGATTGGCTGATCCCGCTTGAAGACCGGGAGGGCCACACAATTGATAACCACAAGCGTGCACGACGTGCCGTCAACACTCGAATGGGTTGTAGGGATGTAGTAATATCCCTTAATGTTGTAACGGCAGCTGCTGTATGCCGCCGTCGCCTCCTTACTTACCATTGCTGATCTCGGTGCCCTGTTCAGCGGTGATTCTGATACACTTCCTTAAACACCAGCGCGTGTC
>CM070034.1:123725466-123742751 GCA_036250615.1 Ptychadena robeensis
GAATAGCATCACAGTTAAGAACTGGTACCCCCTTCCGCTCATCTCTGAACTCTTTGACAGAATCCGGGGGGCTAAGGTCTTCACCAAACTCGACCTTCGGGGCGCTTACAACCTGGTCCGCATTCGAGAGGGCGATGAATGGAAGACACACGTGATGGCCATTACGAATACCTCGTCATGCCCTTCGGTCTCTGCAACGCCCCTGCAGTGTTCCAGGACTTTGTGAACGATATCTTCCGGGACCTGCTCTATATCTGTGTAATCGTGTACCTGGATAACATACTCATCTACTCCCCTGATGTGACCACCCACCGGAGGCACGTTCGTTTGGTGTTACAGCGGCTGAGAGAGAACCGACTGTATGCCAAACTCGAGAAATGCATCTTTGAGACGCCTGCTGTACCATTCCTAGGCTATATCATCTCGGATGCGGGTTGCAGATGGACCCTCAGAAACTGAAAGCAGTAACTGACTGGCCTCGTCCACAGGGTCTTTGTGCCATCCAGCGTTTCTTGGGCTTTGCGAACTTCTATCGTCAGTTTATTCCGCATTTCTCTTCACTCACATCTCCGATCTCGGCTCTCACCAAGAAAGGAGTGAACGCCAAAGAGTGGTCCCCGGAGGCGGAGGCTGCTTTCATCCACTTGAAGAGTGCCTTTGCTTCTGCACCTGTTCTGCGTCATCCTGACACCTCCCTCCAGTTCGTCCTGGAGGTGGATGCTTCCTCCATAGGAGCCGGTGCTGTCTTGCTTCAGAAGGTCCCTGAGGGCAAGACGGTTACGTGCGGATTCTTCTCCAAGCTGTTCTCCTCTGCTGAGAGAAACTACTGCATAGGAGACAGAGAGCTTCTGGCTGTGAAACTCGCCTTGGAGGAGTGGCGCTATCTGTTGGAGAGGGACCAGCATCCGATAATAATTCATACCGACCATAAAAACCTGACATATCTACAGACTGCCCAGCGCCTGAACCCTCGCCAGGCCAGATGGGCACTCTTCTTCTCCCGATTCGACTTCGAGCTCCATTTTCGGCCTGCCAGCAAGAACATCAAGGCTGATGCTCTGTCCCGGTCGTTTGACTCATCTGACCAGCCGGAGGAGCCCCAGTACATTGTTGATCCAGCCTGCCTGGTCACAGTAGCACCTGTCCTAGTGAAGGACATACCTCCTGGGAGAAAATTTGTACCATCTGCCAGGAGAAGACGCGTCCTAGCCTGGGGGCATGATTCCAAACTGGCTGGCCACCCAGGGATCCGCAAGACCATGGAACTCCTGTCCCGTCATTACTGGTGGCGAACTCTTTCCAAGGACGTGCGGGATTACGTGTCTGCATGCACCATCTGTGCTCAGAACAAAGTCTCCAGGACCAAACCACCTGGACTGTTGTAACCTCTCCCTGTTCCTGATACCCCCTGGCAACACATTGCCATGGACTTTATCACAGACCTACCTTCCTCCGATGGTTGTACCGTTATCTGGGTGGTCATGGACCGTTTCTCGAAGATGGCGCACTTTGTACCTTTGCCCGGTTTGCCCTCAGCTGCTGAACTCGCTAAACTGTTCGTGAGCCACATATTCCGCTTGCACGGCTTACCCAGGCATATTGTTTGCGATCGCGGAGTCCAGTTTACCTCTAAACTCTGGAGGGCTCTTTGCCGGTTGCTCAAGATCGAGCTGGACCTTTCTTCCGGTTACCATCCCCAGACCAATGGACAAGTGGAGCGGGTCAATCAAATTCTGGAGAACTATCTCCGACATTTCGTTTCAGCCCAACACGACAACTGGGTGCAACTGCTAGCGTGGGCTGAGTTCTCCTACAACAACCACTCCAGCGAATCCACTGGATCTTCTCCCTTTCGTCATTGTGTATGGGCAGCATCCTCGTACTCCTCTTCCTGTCCCTAATTCTTCTGGGGTCCCGGCTGCGGATTCTACTTTCAGGGATTGTAACATTGTATTATATTTTGGTTTATTCTCAGCCAATCAGCAGGCTGCATGATGCTCTGGTGAGTCAGGCTGGGAGTTGATAAATACTTTCATATTTAAGTGTTGGGAGGAGAAAGAAAAGAGAAAGGAGAGAGACGGGAGTGTGTCTCCTGTAAGAGGGCCCCCCCCCCCTGCAGGGCTGCGGCCCAGATGTCTGATACTTAGGTCTCAGGCTTGTGGCCTAGAATGGAGTGTGGCAAGGATCTCCCTTATTGGGAGGAACCCTTGAAGATGCTGGCTGAAAGTGATCCTGTTCTGGCCTAGAGGGAGCAATCTACATGGCCCTCACCTAAAGGAACTGGTGAGTGGAAGTTAGAGGGTAGAACACACGGGAACCTCTCCAGCTGTCCTGCCTTGAAGTCATATGGACTGAGAACACACTAGAACCTCAGTCATCAAGGAGCCAAGTCTGTGAGTAAGATCCCAGCAGCATAGTTATACAGAATGAATCCATCTGAGAGACTGTGTGATCTGAGGGATTGAGGAGTCATTGCATTAATATACCTGAGAGGATATCCTGACATCTTCCCTATACCCTTCTCCTATTATCTATCTGTTATTATACTGGATTAAAGACTATATCTCATTTACTAAAGCGACAGAAGTATCTGTGTGATGACTGTTTCTCAGTAAGGGGTACACCTCTACTCCCAGGGGCCCTGTCCTGAGTGGAGGCACTGCCATTTGTGTGTTGTGAATCCCAGACTTCCATTTAGCGAAGGCTCAGTCTGCGTGGAAACCTACAGGTTGCGCCGTAGTCTGTGAGGTAATGGGGTCATCTCATAACAGGGCTACAGGGTCATCAATTGTGTGCCCATCTGTACTTGTACGGGCACCTTTTCCCCCTATGTAATGGAGATAGGGAGGGATGTGATGCTGCTATTTCAGGAGATCAGTCAGTCATTGTTAGCAGGGGAATAAACTGTGGTTTTAGGTACCATTTAAGGGCCACATTGCCATAAGTGTGAATTAGAGAGAACTGTTAGAGCAGACATGTCCAAAGTCTGGCCCGGGGGCCAAATGCGGCCCTTGTACAAGTTTCTGCTGGCCACAGTAATAAAATAATATTTAGAGGTGATCCTCACTAGGACAACACTATTTCCCTGCCAGAGGAGGAGGTACATCAAACTTTTCAGGGTATGCAGTGCTGGAGAATCTTCTCACTCATTCCCCATATGTCATATCAAGGAAAATGGTCTGGACTTCTGGTGTTAGATGAACTGTGAGTGAACAGCTGAGAGGACTACAAGTTCCAGCATGCCCAGCAGTAGCCTAATCAATGTAGTGAATGGCTAATATTTTACACATTTTTATTGTATTAGAGACTGCAATCTTAAGCTGGCCATGGACGGGCCATGCACCCAACTTTTCACCCGATCAACCGTGGTGCGTATGCGGCCGAAAATCAGGGGGCGCCCATCTGGCAAATCGACCAGGAATCTGCAACATGTCGGATCGCACGAAGATCTCCGACATGCCGGTAAATTTCCGGCCAATCCCATCACTTTGGATGGGGATGGCAGTGGCAAAAGGGTATACGGCTGATTCTTGGCATTAGCGTCCGTGTGTGATGAGAAATCGGCAGCAAAATGACCCGTCTATGCCCAGCTTTAGTAGAGAAAAGCATGGTAAGATTATGCGGACATGCCAAAGGTTTTATGGGATACATCTTGCAGAGCAACACAAAAAATTAGGATATGTTGCATAAGTCTAATATTTTTTTACAAATGGAGGGCAAGCTTCTTTTCAGGTAAATCTTCTGCAACTGCTACTAAGCATTGCTGCTCTTTCCTTTTTTAGGGTTCACATCAGCTGAAATGTATGAAAATTTATAAAGAATTTACAGTTGTTGGGACTTGATTCTATTCCAAAAGTCACTAACAGTGTTCTCAAGCTCTGCCATCCGACTCTTCCTTCTTCCAGAGACTGTAGAACTGTATCGTTAGGAGGCTGCTGCCATCTACTGAGATAAATTGAAAGTTTAACATTTGGAATGTAGTAACACTCATATAGCAACAAGATTCCGCAAGCTTTCTAAAACCTACTACAGGACATACAGTATATCCCCCCAAAAATCATGTTGAGTAAATACAAGTATCACTCTTTTACTGGAAAAAATTTTCAACTTGTTTCAAGCCATGAGATATTTTCCAGAATGCGGTCAATCTGACACAAAATCAATGGAAAAGTGTCTTTTAGTCTGAATATGTAAAAAACTAAATCGTTCTTAGTCCCAACCATCCTGGGAGCAATAGCTAAGAATCCCAGGAGGCATGTGTTCCATTCCCTACAGCCAAGCCAAAAATCCACTGCCATGAAGATCTTATCTGCATTAGAACTAGCAACTACCCGTTCTCTGAACACACTGACCAACTTAAGCTAGCCATACACACACCGATAAAAATTACGATCGATAAAACCCGACCAATGTAAGCAGTTTATCGGCCTGAAATCTGCGCATGTCTACATGGTACGACAGATAAAATACGATTCTAATTGCCGTTTTTTTCATTCGTAAAGTCATCGGACAAGTTAAAATTTTTTTATTGGTCTGGGAACATCGGGCAAGTTCATAGTGTTTTACCGACCAATTAGTGCCGATGATGCCTATTAGCATATTAAGACTTCCGCCGCCGGCATGTTGCTGCCGCTGACATGGTGGCTATTCAGCATAGCAGCCAACGTACTAGTTGTCGCAATGTAGAAGTATTTATATATATATATATATATATACTAATAAATATAGTCAGGGCCGTTTTTACTGACAGTTGAAGCAATGGCTTAGGACGCCACATTAAAGGGGGCGCCATTTCAGCTATTGATTTTTTTTCTTAGGGCACCAAAATGGCTAGAAACTGCTCTGCATATAATCTACGTGATTTGTTCTGCTCTGTGTACAGCACAGCGTGCGCAGCCCGACCCTCTACACTCCCCTGTAAACAAATGTTCTCCCTGCCCCCTAACAACAGTCACCAAGTCACCACTAGAGATGGTCGAATTTCTTTTCAAAAATTCGACCATTTCGACGGTTTTGACTTAATTGCAAAGCCCCTGAACATGATATCATCACCAAATTTGCTGGGGATGTAGAGAAGGGTTGGGGGTATACTCCAAAAAAGAAAGTATGTCTCTAACACAAAAAGTACACAAGTTTCACAAATTAAGTTCAAAGTGAAGTAAAAATTTCGAAAATTGGAATTTCGACTTTAAATTTGAACTAAATTTATACAAAAACGACATGTGCTAGAGCCACACTTTTCTCTTTTAAATGTTCCCCCAACTCTTCTCTACATCTCCAGCAATTTTGGTGATGATACCATTTTCAGGGGCTTTGCAATCAGCTCACAAAGTAAGTAAGTCGAAAAATTCGACCATCTCTAGTCACCACCTTCCTCTGTGGTTGGCTCCTCCTACCCGTTGCTTTCCTCCTATCATTGGTGCTCTCCGCCCCTCCACCTCTTCCTGTCTGCGGAGATGGAGACCTGCTACTGTGCCTCATCCACTGTAATCCTTGGAGCTGGGAAGAGGGGAGCTCAGTGACACCACAAGGAGCAGCACAGCGAGTCTCCCCCTCCATGCTCTGTATTTTCTCGTTCATCTGAGTATTGCAGACTTTATCTGCTCTCCGCCTTGTGTAGAGGAGCTGACGAGTCCGAAGTATTATTAGAGGGGAGAGACCCCCCCGCCCCCACTTATTTCATGTGATCCTTCTCTATGTATTTGGACACCCAGGGGGCGGAATAAGGAAAAGTTCGGCTCATAGACACATACTGGGGTTGCTGCACTGAAAAGCTGCTGGCTCTGTGACCTGCTGGAATGTGGCTTTATCTGGTGGTTACCAAGCTTATGATGCAATAGGGAGGGGGAAGGAGCACACTGGTATCAAGGTAACATAACTGTGTGCCTCTATAAATGGCTGCATCACATACAGGGGCCCTCCGGGATCTAGGGGCCATGTCTGCCAGATTTGGGTCAGGTGTACACGGAGACCCTCCTCGCTGTCCCCAACATAGTCTACTTCTAGCCATTCACAATAAATGGTCAGAGGTTACATGAGGGTGACACTGATTGTGTTTGCATGCCAATAATATGTGCTTGTAGGATACTATGACCTATCCCAAGAAACCACCAAGAAAATCTGCTTAGGGCACCAAAATGGCTAGAAACGGCCCTGAATATAGTTTACTTGAACTGACCAGACAGGTTTTTTAAAGTTGTAGTGTATATTTTATTTTATGATATTAGATCGTAAATTCATTTTTTACGATCACATGCATTCAGTGTAGCACCTACTTATGTCATGGTATTCATAAATTCCCAAGATTTTGTTTTTTAGTTATAGGTTTTCATGTAAAGATATATTACAATTGTATTCAAATTTATTAGTATATGTAGTATGGTAGTACACAGCATGTATACATAAATATCATCTACATAGTATATACTACACATATATCTGTTGTCTGTAAACATATCAATATATATATCTATATATTGTTTATCTGTAATATTTATCTAATATCTATGTATATAGAATTAAAATTATATATATATATTTTTATTATTTACATTTAAATTCATTTTAAAATCACATTGTCCGATATAAACGGTGATTATTTCCGATGACATTTTCGATAAAACCAGAAAAATCAATCCAAAATTGGATTTTCCAGGTGGTAGTATTTTACCTGAAAATTACGATAGTATGAGTACATTAACATTCTGTATTGCAATAAAAACATTTTTCCATATGTAAATAGCTGCTCATGGGTAAGTTGTTCAGTGTCAGATTGTAAAATGTGTCTCTTCATAAGTCGGTTGGTGTGTCCAGAGATTGGGTACTGCTAGTGTTGAAACACATGCTAAAGTTTCAGCCCTGACACTCTGCTGCAGCGAAGACCTACCTCCTGGCACAGGGCTTTTGGCTGGAAGAATATAGCATGAATACTGAATGGTCCACTCCTGCCTACTTTGCTGGAACATTCTGTTTATTCACTTGATATCTGAATGGCTGTGTCTCTGCTTTTTTTTCCCTAATTTTCTCTCCAAAACCTTGGGTGCGTCTTATGGTTTGGTGCATCTGACACACACATGAAAGAAGTCAAAGCATGTTTTATACTGCTAGAGACTACATGACTGGGATAAGAAGGAGCTGATACTAGGGATTACTAAATAAAAATGTAAATATAGTTATGTGATCATGTACTTGGTGTCGTCCTGTAGTTTAATGTGGGAGTTTAACTTGAGTTGTGTGCCTGGTAAATATCCAGCCCTCCTTCAATCAATTTATTCTAGGGTTTTTTTTTACTGTAAAGTGCACCTGAACTCACCTGATGTACTTAGCGTCCCTCTCCAGCAAACAACATATTATTATTGGGAGTATCTGTAAAAAAATATATATACAGAATGTTCCAGCAAAATAGGCAGGACTGGACCATGCAGTATTCACTCTATATTCCTCCAGCCAAAAGGTCAGTGCCAGGAGGGAGGTCTTTGTTGCAGCAGAGTCTGCAGGGATGAAACTTTAGCATGTGTTTATACACTAGCAGTACCCATTCTCTGAACACACTGTGTTAGATCTCCTGGGTGTCACGGGTGGACAAGGGGTCTCCCAATGGCTCAAGGAGGAGTCTAAGCCCCGGCTAGGTCTTCACACAGAGCCCCCCTAATGGGAGATAGGCCAGACACCCTAGTGGTGGCTGTTCGTTCCTGCGGCTAGCCAGGACCAGGTCTCCTATCGCCAGGGATTCCCCCGGAAGACTTGGGGACCACCCAGTGCAGAGAGGCGAGAATGTCCGAGATACAGCAGCAGTCGAGGTAGGCGCAAGCAGACTTCGGAAACGATAGTACAAGCGGGTCAGGGTTGGAGAGGCAGGGACTGAGCAGGGTCATACAGGGGAGAGCTATCAGGAAACACAGGGTTAGGAGCATACCAACTGTAACTAAACAGCACGGCTCCTGGAAAACTAACTTAATAGCCTGGACACATGGGAGAACACCATGGGGCTGGGGTGATAGAGAATCAATCAAGCAGCATTCCCATATAAGTCTAGGGAGTGCACGAGCATGCTCGAGGGACGCTGCAGCAAGGAGGGTGTACAGACTGTGGGTGAGGCCTATACAACAAAGGGATTGTGCCAATCGCGGGACCTCCGGAATCCTGCCCAGGACCCGTGCTGGCAGAAGTGGAGGCTGCAGAAACCACAACCCTCCGTTGTGGTACCAGTCGTCCCCGTTTAACCCCTGATGGTGTGGTAGGTCTCTGACAGGAAGATCTCTGACACACTGACCAACTTATGGAGAGACACATTTTACAATCTAGCACTGAACAACTTACCCATGAGCAGCTATTTACATATGGTAGGAGAGTCGGTGTCACAAAATGTATTTATTGCAATGCAGGGTGTTAATGTAAATGCACAGCTCATTCTATCTTATTGTAAAATGTGTCTCTCCATAAGTTGGTGTTAATAAGTGTGTTCAGAGAATGGGTACTGCTACTGCTAATGCAGATAAGATCCCTTCTTTGCAGTGGATTTTTGGCTTGGCTGGAGGGTATGAAACAAATTTCTGCCTCCTGTGATGTATAGCTATTGCTTCCAGAATGGGTGTTTTTTTACATATTTGAGAATATGTTTTTTACATATTTGTAAAATACTATACTATTATACTATACTATTATTATACTATAAGACCCAGGGACTAATCCTGTAGATTTTTATGGTAAAATGGTGTCTTATAGTCTGAGAAATACAGCAGTTGAAATTCCATCTCTCAGTTAAATCATACACTTTATTAATCCATCACTTTTAAAGTTATACTGAAAAAGTGTTACATAAAATTCTGACACAAAAGTCTTGTTCAAATATACGGTTGCCTTATCAGATCATAGTCCAAATGTTTTAGTTTTTTGTTCCTAAAAAGTCATTTGTTTTCTGTTCTCGATGTCAGACAGAGTGCTTCATGCTTATTTTGTCCTGTGATGGAAGATAGGTTACGGTCATTCATGTGGTAATGATCTCAGCTACTGAAATACATTGAAATACATTACCAATGTAGAGATTCTACTCAAAAGAAGAAACAGGTTCTCTACAAACCCCCTTGTATTCCATACATTATAACAATCACAGTCTAATTACATTTGTGTTGTATGCAACATTAACAGTTAAGTCACATAATAAACATCTTTCACTTACTTTAAATGCATGACTGGATGTGTTATACGTGTTGGAGGGGTCGATTATTTTATACATAATTTTATGTCAGGTATGGTCCTTGGGGTCCGTAAGTAGTGCTCCCGCAGATGAGGGTAATGCGGGGTCCAGTGCTAAAGGCCTCTCCCTACATCAAAGTATATATATAAAGCAGCCTATATAGGTACTTGGGAATCAAGAAATGTGAAAAGTCATATCTCTTTTCGATGTAGAATGTCTCATTTAATCTAAAATACAAAAATAGGAATACATTTGTCTAGGTAATTTCCCCTTATGATCAGGTGCTTATGTCTGTACAAGGGTAAGGATACACATCCCGTTTCAAACCCCCTGGTGTTCCTGACAGCCCCATTTCGTCCAGCAGAAGTACTGTCAGTACTGCTCAGGATGAGATAGCAGCAGAAATCGGAGCCCGGCAGTGCAAACTTACCAATCTGCACTGTTCCGGTGGCTCCGATCTTATGAACTGGCGACTAACCCCCCTCCCCCTTGGAGTGATGTCACATCTGGGCGACAGCGGGGGAAAACGGGTTTCAGTGTGATTCCCCAGATGTGCGCCTTTGAAGTTAACCCTCTCTCCCCTGGTGTTATGTCACCAGGTCCATCACACCAGGGCAGAGAGGGTGCCAAAGGGAATTGTACTGGATACAGTGAGTACTGTATACAATACAATTCAAAGTAAAAAAAACACAAAACACATTTCCAATTGAATAAAAAAATTATTATAAACAAAATATAAATACACGCTGAAATCTATCACACAAAATAAGTATTTTAGAGATTTTATCATTCAAATGATACCTTTTATTGTTTAATTTTTTTTATGAAATCTGGACCTCACAAGAGTGCTAGGCAGGTTAATAAAACATTAAAATGAATACTTTCAGACAAGTGGATACTTATAGAATCAAAAAAGTAGTACCTATTAGAAAGAATACTGGTCTCTGGCTTGATCTCCTCCATGGTGAGCAGCTTGCATCTAGTGCCCCCGCTCACCAGGAGTTTTAATATTTAACCCTGCACCGATTAGTGGGGCCAAATTGCATTATAGCCAATATTGTTTATAATGTTATTTGGAAAGGGATGTTGGCTTAGTCTTTGACATGCATTGTGGCCCCCATCTAGAGACTTTGATGTTCCATTTTCATGTAATTGTGGTGTGGCCTTTGTATTGCGCAATGCAGAAACAAGATGCCAATCAACTGCCTTCGAGGGACCTTCGTTTTAATTTATAATGTGCTGTTTTATAATTGATAAATATTATATTTTGTATTTATGTTGGTAATAAAAGTAATCAGGCCCATAAAACTAAGGTCTGTGCGAGTCTTAATTAAGTTAAGGTTGTTAAACAAATTACAGAAAAAAAGTATTTGAAGAGAATTTAGAACTCTGAAAAAATGTGTCTTTGATAGAGAAGAACAATATTAACTTGTATCAAAGTTTACCAATTTCAGGTGGCTTTGCAATAAATTCACAAAGACTCTAGATAGTCATTAATAAAAAAAAAGACCACTCAATAGTTGTGAGCTAGGAGTTTATATAGAGCCCTAAACAAGCAACTTGCCTCATTTGTGCTGGTCAATTTGCGCAGACATGGGAAAACTATAGTCCATGGGCAATATTCTGCTTGTTTAGTTTTTTAATCTGCCCGGCCTTATTTGTCAAAACTTTATTATTAAATGACATTTGTTGTGCATTTTGTCCTGCAGTGCCTGTGTTTTCCCAGCAGATGGCAGCTTATCCTCCATGTGTGATGTATGACTCCATGCCACATTTTTGGTTTGTGTTTTATACCCTGTGAGTGTAAGTAAACAGAAGCAGACAAAAGAAAAGTGGACAGTTAATGCCAAGTGTTTAAGAGGGAGGGGAGAGCAAAATCTTTTGTATCAAAGCTCATTTTGTGCGGTCATTCAAATTAGCAAAAGCTAGCAAATCTCTCTTTGAAGTTGTGTCTCTTTGAAAGAATGCATGAGAGAGACAGCAGGTCTCTTGTGTATGAAGAGCAAAGGCAAGTTTAAAAAAATCAGTTTATCACACAGGACAATGACTTACCATGTGGAGCTGATTGTTGAAGACATAGTCAGCAAGTTAAATAACAAGGTGGAGTTCTTTTAAACAGATGTAAACTCTGAAAATAAAAGCATAAACAAATAAACATAAATGCATTACTTACCTATATGCATTATTCATCCAGTGACAGTGATAGAAACTAAATACCTACCTTTCCTGCATGCTCTCCTGCGCCACAATGTCTGGAGTGTCCTCTTCTTGTCTCGCTCCCTACACCAATCCAGATCTGAATCCTGTGACACCCTGCCCCTCCAGTGTCACCGGAGTCAGATGTGGCTGGCTCACTTGCACTCGGAGCCCAACATCACTAGGGAGGAGGGGGGAGCATCTTTGGACTTTTACCAGGTAAGCATTTTTGACCTCCGATCTGCCTACTATCTGCACCTCTAATGCCAGTAAGTGAAGGCAGATGAGGTAGGTCCAAGTTAAATTCAATAGCACTGGACGAAAGAAACAACTTTTGAGGGATTAACAGGAGTTTTAAAATAACTGAAAGGAAAAGCTACCTTTGAGTTAACTTGCCAATGTCATTACAGATGGAACTTCAAATTTAACTGGAAAAGAATTTAGGATCAAGTGAAAGAGGATAACCCTGACCAAGATGTTATTTTTCTTGAGTGCATCATTCATTAGTAATCTTTATAATTATTTGTGCAATAGGCCTTTGCTAAGACCAAAACGAAATATGTAATGATGTTTTCATTTTGTTTCAATTAGTTTACACATCATCTATCCACTTTTGGTCCAGCCCCTCTTTTAAATAAGATCCCAATGTGGTCCATGAGTCAAGAAGTTTGCCCACCCCTGATTTAGTTTTAGCAACTTTAGCTCCCCCTACTGGTAAAACAGTAATGTATACAACCAACTGTTATTGGTCTCCCCTCACACCTTTACTTTGACCCAAACATTATGGTGCCCTCTCGCTTATGTATGAAAAAGAGGGCAGTTGTATATGGCCAATGCTATTATTAATTTCCATTGTGAGAAATGCCACGTCAGACATAAAGGCATGTAAAGTCAGTTTACATGTTCAAAACAACTTTTTTTTTAGCCTGCAAGCAATACTGAATAGTTAAAGGGCATTTATTTTTACAAAAAGCAGCTAATTAATTTACTACTTTTATAATGTTCCTTCCTCTGTCTTTCTGTGCCAGTTCTGGCCCAAACATCTTGTCTATACAAGGACTTTTTCTATGGGACTAACTGTACCAAGAGTAGTTTTGTAGTGTATCAGAATGTACTTTAATTCTCATGTTCGCTTTGCAATGAGACATTTAATATTTCTTGTAAGAAATTAATGTATTAAGTTCTCAAAATCCCCTGTACAGTATGAAGTATCTGCTCAGTAACAGGGGAGGTGCAGTGTGTCATACAGGGTACAAATATGATTGATAGGGGGGCTCCAGGTTTTCTGTCAGTTTCTGCCATCTTGCAGTTTTTTTCCAGGGCGTCCCTGTGGGATAGGGCCTCTCTACCAGTCTCAGGGATTGCATAGATCATCCTTTCCATGTGAGGTTTACTTTCCTACTAGTCTAGTGGTTGAGCTATGAGGACAACTTTATTGTGGCATTAGGATAAGAGACTATTCTCCGGTTGCTTTAAAGAAAATCAGCACCTCTCCTATCCTGTTACATCAGCCATCCTCTGCAGAGCTGAAGTTGGCGGACAGATGGACTTACGTTTTCCTGAAAAAATGTTTTTCCATCAATGACAACAATCTGTCCAGCAGGCCCGAGACAGCAAAGCAGCCTCAAATCATGATGCACCCTCCGCCATGTTTTACAGTGGCGATGAGGTTTTGATGTTGGTGTGCAATGCCTTTTTTTTCTCCACACATAGTGTTGTGTGTTTTTTTCTCAAACAACAAAATTTTGGTTTCATCTTCCCACAGAATATTTTGCCAGTAGCGCTGTGGAACATCCAGGTGCTCTTTCGCAAACTTCAAACTTGCTGCAATATTTTTTTTGGGACAGCAATGGCTTTTTCCACCCTACACTGTGAATGTTTACATGTTAGGTTTAAGAAAACATGAAAACGTGTAATGTTTGTGTAGTGTTATTTTAAGCAGACTGTGTTATTCTATTGGTGTGACTGAAGATCAGAGCACATTTTTAACCAATTTATGCAAAACTCCACGTAGTCCCAATGGGTTCACATACTTTTTCTTGCAACTGTACCTGTTTGTTGGAGTCAGGGAAACTTTTCACATGATCTGTGTTCTGCTCCTCCACCTTTCTAGCAGCCCTAGAATAGAAAATAATCCTCTTCTAGGCAGAGCACTGTGTTAAATAACCTGACATTATCATCAGCAACAAAGTATTTTTGGAATGGGAACAGGGCTTGTAGTGCCATGCAAAGCTTCTCATTAATTCCAAATGTGAACCTTTAATTAGATGACCTTTTTGGCAGAGATCACTCTCTAATGAAAGTCTGCACTGCCATAAAAGAATCAGTTATGCAATGTCGTCATCTGCAGATTGAATATTTGCATAATAAGCTTCCTGCATTCAAATAGGACAGACTGAATCCTAAGCTTTAAAATGCTAGACAAATATTATAATTTGTTATGCATGGGCATAAAAGCATCAAACAAATGTACAATATCAAAGTGTATTTTGTTTAAAAAGAATTTAAAACCCATATTTCTGCAATGAGAAACAGTGGTACTTTTACGTCTTTTTATTCAAGCTGCGGCTGCTTTATGAAAAAATTATTGTTCACTTAGAATGTATGTAGGTGATTAAAACAGTGTTCAGGCAGCCCCAACCACCCCCCCCCCCCCCCCCCCCCCCCCCCCCCACGGTCAGTGGGCGTTTTTTAGGCCCCTAGCAGCCACCTTTAATGCAGAACCAGGGAGCATTAAAAAATTGATGTAGGGTTCTAACTCCAAATCACAAACCAGACCACCTGTTAGCATAGGGTCTAGTATGCCTAGAAAGGGGAGGACACAAACAGTTGCACACTGACCACGGAGACCCCACAAGCACATGTGCAGGCCCCTGCGGGGCATTTAAATATGCCCCAGTTTTGACGTGCAGGCACAGCAAAAGTGTTTGGGAGATGCCTCATGTCGCTTCTTCCTGGCATCACCACTTTTGGGGCGTCCAGGCTCTGTAAACACAGTGTTTTCAGATGTGATAGCCCCCTTTGTTTTCCAATTGTTCCTACTTTTTTCTCAGTTTTGCTGTTGTCACCAATCTGATACAATTTAAGTCAAAAGACTACTTTGGCACTAGAAAAAGGGGCAAACAGTCACTGTGTTTCAGAACCAAGAACATCTAGAAAAAGGGGCAAACAGTCACTGTGTTTCAGAACCAAGAACATCTTTTACGCCCCATTCACCTGTGTCTTATTCATATAAACATGCATTTTCATATTAACTAGCCCATTTACTTTCTGGACAGCTATTAAATCATTGGTGAAAAGGTTCTTTTACACTTTGTGAGCAGTCAAACCGCACCACAAAGCGCAGCAGTTTGTGTTTTTCTGTATTTCCAAATGAAACATAGCCAAAATGCATTCTGCAGTGAGTTTTAGAAAAGCCTAAATGTCGACACACAGCACAGCGCATTAGTAACATAGTTTTTCTAAGGAGCTCTATGTACTATGCCCATTGCACAATACATGCTTCGTAAAAAAAATTGTGTTTAATAACTGGGTCTCTGTGTTTTAGAAATGACTTGGAATGAGCAGCAGAGGGCAGTCACCAATAATAAAATAGAAATTGCAGAGTCAGCAGAGTACATTGCAGCCAGCTGAAAAGTTTCCTACTAGACAATGTCAACTACATTTCAACATTTCATTTTGCTGTCACTGAAAAGTTTAGATAAACCTGGGAGGTATAAGGAAAATCTCTTAAATACATTTACAGTGTCATGTGGGATCTGCTATACTGTATGGGAACGTTCTTCATCATTCAGGGCATGCTAGCACTGTAACGCTAGCACTATAACTGTTTTTCCCATTTGGAAAATAAAAAGCTGCTATTAATGCTGATATGGAATGGATAATGTGTTAAGAGCAACATTCAAAAGGCTTAATTCGAATTCTCCAAGAAATGTAACCAAAAAACAGGCTGATCCAATTTGCTGGAGCTCGAAATTATATAGCGTTTGGAGGACCCCCCCTGTGCTTGTATGCATGCCTTACAACATCAGGGTGAACCCCTTTTTAGATGATCAAAATGATGTCTGTTTTTAATGGTTTTAAGACACTGTCCCACTGGAGGTCACTTTTTAGGGCTCTGGCAGTACTCATCCTGATTCTTCTTGCACAAAGGAGCTGGTCCTGTTGATGAGTTAAGCTCTTGTAGAGTAACTGCCTGTCTGGTAATGATATGTATTGATGTTCCATCCTAGAAGAGTTGGACTGTCTATGCAACCTCTGTAGGGTCCAGGTATCACCTCATGCCTCCAGTAGTGACCCTACTGAAATGCAAAACCACTAGAACAATGAGTAAGGAAATGGAAGGAAGCAAGGATAAAACAAACTTCACTTGCTAACCATTCCTGTTTTTTTTCAGTCTGACACTGATTAACATGCCCCTCTACTGGTTAAATGACCTGATCGATATACCAGAAGTTTACCCCAGAGTTGATACTATAGTCAATTTTTTTGGAGCAGTATATAAAAAAAACATATCTCATGTGATGTGCATACCAAATGTTGCAGCAATAGTGCCGTGTGAAGATAGTCCTAATCTTGCACAGGGTCCTTTTCCAGTGCCAAAAGTCTTACTATATACAGTAAACTTCTTGTAATGAAAATGAAAAGTTTCAAGAAGTCGGACATAGTCTGCCATAATAAAACAGCAGTACAGTGACCATGAAGAACTGGGGTCACAGGTAAAAATTTTGGACAGGGCACTATCTACAAGGAGTTTGTATGCTTTCCTCCAACACTTCAAAGACTACAAAGATACTACTAGGTACTTTGGCTTACAAAAATACAAAAAAACAAACAAAAATAGTTTGTTTTTAGACTATGTTAAGCCCCCCATACACCTTTAGATCACTCCATACAATTTCCTTTAGATCTACCAACAACTATGTAGTGCCGGGTCCTCCCTGATAGAATACATAGTGATTGGAAGGTTTAGAAATGTCCTCATATTACATGGTTTTGGTAGAAGAAAAGTTGATTGTACAGAAATTGTATGGTAAGATTGTAAGGTGTATGGGGGGCTTTAGTGATATATGAAAAAAAAGGCTCTGCATCCCTACTAGGGTGTTTTTTTTTAACAATTTGATAGCATTTTTGGGGAGTAGCTTTTCTAAGGCATTTTTCCAAGCCCCCACGGACAAGGCATTTCTAGCCCAACAGGATTTTTGGCCATTTAGTAGGAGAATGCTAACAGGTATGTTTTTACAAGCGTTTGAACAACAAAGCAAAGATTGCATGTCAAGAGAACATGTCTTCGAAGAGACAAGATAGAGGTTAGGACAATTTAATCTGTTTAGTTAGTTATATTGATTTCCATTTCATTAATTCCTATGGAGTGAGTACAGAGGTTTCCCGAACCTCTCATCCATTCCTAGGTAGTAAAAAAAGTTCCTAGAAATAAATGCAACACTCTTTTTAAAACATTTTTTATCATTTAATATACTCCCTGCACAATTGTGTATATGTTCCACACCATTATGAACTTGGTGTCACAAATAGTGATGGCCCGAACTGTTCGGCGGAGAACTATTCGCGGCGAACATCGCATGTTCGCGTTCGCCCATGTTCGCGAACATATGGCGAGTTCGGTTCGCCCCCTATCTTTTAACATTGCAGAAACTTTGACCCCTGTGGGTCACAGTCAGCAGACATAATCCAGCCAATGAGTACCCCCCACCTCACAGACCCTCACACCCCCTATAACATATCAAGTACAGGACGCCATTACACATTCTGCTAAAGAAGGAGAGAGTTAGCTGCTGCTGCTATAGAGAACCATTAGCTAGGGCAGTGTTCTGTGTGATCTACAGTCTTTACTGAATACCCCATCCATCCATCCATCCATCCATCCATCCAT
>CM070034.1:123760687-123773512 GCA_036250615.1 Ptychadena robeensis
AAGCAGCGCCCAGATTCAGCAGCGCTCAGAGGCACGTGCCTCTTCTGCCTCTGCCTTGTCTTCTGCCCTGGCTGGGCCATTCCAAAACTGTAATCTTTTTCTGGTGAAGACATTCCTTTGTTGATGTGGAATGCTTTGTCATGCTGAAAGATCAAGTTCCTCAGGTGCAGCTTATTAGCAGAAGCCTGAAGGTTTTGTGCTAATCTTAACTAAGGCCTCAGTTCCAGCTGAAGAAAAACAGCCCCAAAGCATGATGCTGCCACTGTGGGTATAGTGTTTTTTGGTGATGAAGAGGAACTTCATCTTTCTGAAGAACAATAACCCAAAGCATACATCTAAATCAACAAAGGAATGGCTTTACCAGAATCCAGCCAGAGCCAAGACCTAAATCCGATTGAAAATCTGTGGGGTGATCTGAAGAGGGCTGTGCACATGAGATGCCCTCTCAATCTGACAGATTTGGAGTTTTTCTGCAAGTCAAAAAGTGACATGCTGATAGACTCATACCCAAAAAGACTGCGTGCTCTAATAACTATAAAAGGTGCTTCAACAAAGTATTAGTTTAAGGGTGTGCACTCTTATACAACCACATCATTTTTTTTATATTTTTTCTTCCCTCCACTAGTGATGATCGCGAATATTCGGATTCCGAATATTAATCGTGAATATCGGCAATTCGCAAAGATGGTGAATATATTGCCGAATATTCGCAATTCCGGATATTCGGTATTTTTTATCCATTACACACGCCTCTCAATGCAAGTGGACGAATGGTAAGGCTGTAACAAGAGCTTAGCAACACCATCAACAGTTTTTTAAATGAATATTGGGGTGATGCGAATATTGCGAAAATCGACACTTTTAAAATTCACATAAAAATTCGCACCATGTTAAACATATATTGCGCGTGCAAAATTCGCAATAAAACTGCCGATATTCGCAATAAAAAAAAACAGAATATTGCCGAATGCAAATATTTTCCGAATGTTTGCCATAAAATTTGCGGCATGCCGCGAATACGAATGTTGCCTATGCCGCTCATCACTACCCTCCACCTAAAAGATTTCAGTTTCAGGTGAGTTTATAGGTCACATTAAAGGTGGAAAAAGTTCTGAAATTATTTATCTTATCTATCTCATTTTTGTACAGCACAGGAACCTGCCATTTTACTAGGAGTGTTTAGACTTTTTATATCCACTGTCTTTCGCTAACTAACGGCATTTTTTGGGGGGGTGGGGAAAATGTACCATTATGCCTTTTCAGAGTAAATTAAGGATTGAATATATATTAATAAACCCGTTGCAATTAAGATATATATAATCAACGATCCTTAATTATTTTCTTATAGAATTTGGGATTTGAAAGTGTTATTGTTACTCTATAATTTTATTCTAACATACAAGGTGGTATGGGTTATGACAGTGCGCTGAACCTCTGGGAAGATTCTCTAAGCACATTGTCTTCCCACAACAGTTTAGGCTGAACACTCTCCAGCCTGGAAGAAAACGTGCAGCAGAGTGTCTGCCTTGTTCACTTCCCATCTGGAACACGCTATATTAATACAATGATTTATCTGAGTTGTGAGTTTTTCACTTTGGACACTCATATACTCTGACAGTTTAATGACCCCTTCTCTATTTTTAGAGTCCTTTAAAAGCTTGAGGAAAATGTAAGATATTATTGTAAGATTAGCCTCAAATGTTTTTAGACTAAGTATAATTTGAATGGCAGCATTACTGTGTCTATCGTGTGGCCAAACGTGGGAACGTGGTGCACCACTACAGTTTTTTACCGTTTTGCCAAAACGTAGTGGAGTTTTGGCCTTATCCTCAGTTTCTTTAGCAAGGCAGTGGTTGTATTGGAATTGTGGTGGAGATCATTTTCATGTCCTGGGGCCCAGTTTCCCAAGGGCTCAGATTCAGTGTTAAGATTCAGTATGCCCCAGTACATGTTGACATTCATGGTTTTCTCAGTGTTGAGCGCAAATATTCGAATTTAAAATATTTTTTGTGACTTTTGGCACAGATCTCCAATATAGTGCTATTGCTTTGTAATCTCGAATATGCAAAATTCAGGGGAAAGTACCATGAATTGTGGTCAAAATATTTGCATGTACAAGTGCCGATTTTCACATGAATTACTTCTATGCAGCTGCTATTTTATATCTTGCCACTAGGTGTCACTGTGACAACACATTGCGCTCCCAATATTCACATGTAAAAGTGCAGATATTCGCATTACATAGTGACAGGAAATCTTAGAATATTTGGAGAATCATTTACAAAATGTTGCGAATTTTAATATTGCCTATGCTGCTCATCACTACTGTTTACTGTATAGATGCATATTAAAGCTGGTGATTAAAGCTTATGTAAGGGTAAAAGGTTATGGGGGTTGCAATGTAACCTGCATTGTTTATAAATAATCAAACCTCTTTCTGATCGATCAATAACTGCAAAAAAATATGTATTTGAAGTTTTATACTATACGGTTTGTATGAATTGTTCTAGATATATTGGACTCTAGGGAAGCTTTCACTTCTCCCATTTTAAGCTGCTATATGCGGTTGTTATTTCGCAGTGCACACCTGTACAAGGATGAACATTTGTCGTGTTGAATTGTAAAGCAGACTTTTTATTTTCTGTTCTAATATATCATTGTTTATTGTGGATTGTTTATGTGTTTGGTTGTAAAAAAAGGAAAATAAATATTGCACGAATTGAACACTGTAACAAATGATCCATACAAAGAACAAGAATCGCGATCACCTCAGATCACCACATGCTAACTGCCACATCACAACAAGAAATAAGAAACCTAAAACGTCAAAAGAGTCTCTCCCACCTAGGACAAGGAGGCCGAAGAAGGGGGATTTCTAAACACATGGTTAAACTGCCTTACAAATCCCCCTTCTTCTGCCTCCTTGTCCTATCTTTATGGGAGGGACGCTTTTGGTGTTTTTGGTTCTCACTCTAACAGATATAGTCTCTGGACTACAACTGAAGGTGTAGAAGTTGTCCATGGTTGATTATACTAGCAGGTTTGAAACAAGTCAGTACTTGCATATCTTGATATCAGTATTATCTAATCCAGGGGTTGACAAACTTTGACTCGTGGGCCACATTGGCTTCTTTAATTTCATAAAGGGGCCGGACCAAGAGCTTGTAATGGCTGACCCGCCATAAGTGTGCAAATTCCATGCATCGCTGGCATCACTTATGATGAAGGTGATGTGTAATAGGCAATGTGTGCCTGGAATGTTGTCATCTTTTTAAAATATCCTGCACTTAAAAAAATGCTCATTTAGAGAAGAGACAATTCCTAGAGGCTACCTGTTGTCGCCATGAAGATGCTCCCACAGTTCCATCACATGATCACCACTGCGTTGTCCCCAAGACAACATTTGGACACCTCTAGGCATTATGTTAACTAATTGCAGAGAACAAACAGAGGGGAGCATCTTTCCAACAAGGTGACATGGACACCCTTGTGTAACATAGCAGATTGTGGAGAGCATAAAATGTAATATAACTAGCACTTTTCACTCACACTGATCTGGGATGTATAGAGTCCATACAATTAGTTATAAATGTTATGTCCCACTGTTACAAAAACTGCCAGAGGGCTTACTTTTAAGTGTTCCACTTTACATACATCAAATTCCAACGAATAGAGTATTTTTACAGCTTTGAGTCTTTCAGGGTTTTTACATAGCACAATCAAGCCTTTTTTCTCAGAAATATACACTCAACAACCCATAATGACAAAGTTTTTACATAGAATAACATGAAACCATTCTGTTTTGATGATTTGAAGTAAAAGAGCATTCTCATGCCCAATTAAAGGAAAAGATGTCCCAGTAGTAAACAGTTTTTACAGTGCATCCGGAAAGTATTAACAGCGCATCACTTTTTCCACATTTTGTTATATTACAGCCTTATTACAAAATGGATAAAAGTACTTTTTTTCTCAGAAATATACACTCAACAACCCATAATGACAACGTGAAAAAAATTTATTTGAGATTTTGGAGAGTTTAAGAGATGCATCTTGTTTCCCCTGATCATCATTGAGATGCTTCTGCAGCCTAACTGAAGTCCACTGCTGTTTGGGAGCTGTATTGCACGGTATTGCGATGTAGGCAATACCTCGTCCTATACATTACTATTGGTTTGCACGCATCACATTACATGTTTCCTGTGTGCCGTGGGATGTCCCTGGATCCATGTTTCCCTGGATGCCTGGCTGGGTGTTCTGAATTTACTGGGTGTTTAGGAATTTACAGGGGGCAGCTGCACTGCGCTGTTTTCCCCACAGTGTAGATGCAGCCTTACTATTGGCAAACCGCGCCCAAAAATTTATCAGGCACGGCTTGCACATGTCACAAACTGTGCCCTTTTTTTAGGGGGTGGGGCCCATAAAAACTATTTGCTATGGGGCCCAGTGAGTCCTAGCTATGCCCCTGTTCCAGATGTGCTGTATATTTCAAATTATATAATTTGAGTAGGTCTTGGAACATTGATCCAAAATCTAAAAGCCAGCCCGCAAAAAAGTAGCAAGTAAAACGTGTGGCAATTCTTCATTGAACCATAGTTCTAGGTGAAGGATGCAAACTTCATGAGGAACATGTTAAGTTTTTTGTATACTTATCTATGTGTATTGTGACAGGAAGCCTGTCAAATCCTCTGGATGTATCCAGTATGGGATATATGTGTGTCCCAGGTACCGGCAATATGCAGAGTACTTTGCTATCTGACCAGCAGAGGGAGCTGGAGTTGCTGGGCCTGGTGCAGAGTAGGTCCTGTCAGCTCATTAGAGGTGGTTTGAGCTGTATGAAATCTCCTCACCTGCTCAGTCAGATGCTCCACCCTGGAACCAGTACTGTGTATGACTGGGGAGCAGCGTGTACCTGTGTGGACTCTCTGTGTTGAGCTACCAAACCTATGTTTCTGTGGACTGTTTCCCTTGGATGTTATTTCCTTGCTTGTACATATTGTATATAGGACTTTGCACAATAAACCAACCGTGTGTTTTAACCTGCGAACCTGTTTGCTGTGCCTCCTTCACCTGCTGGGGACCTATCCAGAGTACCGCACCTTGCCGCTCTACCGCTAATCCCTCACAGTATATACAGTAGATTGTGAAATATTGTCATAGTTTAAGTTTAGAATGGTGCTAGATATGGTATATGTATGTAAAGTAGCGCGTTCGATAAGGAACCGCCATTTATCAAAAGAACAGAAAATGGTTGCTTAAACAAGAGATTTGTTTATTATCTTAAAAAAGTTACAATACAAAGAATCAATATACAAGAACCCTTACCCTAGCTTACTCTAACAGCGTGTCACGTCATGGTGGTGATTCTTCCTTCTGACCCCAACACACGTGCACACCAGTATTTATAAACTCTTCTATCACATATAAGGTATCCTGTACAAGAATAGCTACATCACACCCACATCTAAACCGAGCATGCTCAGTCTAGCCGTACATCCAAGCCACGAGGTCTGATTGACATCTAACCGATGGTCTGCTGCATAAGCTTTTTACAATGTATATTTAGCTATAGATTAAAGATCATAATACATACATTTCTATATTATGTGATATCTTATAAAACACAGAAAATAATAGATTTTTGAGAAGTGAAGTAATTTCTTACAATGTATCACCTAGTGGTGTTAAACTTTGTACTTTTACAGTATTGTTGCTACTGACTTTTTGGTAGCAGGTGGTCGAATATCGCTATTTCGTGAATATTTGCGAATATATCATCGGATATCCGACGCGATCGCGATTGTATTGCGATTTAATAATCGCAATTTTATAATCGCGATTCATTGCAATGAATGGGATCACGATTATATAATCACAATGTGAGTTTTTTTAAACGGAAATGACGGATATTCTCCCAGTCGAATATCCGAGCTCCATTGACTTGCATGCATTGCGCATATTTGATCGCAATTGCGATTTGTAGATCGCAATTCATGTCGTAAGTGCGGATATTCGAATAGGGAATCGAATATCATGGCGGATATTTGTGAAATTACGCGAATTCGAATATTGCCTAGTCATGAGGTGCCCCCTACCCTCCTCATTCATTCCCTATGGGCTGGGTTGAAAGCGGTTATGGCACTGATACTAGCCATCATTAGGAACATCAACTATGGCTGATAGTAGGAAAAGGGAGGAAGGGTTCTTTTTGAAAATTGGTGTTGTAAAATTGTGAGTATTCGGCCCCCTAGAATTTTTCCTCATTTTGTCACATTACAGACACAAACATGAATCAATTTTATTGGAATTCCACGTAAAAGACCAATACAAAGTGGTGTACACGTGAGAAGAAGTGGAACGAAAATCCTACATGATTCCAAAATTTTTTTACAAATAAATAACTGCAAAGTGGGGTGTGCGTTATTATTCAGCCCCCTTTGGTCTGAGTGCAGTCAGTTGCCCATAGACGTTGCCTGATGAGTGCTAATGACTAAATAGAGTGCACCTGTGTGTAATCTAATGTCAGTACAAATACAGCTGCTATATGACACACCTCAGAGGTTGTCTAAGAGAATATTGGGAGCAACAACACCATGAAGTCCAAAGTCCAAAGAAGTCCAAAGAACACACCAGACCAATGGAATGGTTTAAAACATATCCATGTGTTTGAATGGCTCAGTCAAAGTCCAGATCTAAATCCAATCGAGAATCTGTGGCAAGATCTGAAAACTGCTATTCACAAACGCTGTCCATCTAATCTGACTGAGCTGGAGCTGTTTTGCAAAGAAGAATGGGCAAGGATTTCAGTCTCTAGATGTGCAAAGCTGGTAGAGACATACCCTAAAAGACTGGCAGCTGTAAATGCAGCAAAAGGTGGTTCTACAAAGTATTGATTCAGGGGGCTGAATAATTATGCACACCCCACTTTGCAGGTATATATTTGTAAAAAAATTTGGAATCATGTATGATTTTTGTTCCACTTCTCATGTGTACACCACTTTGTATTGGTCTTTCATGTGGAATTCCAATAAAATTGATTCATGTTTGTGGCTGTAATGTGACAAATTGTGGAAAAGTTTAAAATACTTTTGCACGCCACTGTATGTAATGCAAAGCAGTGCAAAGAAAATTCCTACTATTCTGAAATCTTATTCAAGAACCCTTATGGGTACTACAGCTATTAGGGCCCTTTCACACTATATGCATTGCGCTTTTTTTACCACGTGTTTTTACAGTACTGCATTACCCTTCATACTGCAAGCGTTGCGTTTTATAATATATTTCAATTTTTTTTTCTAATTTGCCTTATTGTCTGGGCCTGTGTTAACGAAGCATCATGGACGTATTTGCATGACGCGTCCATGATGGAAAAAACACTGATTTTGATGGTGGCGTATATACTACGTTCTGTATAAAATGTGGCCATTCCATGTATTGTACATGCACACTGCACACCCACAAAGTGCACACATCTCTTTGTGAAAGGCAGGGCCCTCAGACACGATTTTGGTAGAACGAAGTGGATCATTATACCATCTACATTCAACTGTTGGTTTTTGCACTTATTGTCGTAATCACCGCCAAAGCACCCTCACAACGAACACTGCATGTCAAGGAGCAAACACAGCACACTGAGCACACATTCTTCACCTTGAGTGCAAATGGGGCAAACTGAGGGCAAATGGCGCACACTGTGAGGTAATTCTGCACACAGAGGGCAAATGGCGCACACTGTGAGGTAATTCTGGACCCGGACACATAGGGGCAATGGCCACACTCTGTGGGTAATTTTGCACCTGAGGGAAATTGGGCGCACACTTGATGTAATTCTGCACACTGAGAGCAAATGGCACACACAGTGAGGTAATTCTGCAAACTGAGGGCAAATGGTGCACCCTGTGAGGTAATTCTGGCACACTGGTTTCAGCTACAAATCGCATGCAGTGTGAAAGGACGCTTAGGCATCCCTTTATGTGTAAGTCTACAGAGGGAGGTCCATAATTTGCACATGAACACCAATTTATCTGGGATGAAAAAAAAAGTTACATTTTACCTTGGATACTAGAGAACCTTCTCTGATTGTTGTACACATGAAACAAGGTATGTAATGTACTATATGTAACTTACTATATCTGTTGTCAGGTTTAATATGAATCTGCTGTTAATCTTTAACTCTTCATGAAATCTAGTTTTAAAAATATCCCAGTGCTTCAGGAACTAATAGCTTGGCAGTATTGTGAGAATTACGGTACATGACAAATGTGTTTAACATCTATCTCTGGATGCTTATTTAGAGCTAATCTTCAGACTAAGCAAAACATGCAGTAATAAATATCAGGATTTAATAGCGATATTTTAAAATCATATTGTTTAATAAAGCAATTAGCAATTGCCAGTGAAAATGCAGTGATGTTTGTGTCATCAGCTTGTCAGCGTCATCAGTGTATCAGTGTGAAATCTCCCACAGCTTGCATCTAAAGTAATTATAGTTCAATCCAATGTTTAACTCTCCCATTTGCTTGGAGAGAAGTGCAAAGCCAAAGGATCATAGATTCCAGGTTAAAGTATACTTAAAATGTATGTCTGGGCAAAACAACTATATGCAATACGTAAATCCCAAAGTAAAAAATTTAAAACATGTAGTATTTTTTAGATTAAGTGATGTCAGCCCTGCACAGTTGTTTTCTGCAAATCTATATTAAAACCTATATAGATGCTATATAGAAACTTGTTTTGTGATCCAGATGGTAGCCCTGATTTAAACTAACAAGACATACCTCAACTTTTGCTCAATCGTTTTTTCTTTAGATCGACTTATGCAATTTAACTTTTGTTCTAACGATTGATAATACTATCATTAGGGCAGCAGAAGAGACTCTCAAGGTAGGATGTCAGCTGCACACATTTGTGATCACAGAAAACTGAAGCCGATTCTGTTCATGTTCTGATTTATTATGGTTCAAATCACACCTTTTATACACTTCAGACCTCAAAGTTTGTTTATAATATCCATCTAAACTTTTTAGCATTTGCAGCTGAAGCTAATGTATTATACATTATTATTTTTTTCAGAACGGATAGGGCTGTATTTTAGTATTATATCTGTATCCATATATTTAATTCTACCTGGTCTTTATTAGGAAGGAATAGAACAATATTTTTTTATAAAAATACATTTGATGATGTTGCCTGGGGAAAACCCCTGAATATCCTCAGAGATGAGTAATAAAACTGGTGGAAAAAACATCATTTTATATAAAGAAGGCTTCATTTAAAGTCACAGCACGTATAAAGGCCATTCTACACACAAAAAGATGTTCTTTTATATAAAATCACATTGAAGTATGGTCACGTTGTTAAAGGAAAACTTTAGATGCCCAAATGCCCACACATATTAAAAGATTTGGCAAATTGCTTATGTTCTTTTGTTTGTTTGTTTGTTTGTTTGTTTGTTTGTTTGTTTGTTTGTGTATAGTCTACCCGAGAAGGAGACAAGGAACTGCCTGGAAACTGTGACAGTTCAACGGACAATTATCCAGTAAGTCAATGATGGCAAGAAATGCAATTCCAATAATAAGGGTTTTTGAGCAACCTGTGCACATTTTTGACTATTAGATATTGCAAACCAGTTATGGGATTTACACAGAGAAAAAAAGGGGAGGGTAAAAAAAAAGGAAGAGACGAGAATGAGGATAAGAGGAAGCGGAAGAAGAGGGTAAGGGAGGGTGAGAGGCAAATTATTATTATTATCTTCACAAGGGGAAGAGCAGTTAAAGTGAGAAGGGGTGATGAAACATTTGGCTCTTTGAGATCATATCCAAGGAGACCATTGAACCTCTGAAGGTAAGATATCTTCCAGGAGCAAATCTAGTGGCCAGAAATATAATGGCTTCCAATCCTTCTCAGTGGCAGGGATTTTCTTAAGGAATAAGGCTTCCCATTGAATCCTAGTCAGCATTCAGCAGGGATTGCATAAAGTTATTTACCCTCATCCACAAATTCTGAAATTGCAACAGGTCCACCAAAAAACATTGTAACACATGACAGGAGCTCTTGTGGTGCAAACTTAAAAACTTTATCAGGAGTAAAATACCAACTTTAGGAGTGCTTTTTATGCATTTACCATGGTCAAAACATTAGACTCTAGTTAAGATGAGCTACAATGAGTAACCCAGTTCCTCCTCCAATCTAAACATAAATGGGAGTTTATCAGAGTTGATCAGAGTGATGAAGGTGTGGGTGTGGTAAAGGATGAAGATGAAGCCTGGGGTCAAGAGATCCCAATGATATCTATTCTTTAAAATTCTGTGTGTATTTGGACCAGCTTAGGAAAACTCCAGAATAAGGAGCATAAAAGTTGCACATTTGTAAATATCAATAGTATTACAAGAGGGGCATTTTCTATAATTAAATAAATACTTCATTCCTAAGGCCAAGAATGCAGATAAGTAAATGTATGTACATGATGGGAAAACTGAAGGTTCTGCATGGCCAGGTAAATTTATTTTTCAATGTTGCCTTTCTGGGACTATGTTCATTTATCTAAAGAGGAATAGGGAGGTCTTGAATCCTATTGTGACTTTATTTAAAGTGTTTATTAATTATTACATTGAGATAACCGTGATAAGTTTAGATGTGTCTGCAGACAGAAAGTGAATCCTTCGGAATTAAATTAACATTTCCTACTCTATCTAAAATATATCTTTACATATAGAAATACTTAAAGTATAATTTATGTTTTACAAAAATAAGATCAATATAGAGTTATTCACAATATTTGTATTTTAGTGACATGGCTTGAGCATTCCATTCTTTTACAATCTACACTAGTAATGATTGACTGGTATAAGTAGATGGATATAAATCAAAGCCTTTGCACAGCAGCACCTACAAACTCTTTGATATTTTCACACTGGTCACTGTTTTAATTTCACCAACCAATTTTGTGGACCATTTGCTTGTGATTGACACACATTTCCCATTAGTTTAAGATTTTTGGGGGGTTCTTGGAACTTTTTAAAAATAATTTGGAGCCACCTCCTTAAAAAAATGTTTTCTTTTACATACCCCGTGTACAGTCTTAATTGAATGTGAACCAGTTAGACTGACTTTCTCACGTGCATGTGTAGGAGGATAACATCCCCTACATATTCAGGGACACAAATGTTTTAAAAACATTGGAATAACAACAACTGTGTTGTAGGTCTTTAGCCTTGTGATTGACCTCTAGTCATCTTGTATATGATGTGTGTCTATTGTATGATTTGTCTGCTCAGCATCAGCATGAGCACAGATTTTATTGTCAAACTGTTTTTCAGATAACCTTTCTAAAGACATAAAGACCCACATTTTTTCGATCTGCTAGTCTAGGACAAATTTTCACATGCATAGTAACACAGGTACAGTAAATCTCTACTAAGACTGAGGGTCAGAGAGCATTGCCCCACAATAGTCCCTTCCCACGACAAGAGGCACTTATTTAATTTCCTGGTGTTCCCACTGGTTTTTGTCAGTGACAAGTATCAGTGACTCACTATAGAATGTTTGGAACATGTCCCTGTGTTTATAAATTCACAGATGGAACTTCAAGTTAAATACATGGTAGCTGCTTCCCCGGACAAATCCCTTCTGTGTTCGTTTATCCCATAGGTCTTTTGCTGTTGGTTTTCCAGCATCCGCAAATGTTGTAATTTATATTTGTGTATTAGATGAATATTTGTGAAGCACATTGTCTGGGAATTAAAAAAAAAGAATAGGAATTGCTGCCAAATCCAGCATTTGGTATAAATGCTTCCATGTGTGATATTTTCAATAAATTAATTAATATGCAGCAAATAATATTACGTGTACTAGCAAAAAAAAGAATTTAGTAGTGTTACCCTCAATCTGTCACATTTTCAATTTTATATTATTATCAATATATATATATATTTTGATTAGTATCTCTATGTTTTTGCATTGCATACAACTAGTCATTCCTTGCATGCTGTGACAGTTCAGATAAAATATTTTTTAATCTGTATGTATCAAATTAAACATTACACAAAGTCAGTAATGTCAGTAATGACCATAGCTGTACCCTGTAGCGTTCAACTATTTCAAAGACTGGCACATATTTTACACGTTCTATTTTACACGTTCTATCTGTGGCTGGGCAACAACAGTCTATTTGTAATCAAACCAGAATTAAAGTAAAAATGTTACCTCTGTTCTTGAATTGCTACATCATAATACATCAAGAATCTTGTTAAAATATAGAACCAGAACAAGGTGATAATTTCCTATTAAATGTAAAACCTTTCAATTTCCCTACGAACGATGTCAGATTTGATCCAATGTCCAAACTTTTTTTTCGATCAAACTTGGTCGATCTAGGTCGATCGAACCATGTTGACAGGCATCCATTTTTCTTTAAAATGTATCTATTTAGGTTGATTGAATGGGAAAATTAAAACGTGTATGGGGGGCCTTAGTCTTCAACTTACTGTGTACTGTGCTATAAACAATACTAATCTTGCAGATTATTATTATTATTACTATTATTATTATCATTTATTTATATAGCACCAGCATATTACGTAGCTCTGTACAATACATTACAGTTGAGATGCAACACAATATAACGCACAGGTACAGGTTATGAAACAGCAGGAATAGAGGACCCTGCCTGGTAGCGCTTACAATCTAATAGATGTTTCTATCAGTATAGAATGCAGACAATAAGAACAATTACATTTGTTTTAAATAGAGAGTGATAAGAAGTGGTCAGTTTAACCTCCCTAGCGATATGCCCGAACCCAGTTCAGGCAAAGGGAAGCTGCAACTATC
>CM070034.1:123776057-123787410 GCA_036250615.1 Ptychadena robeensis
ATTTAAATTGTGACTTTTATTTTTTGCCATAACATCCAGTAGTGCTAATAACAACCTTTTCAAGAAAACTGAATCTGGTAGAAATATAAGTACCTTCTACTTATATTCCGGAAATTTCTACATATACCCACATATATGCAATAAGCAGTTTAAGAATATAGATACTCATACATTGTAAGATGAAATTTGGGTGAGATCGGCAGTTTACATGGCTTTGAATAATTATATTATCGAATTGCATATATTTTCCTAACTTGTAAGAAAGTTGGGAACTAGGGGATTTTTAAGGCATGAGTATTTAACATTGTTTGTTACATATATAACAATAACATACATATCATATCAGGTAACATTATCATATATGAACATGACTTATATTATTTTAAAATGGCACAGAAACCTGACTTGTTTCGCATATCACCATTTCTTCAGGGGTCTCTATATCTGTGCTGTAAAAGAATAAAAGTACATTCAATCAACAAACTTTAATGTAAACATAAATAGATATATTATTCCCCTACTCACAACGTGTACATTTCTAATCGTAAATAAAGATGAAGTTGATGCAGTGTTGGCCTCCCCATCTCCCTGGCGTGCTCCAGTCCGGATATAAATACCCCTGAAGAAGCAGTGATACATAAACTGTGTCTGGTTATGTAAGTTCTTGTTATGTATGTAACAAACTATATTAAATACGCTTGCCCTAAAAGTCCCCTTTTTCCCAACTTTCTTTCAAGTTAGGGAAATATTTGCTATTTGATCATGTATTTTATTGGGATGTTGGCATATTAATAACATTGGACAGTCAAGGGAGGAAATATCTTTTTTTAAAACTGATCTTAATAATTGTGAATGAACAACCTATAAAAAAAAGCAGAAGCCCTTCAAGCCAATCAAGCCATACAGAGAAGCAAGTTAATCATCAAAAAAGAGTCTACAAAATGTTCAGTCTTTAAGCAAAATTCATGGGCTCCCACAGGAGGATGTAAGTAGGATTATGAAAACACACACACAGACAGCTGCTCAGCAGAATTAAAAAAGTTTCAAAGAAGTTGTTTATTTATCACTTAAAAAAACAATAATTTCCCCTGTGTTTTGTAACATTACAGAAACTTCAATTAACTGAAGTGTTCTTCAAAGAACGTCAATAGAGGGATTTTTTTTTGTGTCAGAAAATATATGTACCATGACAACTCTTTAAAATATTTCTATTCCAATAGACAATTTCTAATATTGATATTGACTTGTTTGTTTATTTATTTATTTATATATTTATTGTTACAAAAGTCCAACATTTTGCATCTTCAATCTTCCCACAATACCATTTTTCACACTCCATCTCAAATTAATCAATGAGCTCTGTTGTAGGTAATCTGTGCACTTAGTACACTCAGGATGTGTCTTTTCTTGTCGGAACTTCGTGTTCTACATTGGCAGGCAGAAGGGTTATTGGAAAATACAGTAATCCACTAAAGCAATCACAGCAAGTTTTTAGTGGGGAAGTTTAGCTGTTTTGTCTTCTGCTGTTTGATATGCAGATCACAAACACTTGGGATGTTTTCTCAGCTTGAAGAACTGAAGTTATCGCCTATGGCAAAACATCTGTTCTGTGGCTTTCGACAGAAAAAGGCTGGGTGTGATTAAGTCATGCTGCAAACCTCTTCAGTATTAGAACAGGTTACTGGATGTTTATCACAATGTAGCTTGAATGTAAAATGGGTGATCACGGGGTGGGGGGGGGGGAGTGATCCGTTCTCCTGCGGCTGCCTCATTAGATCGGAGACACACAGCAGTGAGTTTGCTCTCCTGTGGCTCCGATCTCTGCCTGATGAACCCAGCTCATCCACTGCTGTTCTGACAGGTCAGAGCTGGACGAGCTGGGACCCTCAGGAATGGCAGGGGGTTAATACATCATTATACGCTGCACATAGTTCCAAAGGAAAGCTGAGTTACCACTCCCACTTGTATGTGCTTCATTGTACGTAATGCTGCACACATTTTGGATATGCTAGAGTTTTTTGGTTAAATATATTTTTATTGTGAAAAAATAAGACGAAACTGAACACAAACAGAGTAACATGACAGCTCATGGTAAAAGTTACAGAGCAACCGAAAGCAAAGAGGTATCAAAATTTGTTACGGAACAATAAAGTCGTGGTAAGTAAGGGCGAACAAAAATACAGGATGGCCTTTCCTCTGAGTGTTTGCGAAAGTGTTAGAGCTAGAAATAGTTACAGACTCGGAGAAAGAAAGAGGAAATATGAGGAAAAAGGGTTTTAAAGAGTCGGACGGTAAAACCATCCAGACTCGGACACTTCCCCTTAAAGGGTTTCTCTATCTCTTCCCTGGTGTCCTCAGAGAAAAAGGGTAGTGGATATTCCGCCATATAGGAGGCAATATCATTATCTAAAGGCCGAGAAGTTTGAGTTCTGGGCTTGCCCTCAATGTTATAGAGGGTAAAGTAATACTCGCAGAGCGAGTCCACTATCTTGGAAGAGCAATATGTGAGGTAGCCAGGGGGAGTCTGGATTTTAGAAATGTAGGTAGTAGGTTTAAGTGGATGAAGTGTGCAGGCCAGAAGGCAACTACTTATTACAAAACTGTTAGTGAAGGAAATTCAGCTTGTCACGAGAGATAAGAAATTGTTGGTCAAGGAGGGAATGTATTTCTTGTCTGGTGGATGCTAATTCAGTAAATAGTTGAGGGGATGGGGAGCATTTGTGTTGAGATTCAAGAGTGTTGAGCTTGACTAAAAGGGTTCTCAGAAGGTTTTAGCGGTCTTTTTTAAGGTGGGAGCCATGCTTGATAGCAAACCCCCAGAACACACACTTAAGGGCTTCCCATTGGATAGGTAAAGGGGTGGGGTCATGATCATGATTGCTAAGGAAGCGAAGACCATCCGTGGAATCCAGGTGGTCATCAACCTGGGAGTCTCCGAATCAGCCTGGGAGTCTAGGACCTGGATAGGGGTGGCCCTGTGAACAGCCACAGATACGCCCCTGGACTTGTTAATTAGGTTCGTGCTATGATACCAGTAAGGATAATATTTGTTACGAAAGGAGGGAATTTTGTTGGTTTTAAAATGCGTTTCCTGCAAAAGCAATATGTCAACCTTATGTTTATGAAGCTAACTGTAGGGACGCCATGACAGGAGCATTGAAAAAGGATGAGACGTGAGGAGAGGGAAGGAGGGGAGTAGTGGGGGAGAAAAGGAGAGGGAAGCGAAGAAGAGATCAGAGACAGCAGAGAGAAGAGAGAGAAAGAAGACTTGAGGAGGGCAGATGAGGGCAGAAGAGATGGGCGTCATGCTTGGTACAAACAACAAACTATCACAAACAGTCAAACAATTGTGAGGATCCAGCGTGCAAACTCCACTAGCGCCCCCTGCCCAGAAAAAAGGGGGGAAGGGATACACCAGGAGAGTGCACCCCAGAAGTGGCTCCACAAAAGGGAGCAAAATAAAAATGAGCCTGTCCGCTGGACAAAAGTCAGGGAGGGACACTAAAGGCACTGGAAAATGCCAAGATGCCAAAGGGGAAATGCGACATGCGATAGGGTTCAGCGTTAAGACCACAAAGCCATGATCTGACCACAGAATGGACACTAAAGGCACTGGAAAATGCCAAAAGGGCAAGCTCCTCAAAAGGGGGGGGGGGGTAATACATGAAAGCCCAGAGGGCTTATCGACCTGTAAAATCTACAGCGGTGGCTCCCGCCCCCAGGCCCAACCGGCTATGGAGCTGAGGGGGAAGTTGTAAAGTTTTCTAAACATAGAAAGAAAAACAAAGAGTAAACAATCATGGAAATAAGTTGGTCCGCGGCAAGAGGAGCGTGTAGCAGACCAGTGTGTATGGTGAGGCAGGCCAGGTAGCGTAGGGTGGAGAGGTCAGTCCAGGAAATAAATCTGTGGCAGTTCAAATGTCCTGAGAAAATCCCAAGCCTGCGGAATACCGCTGATTTGCCTGCTTTCTGATCTTTAAATTGGAAGGGAAACCCCCACCAATACTTGATGTCGGCGGCTCCGAGGGCATCTAGCAGCGGGCGGACTGCCTTGCGGAGGAAAAGGGTTTGGCATGACAAGGCCTGAAGCAGGATAACCAAACAGCTGTTGAGATTAAGAGACGTTTGTTGCGGGCCGCAGCCATGATCTCTGCGTTATCGATGTAATGATGTAGATGACAGATAATATCACAAGACTGTTGGGGCCTGCGCTCTTGGGCCCAAGGGCCCGATGGGCTCTATCAAATCGCAGTTTAGAGTCGGGAGGTCTCTGCAGGAGGGAAAGAAACAGCTAGGTAAGGGTGGGAAGAATATCAGCCGTGTCCACCGATTCAGGGACGGGAGCAGTTCTCAGTGTCATCTGACTTGTATTCCAGGTCTTGTAACAGGACAGTGTGTTCATTGAGTACGCGGTGGTGGGTTTCAAGGAGGTCTCTGGTGGTCTCAGTGGCATCTTCCAAGGAGACTACTCTGCCACCCAATTGGGTCATATCGTGTTTGAAATCATTAATTTCCATTCAGAAGGTGCACTCCATGTGAGCAACACAGTGGTCAAGGTCATGGCGAGTCTGAAGGCACTTCAGGTAGGCCTTCCAGTCCCAACCCTCCTCATCGGCTGAGGAAGGTGGTGACAAACGACGGGAGAGTGGTCTATTACCCTGGTCCTGCAGTAAGGGGAAGGAACAACTGGGACTGCGGTGAGCTTATGGATACCCTCGGTGCAGCCTTGTCCACCATCATTGGAGTCAGCAGGAGTCAAAGATTTTTCTAGGCTTTTCTGTCTCTGATTACCAAGGCTTCTGTATCCCCTACCTATTTCTCTGGACGTGTTCCCTGGTCCAGGCTCCCACAGCCTCTGGCAAGGGACCATGCATGTCAAATCCGGCTGGAGCAAGCCGACACATGGCCAATCATCCTCTGTCTCCTGGTTCATATGGTTAACCCTTTGCCCCTTGGATTGTCTAAATCCACTGGAGGGGGTCAGGCTCTGTACCCAGCAGAAACAGGGACACTGTTTGCAAGTTAGCTTCTAAGTTTATTGCCCCATCCCTGCCATTGGGTGATGGTGACCAACCTGTAAATACTCCTAGGAAAGACTGTACATATTCCCCTATATGCTAAATGAACCTTAAGTTTATTGGGTGTCAGCCGTGTGAAGTGTATGAGCATCGATTCCTGAGAGAATCTAATGAACTCGAATGACTTCTGGACTACATAGACCTGGCCATTCGCTACATAAGTGCTAAAGCAAAATTCCTACAACTCGTTTCTATATTTCCAACAATTGTATTGATGATGCCATGTTCTGGGGCTTTGCAATTATCTCACAAATCAGCTAGTAGAAATTGCACAATCATCTCATGTAAATATCAATTAAAGGAACACATTGTTATGTAGCTTTAAAACTCTACTGTTTTGGAAGGGATAGAACAACTCTAATTGCTCTAGCAACATTAAAACTGCTTTTTATCCTGTGATCAGTAGGGGCCTGGACAGGCTTGATGCTTATTGCCTATAAAAAGGCTATAAAGCTGAACTAAACGCTAGAGCTACTCTGATTTTATGTTCTGGAATACGGAAAATAAGAGCATGCATTAATGATGTCTTAGGTTCTGCTGAATTTGTTCCAATTTGTTTAACTTTAAAGTTAACTTTAAACATTACATGTATTGTGTCTCCATCATTGAGTTTGGCTCAGACACGACTTGCTCTATTGTCTTGTTTGTTCTAGAATGACAGCAGCATGTGGTAGCTACTGTGACATCCTATGTTTAATCGGCAGTCATTTATTCAATGAAAAGATGATTATAGCCTTTAGGCACTTCTTTGAAATGAAAAAGTTCCTGATGTATCACTTGACTTAAATGATTATCCAACTAAGCATATTACAAATTCCACTGTTCAGTGTCAGTCAGTAAATTGGCTCTATTGGCATTGCTATTAAAACGCAATCCATAACATAGAACTAGCTCATTCCATATTCAACTTCAAAGAAGCGTTTTCCCTTTTTAACCCTGCCTATTATTAGTACCTCTAAATTTTATTGCTGGTTGTAGTCGACAGAAAGTTCACACTGATCAGATAAATCAATTACTTTAAAGTCTTCATCAAATCAATCAGTTGTTTCTTTTCCTCTCTGTAATGTACCATTTCCAAATATTGGAGGTTTCAGAGGTGTGACAAGAAAGATGATTTTCCCATATATATGTGCCAGCAAAATATCTATTTGTCTATTCTTACTTTACATACATGATAACACACAAAATAAAATACTGAAAATTTTAATCTTGTTGGGGAAGGAAAGAGGGTACCACAAACCTGTACAACCCCATTCAGCCGTCTCCTATATGAAAAATTCTTGGGACAATACCCATATGTAAAGTGATGCTAGAGTTGTCTTCTATGCATTTCATCCAAAAACTGCTTCCTCAGAAAAAATCAAATATATATGTCAATTCATCTGTGATTTTCTTCCATTCATTAATAGTATTTCAAAGCACAAGCCTTCTTAAAACAGAAGGTATTCTCATGGCCCAATCCATCACCAATCCCAAAAGTTTAGGTTTGTGATGGATTGGGCCCTGTGAATACCTTCTGTTTTAAAAAGGCTTGACTGTGATATGCGCTGCTCGAGTTGAGGGCTTTTTTATTCCTTTAATCCCTTCTCACCATAACCTTCATGGTTGTTCCTCATAGTATTTCAAAGAAACACAGAACATGCTCTGTGTTTCTTTTCAATAATATGAATTGAGTGAGGTAGGGGTGATGGTGTATTGAACTTTTTTCGATACTGCTGGTCTTTACTTTTCTTGATCTATTCCCTGTAATGGTCAATCATGTGTGTTAAAAAAATGCTATCATAATAGGAGCAGCATTCTGACCATGTAGCACTTGGGTTCCAGGTTCAAACCTTGGCCAGAGCACTATCTGCAAGGAGTTTGTATGTTCATCCCTTGTCTGTGTTGGCTTCCTCTGGGTACTCTGCTTTCCTTTCATACTGCATACTGATATGTAATTCGTTTTCCAAAAAATAGTATTTATGTAAGTGACATAATAAAGCTGGGAATAGACGGTACAATTTACCGTCTATTCCTTATCCGATTCTATGCAGTAGCAGGCAGCGTGATGACGTCATCACGGCCGCCTGCTAGTGCCGAAAATCGGACGGCACACTTCATCTGCAGCTCATTAGTTCGGCTGGGGGCAGCCATCCCCAGCTGAACTAATGGGATCGGGCTAAAATTTACCATCCTGTCGGATAACTGTGCGATCCGACAGGACGGCTGATTTAAGCCCAATCCTCGTCAGTTGCAGCCAGCAAATCCTGCACGACCCGATCCTTTAGGGATGCAGGAGCGCACACGGCATCGGATCGGGGATCGGATCATGCAGGAATTGGTACGTGTATGCCTAAATTAAGGGATATTAGTTTGTGTGCTTTTTTGAGGACAGGATATGATATTGATAATATTTGTCTATCGCTGTGTAATATGTCTGATAATAACAATAACATGAACAGCAATTCATGCCATCAGTCAACATAAATAATGTTAAATAGAGGAGAGAGGGTCAATAGACACATTTTTGGTTGACTTCCAACCATTAGCTTGCTAGCTCTTCTTTAATTGTATATTACATTTGCATTTGAGATTTCAATAGCTTTTCATTTTAATATGAGCTGGATTTTATAGCCCACAGTTTAAACTTTGAATAGGCTTTTTGGTTTTATTTTGTAGAATTACCCTTCTAAAAAGGATCAGGGATTAGGCATCACAGCTGCTGTAGGTAGTACCTGAAATGCATTGTCTCTGTGCCACCTTGTTTTCCAGGTAAGTGGCTTTTCTCCAGTCACATGTAACAGGCATATTTGTTCTACATTCTATCCGGCCAGGAACAGGCCTTGGTCCATGCCCACCACCAATTCATTTGCAGTGATCACTGTAAATCTGTTGCTGATATATCATTTAATTTGTGCTTTCTTATAGCTTTATATGTATGACAATATAACATTGCATAACTCTTCTTTTCAATAAATTTTTCTTAATGCAACGTTCGCAATTCGCAAATTTTTATTGCATTTTCATGTGTGTTGATCGCGAAAATATGCGAATGTCACCACTTTTTATTGAGAAAGCCTTTTGCACTTTTTGCACAATGAAGTTAATATTTAACTGGAGATCACAAATTCTCTAATTAAATTTTTTGAGAATAGTAGGTGCAACATTGAAATATTTTGCGAATACGAATATTGCCTATGCTGCTCATCACTATCACTACACAAAGTAAACTGAAGAAAAAAAAAGAAAGGGCAAAGGGAGGGGAATAATAATGGCAGCGGCAAGGGATAAAGATTCACCGCCCAAATATCCATCAAGTTACCCTCCCTAGCGGTTTGCCCGAACTCAGTTCGGGCACAGTTTGATCGCCGCCGCGATTGCCGGTGAAACGAGCTTTTTGTGCCATAAAAAATGGTGCGAAAAGCTCAAACCGCCCAGAGGGTTATTTCTCACATGTGGTATCATACCGAGGCGAGTTATATTACACCTAATTACATACACCTTTGAAAGGGCTTGTTACCAATAAGGATTTCGCCATAGTTGATTTTTTACTATTAATTTATTGAATTGACCTGTTTCTTTCCAGAAAATCTCATACTTACCTTCCCCCTCTTCCTTGCTCCAGAGACAACATGCCTGGAGTGTCTTGTCCTTCAGCATTTAAGATGGAGGAGCGAGACTCTTCCTGTCTCACTCTCTCCACCAATCAAGATCTGAATCCGGTGATGCTCCGCCCCTCCAGTGTCACTGGATTTGGATCTGGCTGGCTGCAAGGCACATGGGGGTTATGGGAGGCAGACCTCAGAAGTGACGTCTACTTTTCCTAAATCACTTATTTCATAAGCCGGCACAGGAGGGACAGGGCGCCACCGCATTTTCACAGATTTTACCAGGTAAGTATTTTTTTTCCTATAACCTCGGATCTACTCTATTATGGGCATTGATACCAAGGTGATAGGTCCGCTTTAAGGATCAAAAGGATCTTTTTTCTTTGTGCTTCTTTTCTTAAGAGGGCAGGTAATAATAACTTGACTGCTTTATATAGCTTGGTGTAGGGTTTGATTCACCAGTATTTTGTTCTTGTCACGATTCATTTTTTTAATGTTTTATTATAAATAATTTTATTAAGCATTTTATAACACGTATTCAACTTCCATTTTTACCATATACACGAATTTAATTGCTGCTGCCTATAAATTATTGATCATTAGGGCAGATAATAATATAAGCCCTATCTACTATATAGGACATTCGCATTACACTTGTCGCATACCTTATTTGGTGTACTAATGGTCACCATTTGTGTCTTCACTATATTTGCTTTGTCAATCCGATGGTCTAGTCAGCGACGCAATATAGTTAATATAGCAGCGAAGATTGGAATAATATATAGGAAATAATAAATAAAAAACTAAATAACCCCCTCCCCCAATAAATATCTTTTATTAGAACTTTTTAGGAATGCATAGATGAATTAAAGTTCATGGTATGTAGATCTAGGATCCCTTGCTCGTTCTATAATCGTCACTATACTGGGGGTTTCCAGCCAGTTTGCAGCACTACATGGCTTACCTGAAAAAAATAATTTCAATAGAATTAAGGCATTTGCGAGCATGTAAATACTGATGCCCCCACAAGCATAACTGATCTGTGATTTTAATAATACCTAACATAATCAACACAAAATTCTGTTACTTTAGATTTTCCTATCATATCATATCCTCTCCTGAGGAAGCAAAAGTTTGCAAAGCATCAAAAGATTGTTCAGAAACTTGCAAAAATGAAGAGTATAATCCATCATATTATAAATATATAACATCTATGTAATCACACCATGCAATGTAAATATATAAATGAATCAATCAACCCAAAATTGATACCTTGAAAATCCACTGGGGTCCTTAGTGTTTATTCACCGTAAATTCTCAATTTGTACAATTTATATTTGGATGTTGATATCAATTTGCTTTTCATTAAGGATAACATTTTAATAGTATAGGATAAAGCCACCTACCGTATATGTCATGGTGATTGATAAATATTTTAACCAGTTAATGCTGTACTTTCAGTTCTTGTTATCAGTGGGCTAGCTACATTCTTGGAATTCTAGGGACCATCAATCAATCACATTCCTCAGGGCAGTGGCGTTAATAAGTTTGGTGTCACTCAGTGTGGGAAACCCATGGTGGCATCGCCATGTACTGATACTGCAAGTGATATGGGTGTCAAATTGTGTGATGATGTCACAATGACACTGCTACTTAAGAAGGGGTGCAGCCCTTGTTAAAAACAAATGGCACTCTGGTTCATAAGCTTGGTGTCACCCCTCTTTTCGGAGTAAATTGGTGTCCCTTGGTGCTAACCACGATCCCGCACTGGACCATACTGCCTTAGGGCATTCCAAGAAGAATATTGTACTTGGCAAAGAAATGTGAAATATGAAGTGATATGTGTAGGAAAATTCTGACTGAAGTGGTATGTTTGGTCCAAATATTTAAGCAGGGCATCTCTTAAATAAATGAACAATTGCTCAAGTTCCTTAGTATAGGATAAGATCTAAAAGATTTTAGCTGTTCAGAAGCTAGTAACAAAACCGTAGTAAAGGCCCCCATACACCTTACAATGTTACCATACAATTTCTGTACAATTCACTTTTTTTCTACCAAAACCATATGATATGATAAGGTTTCTAAACCTTCCAAACACTATATATTCTGTCAGGGAGGACCCGGCACTACATAGTTGTTGGTAGATCTAAAGAAAATAGTATGGAGTGATCTAAAGGTGTATGGGGGGCCTAAGCCTTTTAAACGGTTTTATGTTCTGATATATCAGACTAACTTTTATCAGCAGTGTGAGTAGTAGGACATCTAAAAACACACAGGACAATATCTCATAGTGATGACTCTAGCCTGCCTTTTCCATCTGGCCATACGGTGATTTATCCAATAAGCAAGAGAATCTGGCAGTGAATCAGGATACAATTACTTCTTTTATAGTTTTGAGTTCTGTAAAAGAATGCTATAAAAGTATTTTATATGCCACGTTGTAAGTTGCTAAATATAAAATGCAAGAAGGTGCCTGTTGTAAAATTGGCATTAACGTAGAACACAGGGCCAGGGAGGGCTGTAAAAATTTCTGGGTTGAACATATTCTTCTATATTCTTGACTTTATAGCTTTTTTAACTTTGCATGACTGGTAGTGATGGCCCGAACTGTTCGCCGGAGAGCTATTAGCGGCGAACATCGCATGTTCGCGTTCGCCCATGTTCGTGAACATATGGCGAGTTCGGTTC
>CM070034.1:123808821-123831630 GCA_036250615.1 Ptychadena robeensis
AATAATCAGAGCTTTTTCATAAGCAGAACAGCACTAATCATATCATCAGATTGTAATTAAGTATAACAGCATGTGTAAAAGTTACCCCTTGCAGCTTTCCGTAGGATTAAAAAACGTATTTTTCAGTATGTTGCTCCTGTGCTTCAATGTTTGAGAAGACAGACACAACTCTTGGTATCAGTATAGAGTGGGAATATGGGAGGCGAGCATTAGGAGTTTTTCCATTTGCATGTCTGGATTGAGAATCACTGAAGCATCTTCATTAATCACATTGGAGAAGATGTACCATAGATCATTCTATCTCATGGTGAAATGTTTCAGTAAATCTTTCTCATACTCCAATACGTTTCCTTTTACATTTTTCTGTGTTACCGGGTTTCTATTTAATGCTAAGTTTGTTAACCCTTTTGTCACCATGTTTTTTAAAATTTTTGAAACAAAACCATACAAGGGCTCACTAGCACCAGGCACAAGAAAATGGTTCAAAGAATATGACCCTCCCCTGCTTTTCAGAGTAGGATCACCTGGTAGTGAAATATATAGATCCACGTAATGTAGCAGATACTTACAGTATGTAACTGGTGAGGTATGTGTCTCTGCAACAGAATCTTTGATTTCAATGAGTTGGCATTTCTTCTGTTATAGGGAAGAGAAATGTGTTACGAGGGAGCCCTGACAGACTTAAAACTGCTGCTTCTTCCCAAAGAGGAGAAGGAGGAAAGTGTAGTAAAGTTAGACTTATTGCCAGGTTCCACTAGGTGTTGCTCTGACAAAGGTCCTATATAAATGTCCATTCCCAATTGCTTGGTGCTCTTAGTGGATGACAGTGGGAGTGAGGAGGCTTGAGACTCCCTTCACGCACAGGGGCAACACCAAGTTAGGTATTGCCCCTGGGTGGTTTCCAAGTGAGACAACCTGCATTTTGACTTAAGACCTCTGCACTGAGACTGGCTGGTTTTGATCGGTGAGTAGAACCGTGACCTGGCTACTGACTCCTCAAAGACCCAGGAATGGGCTGTTCAGAGGCAATTATAAGCAGGGTTAGATTCAATATGACTGGCTAGAGACTAGCAAAGACCTCACTGGGTGACCTGAAGGCATCAGTGGCACATGTTGGATGATCTCTTGCACTCTGTTTTACCTGCCGTAATCTAACAGCACTTTCCTCTAGTAAACTTTCCTCCAGTTAAACAGTTGTTAAAGGTTCCTTGGTGTGTTTCCTAAATAGTGCTGATCTGGAATATTTGAATCTTAATTTTTTATTACGAATATGGGCACTTAGAGAATTCGCAAAGATCTTGAATATATATATATATCTTGCTATATCTTTGTAATCTTTATTATTTGAGATTCTGGGGTAAGTATGTACAAGACACGATTTTCACAATGTATAACTTCTATGAGTGTTGTCTCATGTGGTGATTTCACATTCTGCCACTAGATGTCACTGTGACAACACACATTACGTTCACAAGTACCTTTTTTCGAAATACAGGTAATTATGACTGAAGATTTGTTGAATGTATGAATTTACTGTGAATATTAGGCACAACATCTGCAAAACAAATACTGCCTATCACTATTCCTAAAACTGCTACTCTGGTACCTGCTCCATTTTAAATGAATGAGACAAGGTATAGTAGTGTGGTGGGGTAGACCAAAGCTCATTAATTTGTCTTTGTCAAATTGCCCTACTCAAAGTAATACAATGCCATCCTAGTGCCCAAACCTAAATTCATGTCTTAACTTTTTCTTCCCATTGTTTAATATTTTCTCATCCCATATTGTCGTTTTTCGTTTCCTATCACGGCGGGGGGACGACATGGCGTGTTGAATAGTACCCACATCTACCTGTGCATGATGGAATTGTTACCAACTAGGACCCTACGACTACTATCCGTACCTATGATGGGTTACATCAGACTTGGCAAGAGCGTTCAGTGACAGTTTTGTGCTTGAATGACCTAACCTGATTTTCAGGGAAGTGTACCCAGCTATTTGGGCTCGGGATGTTACTGCCTCCGTCGATTTCCCTTATAGTTCAAACCACCATTTTACGAGCCTACAAACCCATTGCTGTATTTTCCTGAGGAAGCAAATGAATTGCGAAACGCGTAGAGAGAAGCAATTGTAAACGTGAGGACTCACGTGGTGAATAATGTTACGCAAATGGACTTTATTAAATTTGACTGTTTTATACATGTTTATTCATTTACTTTGTAACCTAATGGATGGCTAAAAAATCCCTCCTACCTATTCACACATTTTTGATGGATGAATAGGGACTTTTGAAGCTTAGACTTCTCCCCTTTTTTGGAATAACCTTATTCCCCCTCTGTAAGAAAATAAAGTAAATTATGACATTGCTTTACATAAATATATACACAGGTTTTTATGGGTCCGCACTTATTTGATGCATCTTTGTGTACGCATTTGTTCGATTGAAAACTTTTGGATTTAATAAAGCTGAAACTAAGATTTTATCTGGTGTGCGGAACTCCAGTGCTTGTGGATATTGCTTTACATAGACTAACATGTAATTAGACTAACATGTAATTTTAGCAGCATATGTAATACATTATTACTAATAAAACAAAGTTGTTAACCCAAAACAAAAGCCTTTTTATAGAATAAAATGTTTCTTCCTGGGCCAAGGTTTTTCTAATTTCCAAAGGATATTGAGACACCATATGAAAATTGTCAGGCAGGTGTTAGGGCAGATTGCCAACTAGCAAATTAATGACTGCCGCAGTGGCCAAATTATGAAGAAATCTTAATAGTAATATCAAAGAGACATCTTTCCTGTGCATACTACAGCCAACTACCCACAAATTTATCCTAGAAAACCTTGCTTAACCGGCTTTTTATTTCTAATGATGTACTAATTGTTTTGTTGAGATATATTATGAAAACTCTTTTTTGCTACAATGTTCACCATCAATCCAGCGATTTATCTTGGAGCCCTTCCCCAGCTTATGAATGGACAGTGAAATAAGTAGTAGTTCCTCTCCTGTTGCATCTTCTTATATAGAGGCAGTGCTGAGAGCCTGGAATAAGTCTCATATAGGGGCAGTGCTGTGAGCAGCAGAGTCTCTATGTTAGTTATTGTTAAGGTCCCCATACACGGGTCAATACCCAAGGGTCCCCATTCAAAGCATTGAAAAAGAATCTATTGCACAAAGTGGTGGACATAGATGCCCATTCAATGGAGGAACACTCCACTGTAGCGTGGTGACGTCACCACGCTGCGCTCAAGCAGGTCATCAATTGTACAGGTATCGACCCGTGTATGGGGACCTTAAGTCTCTGGCCCTAAGGACTGCCACTCCACCGGGAAAAATACTGGTATACAGAATGTTCCAGCAGAGGGGAGGCACTACACTTTTTTCTAAACATGCTGTAAAACAGTTTGGAGGAAGACGGGCTGTATAACTTGGAGGAAGAGGGGCAGCAATGATAGCTGGAATTTGTCTCTCTGGCTCTAAGTGCTGCCCCTCCTTTTGCGTAAATACTTGTATACAGCATGTTCCAACAAAGAGGAGGCACTCCTCTCTGCTGCAACATGCTGTATCCTGGTATATTCACTCTATAGATCTCACACATGTTTTCCCAACAACTTTTTGTTTTGTTTTAAAGAGATAAGGTGAATGTCCAAATGCATGCAAGAATTACTTAACAAGGAAAATCAAGGAGTGGGTCTGCTGCCCAGAGTCTGGATCTTTAATCCATAACTTCTTAATGCCGCATGAGTGTTGATGTCTCCAGAAGTCAGCTTTAAAATGGCAAGTTATGGTTACTTCAAATAATTAATAATGTAGGCAAAAACATATATTTTCTTGATTATCATTGAATCAATCATGTGAGCATACATTCACTTTATTACACTTACCACCTTTGTAGGGACTGTTAAAGTATGATGGGGTTTCCTACAGGGACCATCCTGTAACAAGGATTTTAACATTAATCAATACTCCAGAGGCCTAAAATGGGCCTAAATATAAACAATCGTAGTAGAGACGTTTTATGTATTAACAACTCAAACATTTAATATATCAAATAGAAATGACCAGCATTGTTTTTCCAATGTGGAATAAGAGGGAAAAACCTTACTGGAGAACTCGGAATACCATTTCAAACCCAAGTTAACCACTGGCAAGTGGGAACACCTGGAAGACAAACCTTTGTGTTTGCTGTAGAGGGAAATGCCCTAGAACAACTGACAGTGAATAATGGTGAAGGAAGTTCCACAATAAAAAGTAGTCCCAAGCAGGTGAGAGTAAATAAAGGTAGCCAAAGACCTCTCACCACTCCATCATCAGAAGACACAAAGTAAACCAGCGTGAAACATTCACTTTGCTTAGGATAGAGTGTCTAGTTGCTTCCTAAATTCATTCCAATGAGTATTGACATTTACATCTATCAGAGTGATCTATTGTGCCTCTGAAAGATTACTTCACACCCTGTGTACTGAGAACATCCACACTGCCCAGACATTGCTAAAAATAAAACCTATGTGTATAACCTATGCATATTAACTTTTATTACCATTTTCACACTAGAAGACCATGACCCACCCCATAGTTTTGGAGAGCAAAAAATATATAAATAAATAAATACAGAGACATAGCAATCCACATTTGCATATGCAGCATTTTCAAACATATAAGATTGGTCTGAACCATGTAGTAATCATTCTAGAGTCCTGTAGCAAAGCCAGCAAAGCCAGAAGAGAGAGGCCATATCTCCAGCAATAGTGTCTATACACGAGCAGTGCCCAGTTGCATAGGAATCACTATAGCATCCACAGTGGCTGCTATGGGGCCCATAGCCATAAAGGGTCTCACTGCTCCTGACTCACTGATCTTTCTTTTTTTGTTTTAACAGTTACCCTCCTGTGCAGTATTCCAGTTTGGGGTGATGAAACTCATGAGCAGGACTCGGCTGGTAAAATGTAAACCAGTGGTAGCGTCACCTTTTGTGCACTTTAATAATGGTTGGAGGAATATTACAAAAAAGAAATGATTGCTTTAGCACTTGTAGTTTTTTCATAAATAGAGTTCAAAAATCAAGTAGAAATGTTTCAGTAGAATTTTCCACAGAAATTTGTATTTGAAAACTGCACATGCTAGAGCAATACTTAATTTTTTGTAGTGTTCCCCCAACCCTTCTCTATATCTCCAGAAATGTTGGTCATGATGCAATGTTTAGGGACCTTGCAATTAACTCCCAAAAAAATTTGACCATTTACTCATTTTACCAGACAAACATCTCATCAAATATAACAATGAACACAGCAACTTTATGAAGGTCATTAAGAAGTGGTACTGGTCCCATTAGCAAACTGATTGCCATGATTTAATAATTCTCATTAGAGCTAATCTTTGTGTTTTTTTATTTAATTAGCAATTCATTTTAAAATAATTGTGTTTCAAAATTTTATATAGTCAGGATGACTACTAGACACTTTTGAGTAAGTTACAGGCCTACGCATCCGCAGTGGGGAAAAGTTTCAGTAAAGTACAGGACACGCGTCCGCATTGGGGAAAAATACATAGTGGACACAAGCCCTTAGACTTGAAAACCAATTTTGACAAAATAAATTGCATAGAGCTAGATATAATGAATTTTTTTTACAGTTAAATAGCTGACTGTGAGGGTCTCTGACGGATCACCAATCTATAGGTCAGGTCAGATACCCCAATCTCCGCTCCGATCTTCACCTATGGACAAGCCCCGCTTGAACAGGAGGCACGATACGCCTTACTGACTTGGGTTGCCCACAGGACTTGACGCACAAGGTATCCCACCTGAGAGCTGAAGACTGGTGAAACCCTCCAAAGACCCCCTAGGGAGTGAGCACAGGAACAAGGGTAGATGCAAAGTGCAGGTCCAGGGGTCATACACAGAGGATCAGTCTAACCAAGCACAGTATCCAAGGGTTAATTAGAGGAGTAGTCTAGAGGCAAGCAGGAGTCATATACAGATCAGTCTAAAGCAGGGTACAGACGCTTAGATATGGGTCAAATCGATGGCCACTTCGAGCGCCGTGCGCGCTCACTGCCCTTTATCTGGCCCATATAATCTGCGCCCACCGCTGTTTTCAAGCGGGATAAATCAATCCCGCTCAAAAACAGCCTTATCGGACATTACCCTAAATACGGCCGATGTTCGATGCTTTGCCTAGAGACCGCTGGGTACATCGGAGGGTTCGAATATCCAAACACAGTATCCAAGGGTTAATCAGAGGAGTAGTTTGAAAGCAAGCAGGGGTCACAAACTGATTAACACGAGGAACCCAGTAGTTCAGGAAACTGATGATATCACAGGCAGGGCAGCCTTGCACCATCCAGGTTTATATGGCTATGTTCCCACTTAGGCAATTATTCACCTGCGGAATCACCGGCAGGTGATCGCTAGGCGATTGACCAGGTGGTTGACAAAAAAAAACGCCACTATTTTAAAGAAAAAATCAGCTCCATAGAGAGTGAATGAACTAAATTTTGGATCGCCTCCACGCACGATTGCAAATCACCTCCATTCATGTCTATGGGTGCGATCTTAGTAAAATAATCATGGCCGCTGACCACAAGTTTGATTGCGGCCCCAATTTCAACCATGCGCGATCCTATCAATGGGGACAAGCCCATTGAAACTAGTGTAGGTGATTGGTGAGCGATTCTGCCAGCGATTGAATCCCCAGTGCAGGCAATCAATCGCCAGTGGGAACATAGCCTATAGGGGAGGAAATGCCAGATGCTTATTAACAGGTGCAGTGCCACTGTATGCACTCTAGCTCTCCCCATGCCTGCAGAAGGTGGACACAAAAACCCGGCATGAATAAAGTAACTAAACCTGCAGTAACAACACAATTGAGCCTGTGTGCACCTGCAGATGCTGGCGACGGCGTCCAGGCAGCCCTGACACTGGCTTTGTGTGCTAACTTAAATTTAGCTGGAGAGCAGAGAAGGGCTGTTGGAATATAAAAAAAATAATAATAAAGTAATAATAATAAATAGAAATAAATAATAATTCTAGCACATGTAGTTTTTGCATAAATTAAGTTCAAAGTCAAGTCACCATTTTTTTTATTCAAAAAGAGTAAAGTTCTGCCTTGGCATCACTTTAACCTCCTGAGCGTTTGCCACGTGGCACGTTTTTTTCAAAACCGTGCCACGGGCAATCGCTGCGGAGCATATTGTGCTCTGCCGCAATTGCCCGTGGCACGGTTTTGATTTCCTGATCAGCTGGAGGACCTACACATAAGCCCGGCGTCACTGGAGACGCCGGACTTATGCTGAAGAAAGGCGACGCCCCTCCAGTTTGACGGAGGTCTATGGCGCCGCCTACCCCCGCCCCCTTCGTGTCACCGCTGACGCGATCGGGGGCGGACCCGGAAGCATCGGCATACATGCCGATGCTCCCGACCGTCGTAAGAAGACGGCGAGACCTCGAGCGTGCCTCTCGTTAACTGGGGCTGAGTTTCATGATGCATGAAACTCAGCCCGAGTTAACTCGGGGAGAACGCTCAGAAGGTTAAAAGAAGAGTGGCTCTTCTTGATCTTTAATGTCCCAGGAGGGAGCCACTCGTCTTTTAAAGTAATGCCAAGGCTTTTTAAATGTTGACGATATATAGGGGATGTGGTGCTGTGATAACATTAGCAAAGCTGATTTGGTCCATAATAATCAAGTAGAATCCCGACTTTTGAGCCGAATTTAGGCCAGATCTTCTCCATGTGGAAATAGCAATGTGTCCGCAACACATGCAATTCGATGCACATGCTTACGCGTTAGTGTTGACATAGACACATTGCCTGTATAAACGCATGAACACAGCAACTGAATTTCATTGGACATGACAAAATAAATGGCTGCATAACGTAGCGTTAATATAACTCTTTTCTACACTTCCAGCAATTGTGGTGATGATAATATGTTCAGAGACTTTGCAAATAACTCCTAAATAAACAATTTGAATTTTTATTTACTTGATTCTACAGGCTCTCCCCTTCCAGAGAAAATGTAAAATTTGGTGATTTTTATGCCTACAAAGTTTTAACACTAAAGAAAAAAACCTAAAAGGGTTTGACATCAAAAGGTAAATTACACCTGTTTTAATCATATTTCCATTGAATAACTTTTAGTATCCATTTTGCACACAATCATCTGGGATAACACCAGAGCATATGGATGACTACATGATTTTATAGCTTTGTTGAAAGTATAAATCATGTCAGTCTGTCAGTCATTGAAAGAAAGACTCTGATCATTCCTATGACAATCTGACCAAAAATGTTATGTTAATTCTTGAGTTAAGGAACGCTCTAATCATCAGCGTGCCGGATCGCTGCTGTGTAAATGTCAAGTGTGCTCCTCACATCTGTTTTATCCTTTATTACTTGTACAACATATCTGCTTGGGTTGTAAACAGACAGTTGGGAATCCTTACACTGCTGGACTTATATAAGATCCTTTAATTACATAAATCATTCAGACAGCTGTTTCCAAAAACTATTAAGGGCATGGAGCACTGCAGGACTAGTCATTGCTGTTAGTGCTAATAAGGTGTTATACAGTTTTTGTTGCCTAAAAATTTGCTTTAAAATGATTCCATGGTAAGGTATTCCCATGTATATATACATGCAGTTTGGCAGCTGGCACTTGTAGTGTGCATGTCTTTCTGATGATAAATTCATATAGATAAAAGGAAAATTCCATTGTCAAGAATATTTTGATGTCCTCAATGCTCTCCTTATGGATGATTTCCCCTCTACTTGTCTATCAGTGACCACATTTAAATTTAATTCTATTTTCCTTTCAGCAATGGGAGTGGGGAAAGCAGGAAGAGATCAGAGCAGATAAACATGCAGCACCTGCTGAAAATGTTTCTCTCCGAATTCCTAGACATGCACAGTAGTGATGAGCAGCATAGATAATATTCAAATACACAACATTTCTCTAATTATTCTCCAAATATTCAAAGTAAAAATTCTGCATTTGTAATGTGATTAATTGCAAAAGCAAGGTGTGTTGTCACGGCGACATCTAGTGGCAGAATGTGAAATTGCCGCTGCTGTGTAAACTTATGAAACAATATTTAGAAGTAATGCTTTGCAAATTCTTTGCGAAGATCAACATGTTTACATGCCAATATAGCATGCGCAATGCATGGTACTTTCCTAGAATCTCAAATATTCTACATTACGAAGATAAAGCACTCTATTTGAGATCTTTGCGAATTCTCAAAGTGCCCGTGCTCAACACTAATGCACTGACTTTTTTCCCCAATTTTTTTTTGGGGGGTGGAAGTGTGTATAAATGTGGAGTAAAGTGTGTAAATGTGATATACAGAAATCAATTTACACAATGTGAGGTGAGAGCAATATCCCATCTAATCACGGGAAAGTCCATAGTATGTACCATATTTTTCGGACTATAAGATGCACCGGACCATAAAGCCCCCCATACACCTTCAGATTCCTCCATACAATTTCCATCAGATCTATCAGATCTACCACAGCTCCTCCAGCTCCCCGGCTAATTTTCTTGCTGGGAAAGCTGGCGGGAAGCCAAGGCGCGACCACCCGCGGCTGAGTGGTCGCACATTTGGACCATAAGACGCAGGCACTTTCCCCCCCAATTTTGGTCTGAAAAATAGGATACTTATTTTCCAATGTAGCAAATTTAAGAATTATTTAATAAGTATTGGGTATAAAAGTTATGTTAAAAATAAAGTATGCAGCTGTTTTGAGTTGAAAGGCTCTTTTTGAAGTGAATAAAGACAATCATTTGCTTGTTTGAATAAAGTGCAAAATTGAAAAACACATAATATTTTCTTTCTGTATTACATAAGTTTAACAGAGTCATTAATGCTTTAAAAGGGTAAACAACCCCCCTGGGCCAGAACAATCTGATAATATAAAATGCTTTGCAAAATTTTCATTATGTAGGGCCCCCATATCTATATGTAAATGTGCCACACCCCAATTGGATACATTCTTCAACTACCCTGCTGGCCTCAAAACAGGTCGCCCGACTTAAATCTATAAGGTTTTTTAGGCACAAAACAATCTTAATTCAGAGGTATTTACCAAAATATTATTAAGAGGTCTTTATTATTACAATATCAGGACCATATACATATCAATCACAGTCTTAAAACCATACAATTTTGCCTCACAGCAATCATTTAGGAAATAACTTCAATTTGTGTTCCCCGCCATATACAATTTGGATATTACAAGTGATGGTATATCACCCGACACGTTTAGCCCATGGGCTTCCTCGGGGGGGGGGGGGGGGGGGGGGGGTTATATGATCATATAAATATAAAACCAATAGGGTTGTCCAGTTAGCAAGTGGGTCAAAGACAGTGTCGGTGCGCCCTGTCCAACAGATGACCACAGCTGGGGGGATTTGAATCCCATCTGTAAAGCCCAGGGCCAGGTATGGATATTGCACTCTCCGTCCTTTTTTTCCCCTATCTTTACCAATTTGTAGGGAACAATGATGGTGACACTACTGCTCAGTTAGTTGGAAATCACGTATGGTAGGAAAGGAATATCTGCACCTCTCCTCACTCCACGCACCAGCCTAAGTGACAACAACATATGAAATGCTATTGGCATAAAAACAGTTGTGTCTTTTAACACCAGTATATCTACATCATTGATGGCCTGTTGTCCCAGTTCATTCAGCTCACTGGTGGAATGTCTTTGTGGCAGTGATAAATGATATTAGCAGTGACACCTGTAGAGACGATCACAGTATATCTAATCCTGGAATGTCATTAGTGTCCAAAAATCTATGCTAGGTCATTAAGGTCAGACATTGTGCCTTAAGGCATTATAGAAAGAACATTTAACATAATTAGCAATAAGTTGGATGGTTGAAGCTAGGCAAATAGCCAGTACTAGAATAGAACAGTAACATCTACAGACTTTACATTTTACTGGTAAAATTAGTCATCAAGGTTGCTTAGAGAAAATATAAACCCCCAAAATATAAAAATGCCATTAAAAAATACACCTTTCTTTGATTTTTTTATTGCATGCTGGATAATCTGATTACTTCTGTTAATGACCTATACCCGTTTAATGTGTCTTTTTACGATCAATTGTAGTCTCCACTGGGAAAGCAAGTAATGGAGTGAAAAGGAAAGAGCTAAATTCTTTAACTAAACATAAACAAGGACCTTTATTACCAGATAGTAATTTAATGACATGTTTTCTAATGTAATAATTAAAATTAAACCAGTGGGCTTAATATAATCGAAAAATTTTATTGGTAAGTTTATATATCTGCATAACATAATGAAAGCAAAGTTAGATGCAAAGTTTAAATTGTTATTTTTCCCTGCTACAACCTGTTGTGTGCCATTGGTGTACATCAACACACTAAATTTTTGTACTTGGATTTGTTAACATTTACAAACTGAATGTCAGTTCTGTAACCCAATAATTATTAAACTGCATAAATATCAGTATAGCAAACTAATAACCCAAATTGAATAGTTTTTTTGAGATTTGAGATAATTAAATAGTTTTTTCTTTAAAAGATCAATTGCAATGCTGGGTTCTGTGTCTTCTTCTTGCACCTGCACAGTAAGCTTAAAAAAATGGGGGGGGGGGGCTTAATATATAACATAACTATATGATTATATTTTCTGGAGTCCCCTCCATTCCCTAACCCATTTTACCTGGAAAGGTAGAAGAAGGAGAAAACAAAAAACATGGCCAGGCCCTCACTGTTAGACCTGGCAGATGGGGGGGGGGGGGGGGGGGGGGGGCTGGGTTCCTGACTAAGTCAAGTGCCATACCTCATACCTTATTGTTCATGCTCCAGATGATCTGTGTGCCAATTATTTTCAATAATAACCTGTCATCCGAGGAAGCAGATGGTGAATGTTGATGGCAGGATGAATGTTCATCAGGGTATTAGTAACTTTTGTTAAGCAGTTAAAAGTTTTACACCAAACCACGTTAACAACTAGTTTGTAACTTCGGATTCACGGCTATGCTGCAGGATCTTTACAACCTAAAGTCTCGATTTTTAGTGAATAGATTAGCACAGTTATAGTTTACAATCAACGGATAGATTTGATCATGTTCACTATAAAACTATGGCCAAAACCTGGCAAGATGATTTAATGCTGCAAAATTGTTTAAATAGGGAATTCTAGAACAACCTCTGTGAGAACAAACTCTTCTTGTTTAGTTGCTTGATATTAATAAACCGTGAAATAGAAAGACATGCTTGCCACATGAGAGATCCTCTTTCATTATGATAAAGTGATCGAGGATCCCCAGCATGGAGCATACTGTGATACATCTATATTCTCTAAAGCGTAGGTTTTCTAAGATCAATGTGTTGTTTTATTGCAGATAAAGGACTTACAAACATCATTAGGTTTTAATAGAGTCACTTGAAGCATGAACATTTCATTTGCCTTAGAAAATATATTGTGTTCTTAGACAGAACCATTGCAGTTGTATAAATCAGAAAAAGGGGTTGTGAAGATATTACATTTTAGTGATAAGTACCTTTAAGTTCAGTAAAATACATATACACTAACTATCTGCTTGAGAACCACACTAATGAGATGGAAACATTCACATTGTTGCCAGTGAACTCTTGGTACTCCATTAAATGTCATTTTGATGCAACATTATTCATTGAATACCCAAGTCCATTATCCTGGAAATGCCATTAAACATAATAAAAATATACTTTTTATGCAGTGGCAAATGATACAATTCAGTTGTGTTAGTAATGCCAGAAATTCTTATCTGCTGGAAAAAGCTTATGTATAATTCGTTTTGTTCGTCTAGTTTCCTACCAAATGGACTAATCAGGCGCCCAGCATTAGTGATCCATGAACTAATGTAAGCTTGCATGATAAGTGTGCAAATTATTGAAATAGTTTTGAACTTAATGTTTAACAAAGAAGTCAAAGAAAAGCTAATTGTAGCATTATTTCCCCTATTTAAAAGGCAATAGTCATTCTACTGTGCAACATGGACCTGGGCACTGCCACAATAAAAAAAAAAAACACCTCTGGGTTTTACATAAATCAAAGGTAAAGTTCAGACTGGAAAACATATTTCTGAAGCTGGCAGGTAAGTCATTTTACTTTATGATAAAAACAGCATGGGTTGTCTCCTTAATATTCTATATGACTCTATTCTAGACAGGCTTTCCCTTTTCTGTCCATTGAAGGGTTGAGTCTGGTGCAGGCAGAATCAGAAGGGTGAGGGAACGTGTGTGCCCCCCCCCCCCCACTCTCCATAACAGGCCTTATTCCCGGCCAAGTTTTTCACAATAAATTAGTAAATTCGAGAATTTTTGATCTCCAGTCATTTTTACCTTCATTGCGCAAATCTGCACTTGTACATGCACATATTACGAAAGCAATGCTTGGTAGTTCGGGGTTCTGATGTAAAAAATCTTGAATATTCACAATTACAAAGATATAGCACAATATTCCCCTCTATACCTGGTCCTATGTTTTGCTTAAGTTTTGTGGGGGTCTGTGGTAGCAATGGTAATAATAATATTGTATAATGTTGTTTGAAGGCCATGTGGTACAAGGTATTCCTTGAACAAGTCCATTTAATAATTTGTGTATATTCATTGTTGCCATCTTAGACAAATAGAAAGACCCTCTGAATACCTAATGGTAATTTCTAGGCTTTAATAAGGTTCCCCATAAGAAACACACATCCAGCAAAGCTCATCCATCTCTAGTAAAATTAAGTAATAAAAATAAAAAATAATACAAATGAGAATTTAGTGCTCTTATACTTTAACTGACCACAATTTTTTGAGAAAAGTCAAAATGATCAATAAATATGGTATATATATATATATATATATATATATACTTAGTATTCTTTATATTTAAAATATACATTTTTACCATAAGTAAAAGCATGAACATGTATGGCTTAATACAAATCTAGCTATATAATATGCCTTGTGTTAATATCTTCCTCCATTGCCTTTGTCATCTTCTTATATACCTGCGGTCCATCTTTTAGGTACCCCAGCTTTAACTATACTTTATGAAAAATCCACACGCTTTCTTATTCGAATCGTTTCAAAGTGTTCAAATATCCAACCCCTCTACCCCCACCCCCCCCTTCCCAGGCCGTAGCAATTATAATGCAAATACTATGTAGGGGCTTTTTGGTTCATTAAAATGTAATTAACTAGCTTTAAAAAACATATTTTCCATGGTTTGCTTTTACTTTGATTTATGGAAAATTCACATGCTTATTTTCAATGTTTTTGTTCAAGACAAACTGTTATAACAGCCTCTGTGACAGCTGTTTATTTAAATAAGCAGCCTGTGGCTGCTTTATTTGCGTTAGTATTTTTTTTATCTAGTTATGTTATTCACAAATTCATGCTACATTACAGAGCACATGTCGCTCTTTACGTTTCTGGGTCATTTCCCCCTCTAGGATGAAATTGAAAAGAATTAACATCGACAGTCACAATAACTGCCCTTTGTATGCTTAGCATTTATAAAGCCATATAAACATTTCCCATTCATTCCCAATATCTGCAAGAAATGTACTTTGAACTGTACCGATTTTTTTAAATATATACGTTTTTTTCGCACTATAAGACGCAATGGACCATTAGATGCACCCAAAGTTTTGGAAAGAAGATAAAATAAAAAAAGAGACACAGTAAGTGTCACATATCAAGTGAATATACAGAATGTTCCTGCAAAGTAGTGTGTATTGTGTTCAGAGAGTGGGTACTAGTGCTAAAGTAGGAGTTCTTCTTGGCAGTGGCTTTTTTGCTTGGCTGGAGGGAATGGAACATATCAGCCACCTGGGATGCAGAACTATTGCTCCCAGGATGGTTGGAGCTATTCGGACCATAAGCAGGCAGGGACACTTTCCCATTTTAATGGTATACAATGTGTCTTATAGTCAGAAAAATACGGTATTAACCCCAGACTTTATCAAACTTGCCACCACAGGGTTACCTAAAAATAAAGCCAACTTTTGAAAACCATCAGACATACTTCTTCAGCATTCTATGTCTTTGAACTATATCACTTTGATGCTCCACAAAACCCCTTTTTTGGCTGGTGGTTGCTAGCTACTCGATGTTCAATCAGCATTTGTAACAATATCATCATTTTAGTATAGATACGTGTTATTCAAGCTTGCTGCATCTTTGGTGAGATATAGTAAGAACATAACTTGACATTTATATTAATGGCAAAACATGGGAGATGAACTGATAAGCAAACATGAGTTGTAATCTGTTTTTGAAGGCATACCTTCATATTTTTCATTTACACGAGAAGAAATTCTATGTGAAATGCACATAAAAGGTATTTTGTGCTACATTTTTAACACAAAATATTTTAAAAATGCATTATTAGCGTAAAGAAAGGGGTGGGGGCCATGCCACCCTCTGAGCTCTGTTTTGCATAGCAAGCTTCTGCAGCTATTCCTTCAAAGCAGGCTATACACAGTTCCTTTTCGGTTAAGTTAAGTCAATGTCCACAACTAACTTGCTATACATAAAATTGTTTTATTTGTAATCCAAAGTTATATTTACTTATATTTACTGAGCCCAGGCCACAGGATATAGTCATTTGAGAAGTCCATTGCCTATTTCTGTGCCAGACCTTGGATGTGCAGCAATTTGTCTTTTACTAGCCCCTCCAGCAGGATTGTAGTCCTCAGGGGCTACACTCATTTCTCACCTTTGGAGGCATAAGCAACTCCCCAGAAGGCTGGTCACAGTTACATTAACAATTGAAGGCACAGTAGACAACCCTTACCTTACATTATGAACATATAATTAACTATATATATATATATTGCACTAACCGGCCATTATTAGGCACACCTTGCTAGTACTGTATTGGACCCCCTTTTGCCTTCAGAACTGCCTTCTTTGGGGCGGAGATTCAACAAGGTACTGGAAACATTCCTCAGAGTTCCACCACATCCCAAAGGTGTTCTATTGGATTGAGATCTGGTGACTGTGGAGGCCATTTGAGTACAGTGAACTCTTTGACATGTTCCAGAAACCAATCTGAGATGATTCGAGCTTTATAACATGGTGCAATTTCCTGCTGGTAGTAGCCATTGGAAGATTGGTACACTGCTGTGGTCATAAAGGGGTGGTCATGGCCATCCACAATACTCAGATGGCTGTGGCATTGCAACGATGATCAATTACTACTAAGGGGCCCAAACTGTGCCATGAAAATGTCCCCCACACCATTACACCACCACCATCAGCCTGAACCGTTGATACAAGGCAGGATGGATCCATGCTTTCATGTTGTTGACACCAAATTCTGACCCCAGGGTCTGAATGTGGCAGCAGAAATCATCAAGACTCATCAGACATTTTTGTGTGGTTATTTGAGTTACTGTTGCTTTTCTATCAGTTTGATACTCTGGCCATTCTCCTCTTACCTCTGGCATCAACAAGGCATTTGCGTCCACAGAACTGCCGCTCACTGGATGTTTTCCCTTTTTCGGACCATTCTCTGTAAATCCAAAGGATGGTTGTGCGTGACAATCCCATGTTCAAAGTCACTTAAATCACCTTTCTTTCCCATTCTGAAGCTTTGGTTTGAACTGCAGTGGTTCGTCTTGACCATGTCAAAATGCTTAAAAGCATTGAGTTCAACCATGTGATTGGCTGATCAGTAATTTGCGTCAACGAGCAGTTGGACAGGTGTGCTTAATAAAGTGGCCAGTGAGTGTATATAACCCAAGTATAGGGTACTCATCCCTTCACTACAGTACCACCCTTCATGTAATTAATTTCTTATTTTTGAGCCAAAGATTAAGAAAAAGCAGTTCTCTAAAATAAAAATAAAAGGTTTAAAAGAGAGAAGAAAATATATTCTACAACAACCATTTACACAGAGGCCATATATAATGCTAATATACAACCAGTGTTGAAAGCTTTGTGTTTCTGAAGCCTGTTTACTATTTTTCTTTAACATAATAATTTTCAAATGTGATTTTAGGTTGTAAAGCTGCGTATATGTAAATTCTTATTATGCTAATAATCCTTTACATTGAGACGATAAAGAACACGTTTTACTCTACAGCCGTATTAAATCCAGGAGACTGGCCGAACAGTTAAAATATCAGGGTGATGTGATTTGTGTTAGTGTTGGATAAATCTAGTAGGTGGGAGGGAGAATATAAAATAAAGATAATCCTTACACCAATGAATTGTATCCGTTTATTGGCCAATAATAAATCTTTATTTAATGTTTGAAATAGAAGTTTTACTGCAAAAGAGCTACTGAGCATGTATATTCTGAAACCAGCCTATCAAACCAGTAAAGAAAATATATTTATTAATTCATGCTTCTGTAGTAAGTCAAGGAATGGTAGGATGGTGAAGTTTCTACCTGTTACTTAACAAAAGAGAATGCATATGTAAGACATGCATGTCTGGCCAAGACAATGCAAATGTAAAGCTTCTCTCAACATTTAGCATTCCTTATAAATGTCAATCAATGGAAGGGATTCCATTGGAATTCTAAAGTGGCTACCTTGCCTATTTTTTGTATTTTTTGTAAATGTGGGTTTGTATTTAGATCCTTTTTGTATTTGGATGCCTATGTTTAAAACACACTGTCTTGCACAGCGGTCAAACAGTGAATGTCCATACAGCTGGTAGGGGTTAACATTTTACTACAGGACTATATACAGTCACATATTCACCCTCACCCATAAGGTAGGGATGGGGTTTAAGTGTAGGGTCTATGTTCCAAACAGTATTCCAGCTGCTGAGAAGTGGAAGGGGGCTGTCACGGCGGGTGACACCGGAGTGGAGTGGATATAACCGGTGGATCTCGGGTGTGGACCCACTGGACCAACTTGCACGATTGGCAGGGGTGCAATCTGGGGTGCGGAGTCTAAGGGACTACCCGGTATTCACTAGAGCTCCCCGCGAAGGGAGTTGGATTTGGCTGCGGGTAATCCCCAGGTCGCAGTCCCCAGAAGCACTTGCCAAGGTCGGTAGCCGGGAGGTCAGACGGGATGCGGGTATGCAGTACCAAGGGTTGAGGCGAAAGCGCAATCCACGAAGCAAGCAAGGGGTCAGGAGCCAGGAGGTCAGACAAGATGCAGGTATGCAGTACCGAAGGTTGAGGCGAAAGCGTTGTCCAAAAAGCGAGCAAGGGGTCAGGAGCCGGGAAGTCAAACAGGAATCACAATGAATACACATAGGAGTACAAAGTCCAGGCGTCTTCCTGTCAGCTGATCCAGCTAGATAAAAATCCGGAGGGAGGAGCGACCGAGGAGGAGTGCAGGACCACAATGTCCAGCAGAGAGAGCTCCAGAGAGGCTGGAAGGTTAACCCAATGTGTCCCGGATTCCAGAGCTGGAAGCAGACACAGATCTACCAGTCCTGTTAGGATCTGTGACAGGGGCTAAATTTCTTCTCACCTTGGTCTGGTATGGCCCTTCCATTAAAGCCCACTCCATCCACTTGGGGCAAGATGAGGGAGAGACTGCCCTGGTCAAAAAAGGATCTCTGTGATTCGCTATGGGTGGGGGTCAGCCCGCAGCACTAGCTAAATTGGACAGGGGCAGGGGACCCAGAAAGAGAAGGGAGCACCTTGTTTCAAGGTAAGCTGGGCTTACCATCAGGCAGCCCAGGAAAAAGCACCAAAAGACCTGGGAAAAAATGCGAACAACATAATTATATAACCTCTACCCAGAGGATGGGAATAAGGAGTTGCTAGGCAGAAAACTAAATCAAAAGGGAGGGGAGGGGGAAGGGAAAAGAGCCATGACCTCACCTTCCAAACTTCCAGGCATCTGCTTTACAGACAAAGTAACAATATATGCACCAATGTGTACACCATGACATGGCCTACTATGCAAATACACATACAGAACATATATACAGGTTTAAATGTATTCTTAGTACACTACATGTGTAGCTCACCAATGCCACATAGATGCAGTTTTAAGAAATAATAAAGTGTTATTACTGTGCAGTCTTATAATGGAAATAATAATGTTTCATCATGGATCGCTGTCTTTTAATGGAAATAGTATTAGTGGACGAGAAAGCCCTATTGTAAAAAAATCTATGTCAAGGTAAGTGATCTGTCAACATCCTGAAATTTTAACAACTTGAAACGATGTTGCACCCAAAATTTCTCAGAACTCTCACCAGTCGAGGGGATAGAGAAGGACTTAAAGATAGTGATTGAAATTGGAGTAGAAGAAGTAGCTGATATATTTAATCAAACAAACAAACATCCATATTTCAAATTATACGAGCAGTACTTTACAGCAATTATTAATCACATAACTACGGTGTACATATCATAATGCCCAAAGAGAGAAAGTCAAGTTTCATGCATTGCATTACACGTTTCACAAACGTAAATGTCACATCATCAGGATAAACAAAAGCATAAAATGATTGGTCAGTGCAAGAGAACATAATGTATCACTAGCATAATGTTTCTAGACAGCCTTGTCAATACCTAAATGCCATTTACCACATAGGATAAGTGTTTAACATAAGCTAGCATAGGGAAAAAGCCAGACTACTAGGTTTTACAACTGCAAAAAAAAGTATTAACCCCTACAAGTTTGTTCTTATGATAGTCCAGAAGGGATCATCTGTATTCATGATTTCTATATCATGTACAGAGGTCCAGATGGTGATCATTATACAGCCATAGATGAGCCAAGTCTGCCTTCCACAATGTGGTTTTGTGAGAGGATGAACGTACAGAAATTCACATAGTCTAGATGGAGCCAAGGACATGGTCAGCTGAAGTCAGGCAGAAGGAAGTCTCTAAGGAACAGTAACATAGGTTGTAAAATAAGGTCAATGCATTCATAAGTTAATAATGCAGCAATAGTGATAAAAAAAGAGAATTAGATAGCATAAGTATGGAATGTAACATGATAAAAATTGTGGGATTAGCTAGAACGAGTTGAGAAAAATAAACACCACAATGGCACAAATGACAATACTCCTTTCGTGAATGTTCCTCTTGCTTCTGTCTTCCACCCATCAGTCAATATTACTTTTTTTCAGGTCTATTTCAACTCAGCTGACATGTTGATTCCAGATACTGATACAAATCTGGATGCTGAATATTTTATTGCTCCATTTTCAGCACCATTATCATTTTGTTTTCTTACCTCTCATTCTCATTGCATTAGGCAAAGCACCCCACGGTACATCTGTATTCTGCCGACAGATCATCAGAAAAAGGCCAATAAAATGTCAGGTTGGTTACAGCAAGGAAAAGGGGATTTTGAAATACTTTCTAAATGTAAACAGAGTGTTTTGTTCCAGTGCATTAAAATTTATACTGCAGGAATGTATTTTTTCCATAGCAATAACAGATAAATACGCTGCTGCAATTACTCAGTCGAAGCTTGGTGTCAAAGAGCTGATGCCTCTGCTGCAAGGTGATAAAAGGTTCTACGATACCAAGTACAGGACCTTGGTGCCCCAGGGGGCCTGCAACTAATTGCCATGTTGGCGTAAGGTGCCATACTACAAATAGAACTTTCTGCACAAATGGACAGGTAATTTGGTGTGCTTCTTGCAGGATGATGGCTAGGGGAAGTCATCCATGCTCAGCAAAAAAACTTAACATGTAAGGAAAGTGTCAATTTGTTGTTCTGGCAAATTGAAATAAACTGAAAGTTTGGGGCAGAAAATGTTTACTTTCTATTTTATACTCGTTCTACTACTTTGTATTGTGACAACTGATTTATTTATTATATAAAAAATTTATGGACTTGTCTGCTGGTTTCTGTTTTTAGCCATTGCTAGTTTTGTTAATAGGTTTGACCATAATCTTTAGTAAATTCTTCTGCCTGCTTATGGAAAGTTTCCCTTACTCCCAGTCCTACAGATTACATTGAAAAATTTTTTTAAGGACTTATGAGACATTTTATAACTACAAAGGCCCCCCTGCACGAGAACACTTTTATAGCAGTACAGTGAGTAACATAAGTATTTCTCCCACTTAAGCCCCCCATACACGTATAGATTGTTACCTGATGTTTTGGCTGATCGATCGTGCATGATGACGTCATCATGGGCGGTTAGTCGGCCGAAACATCCGGTAACAATCCGCCCGGACACCCTTTGCATGCCAGCGCTGTCCATCATGTGTCAGCATGAAGGGAGGAAAGGACCTTCCCGCCTCACAGGGAGAGAAGCAGGAGGCAGCTGTTTCCTCACCCCTGATCCCTCGCAGCTGAAGACACATAAACCCATACTTAAGACGGGGACACTGTGTCCCCGTCTAAAGTATCAGACCGATCGAAGAATTAAGGATATGTTCATAATGGCTTAGATCGATTTGGCTGCGGATTTAGCTCTTTAAGCTTAGGATAGGCACCCGATTTTTCGGCCAACCGATCAGCGAGAGTGTGCACGTCGTTCGGTCAGTGGTCATAAAATCTAAGCATGTATGGGGGGCTTTAGAAATCATGGAGGGATCTGAAATTTCCATTGTAGGTGCATTCCCACTGTTAGAAACAGTATTAAAAAAATTAAGGAAAAATTACATTGTATGATTTTTAAAGGATATATTGCACTGCTGCACATAAGTATTTGAACACCTTAGAAAATCAATGTTAATATTTGGTCCAGAAGCCTTTGTTTGCAAATACAGAGGTCAAACTTTCCTGTAGTTCTTGACTAGGTTTGCACATGTTGCAACAGGGATTTTGGCCCACTCCTCCACACAGATATTCTCTAGATCTGTCAGGTTTCTGGGCTGTCACTGAGCAATACAGAGTTTCAGCTCCCGCCGAAGATTTTCTATTGGATTTAGATCTGGAGACTGGCTAGGTCACTCCCGGACCTTGATATGCTTCTTACGGAGCCAGTCCTTGGTTATCCTGGCTGTGTGCTTCAGGTTATTGTCATGTTGGAACACCCTCCAAAGCCTGATGTTACCATCCCCATGCTTCACAGTAGGGATAGTGTTCTTGGGATGCAATGCATCCTTCCTTTTCCTCCAAACATGGTGAGTGAAGTTTAGACCAAAAAGTTCTACTTTGGTCTTATGTGACCACAATACTTTCTCCCATGCATCCTCTGGATCATCTAGATGGTCATTTGGAAACTTCAGACTGGTCTGGACATGTGGTGACTTTAGAAGGGGACCCTTACATCGATCGTACCACCACATAGTGATTTATATAAGTATGATCGATTCATGATCGCAGTATGGAGCACATGCGTAATAGATCATAAATATGATAAACATAAACAAATCGATCGAAATACCTACAAACACTATTGAATACTTGTACTATCAAGCAAAATGTCTGATCCACTTTTTGATCGATTTTATGTGTGATTTTAATAATATTTGGCCGCCCCTTTTCCAATCAAATGGAAATATTGAACCTTGTTTAACTAGCTTTACTGTTGCAGTTCAGAGTTTAACCTTAAAATGGTTGGTACAGAATATCTAGAACAGTACTAGTATTAATAAATCTACTGTAATTATAATTTAGTATTGGCCAACTATAATACTAGCACTTTACTCATGTATTTGTACATCAAAGGTTATCGATATAACAATTAGAATTTTATTGGCGATTCTCAGAGCTTGTTGAGTTCTATGTCTCTGATTCTGTATAACAATACTTTGCATAAGTCTACTGAATATGTACAGAAAATGTCTGCTACTGCTATGTCATACCAGGGGAGGTCCTAGTCTATCTGGCACCCTTAGTGATCACCCCATCCCCTGGTGTCAGACAGGAGGTGTGGAAGTGATGTTGGAATGGGGGGGGGGGG
>CM070034.1:123864404-123882717 GCA_036250615.1 Ptychadena robeensis
TCAAATTTTCACTTTTTTACCCGGATGTGCTGATTTTGTTTTTGATTGTGACATTTGTATGTTTTAATTTCTGTAAATATTTTTATGACTTTTTTAATAAAAATACCGTATTTTTCGGACCATAAGACAAACTTTTTCAAAATTGGGGGCAAAAAGTGCCTGCGTCTTATGGTACAAATGCACGACCCCCGCGGCCACTCGGCCGCTGGTGGTCGCACCTTGGCCTCCCGCCAGCTCTCCCGGCATGGAGATTAACCAAGGAGCTGGAGGAGCTGTCAATTGAGAGATGCTGGCCAGTGTCCGGCTCTCCCATCTGAACTGTGTATTTGCATATGCCAGCAGAGCTCAAAGTTCTGCTGCCATAAGCAATGAAGAGAGAGATATAGATGGGAACTGCAATACCTCTGCGGCTTCCATGGACACAGTAACTGCAACATCAGCATCAGCATAGGTAGAGACTGAGAGCAGAGGAGACAGCCCCCCCCCCTCTTTCCTCCTGCAGATCAGTGTGAAGTATGAGGTGTTCTGATGTGAGTCATTGCATTAACCCAATTGATTTGAAAACTTATTAAAAAAAAAAATTCTGGTTTTCTTTCCCTAAAAACTGGGTGCGTCTTATGGTTCGGTGCGTCATATAGTCCAAAAATATGGTAATTAAATAAGATCAGCAACGGGATTCTCCTGGGCAGTGCTTTCCCACTACAGACAAAGCCACGAGGAGCTGTGATCCATCTTGTCAGTACAGGTAAGAATATATATCATATCATATCTGCATCCTCCTCCTTATTCCTTTCCCCCGTCCCTCCATCCTCCTCCCATCATCATCCACTTTGTGAACGAATGATTGCTGATTAGAGATGGTCGGATTTTTTCAACTAGCTGACTTTGTGAGCTGATTGCAAAGCCTTTGAAAATGGTATCCTCACCAAAATTTCTAAAGATATAGAGAACATTTGAAAAAAAAAAAAGTTTACGTTCAAAGTTAAAGTTGAAATTGCGATTTTTTGTTTTTTAAATTTTGACTTGACTTTGAACATTTATGCATAACCTATTTGTGTTAGAGCCATACTTTTTTATTGTATACCCCCAACCCTTTTAAAAAAAAATCGACTATCTCTATTGCTGATTCCCACCGTCATCTTCTTGGCACTCTGAAGGCTCAAGACGTTGGGAATCAGGACACAATATTTCCTCATACAACTTACATTACATGCTCTCGCATGTAATGTTTTCAAATGTGCACTTAACCTCTGGCATTGCCGTATGATGTTTTAGAACATCAGTTTAACCTCAGGTACTGCTGAATAATGTTTCAGAGCGTCAACTCAAGTTCAGCCTCTAGCGTATAATATTTTAGAGCGTCAGCACAACTCCAGGCACTGCCATATGATGTTTTTTGGGTTTGGGCGTGTTTTTGTCAGTGTGTAAAAGTGGCATACAACTCGGAGAAAATGGTTCCCAGCAGCAACTTTTCCCATGGACCAGACACCCTCCCCTCATCTGAGCAGGGGTGCCTGGTTGTCTCCCATTGACTTACATTGGGCTCGGTGCTTGGTAGAACACACAAATATCGTGGTGCTCTTGGACCAAACACCCGAATACTTTGGTGCTCACTCATCACTACCCCCTATCCCTTTCCCCATCCCTCCTCCTATGCCTTTCCCCATCCCTCCTCCTATCCCTTTCCCCATCCTTCCTCCTATCCCTTTCCCATATTGTTTTACTAGCACAGTGTATACTAGCTATACTATACTTTTATCCAGAGTATTGTAACGTATAATTAGTAAATGTGTACAAGTGTTAGTTTGTTGAATCTTTATTTTAATTTTTAACTTTTTTTAAAGTTTAAAATCTGATTGGACATGTTCATATACAATGAAATTGTATCCACAATGTTGCAGTTACCAGAGCAGAAAATAGGCCAGTATTGTTTTACTTTACCCTCACAATCTAAATTCAGCCGCTGAGTCACCTTGTGGTCTCTGTTCTGTCTGGCTCAATCACTTCTCACAGACTAACTACAGGGTTAGGTCAGGACTCATTGAAATGGCATCTTAGTAACTCAGAATCATCACACTTACACACTTCAGTAAATGTGTACAGACAGTAAAGGCACCGGGGAATTAATTAAAAATTTATACTATTTAACATTGTCAGAGGCATACAGCATTCCGCCTTCAATCTACAGTACAATGACCTTCAATAATAATGCAGAAATACGTCTTTTCCTTCCAGATGCTACTTGGATAATGTTACTGCAAAGACCCCCAAACTGCAGAACTACAGTAGAAACCCAGACAGCACGTGCTATCACACACACATTTCCTCAAATATCAGCTACATAATCCAACATGGAGAGGCTTAGAGTTTTTAAGTAAAAAATAATGTTTCTTTTCCACTGCCAGTTTAGTATAAAGGGTCACACTATGTACTGATTAATCGAACATTGAAATATGTCATAAAGGCTGCTCTACAGTACAGACGATTTCTACAGAAGTAGGATGAGTATGCAAAGATTAGCATTTTCATACAAAATTTGTGTTAGGATTACAGTGAGGGGTGGCATGTCAGTTTCCAGGAAGGGTTTGTGTGAGGGTAAGTGTTAGGGTATGTAAGAGTGCATCATCCCTCTGTGCACCGAAAGCACTGCATGTCCCGGGATGAATCTGGGGGCACCTGTACGACGGCTTTGGGCCACTTAACCATGGTCTCACCCCTGGGTCACTGCAGACTCTCTGCTGTGCTTTCCTTCTCTGCATGCACTCCCCTTCCATCCAAGGGATCAGCATAAGCCTGCAGCAATTCTGCTAACACAGTCTCTCACACTCACGGTTTCAGGAGCCGTGTTCCCATTGCAGGTCCTTGCTCACATCCCAATAAATGTTCAAGCACATGGTGGTTTTGGTGTAAGGTATGGTACCCTTTTATTAATGTCACATATAACACTTCATATTCCATGCCTTCCCATGCTAGCTATCTGGGAGCAGCTGCTGCCAGTAAATCAGTCTCTTCCTAGCCCTTCTCCAACCCGGTGACACATTTTAGGCTAGGGTAGCCCTTGCTCCCAGCTGGAGGGACAAGGGAGATGTCTGTAATCACATCTAACTATACATGATCCAACAGAGCCCCACTCACTGCTTTCTCCTTCTGATGAAGACCAAGCTCAGCAATAGTTGGGGCCTCTGTCCCACAGACTAGACACTCCTAAATGGCATGTCATCAGATAGAAGATTCTGGTATTTTCTTTGACCTTTTGAAACACAAAACAATGACACATCCTGCACCTGCTTCACCCAGCAACAAGATCAATTTACATCTCCTCACAATATCTCAGTGGAGCACAGTTAACCCTTCACACACCCCATCCCGGTAACTATATACACAATACACAGCCCTCCTTCCCACAAGTATATGGAGGGCTTATGTGAGAAATTGCAAATGAGAGTAAAAGATGGTCTTAGAATTAGAGGGTGGGGGGCGGGTGTTGGGATAAATGTAAGGGTTAGAATTACAGGAAGAATTAGTGTGAGGGTCTTAATTATTTTTGTGAAAATTATGAATATAGCCATCTCCTACCATACCTGTCAACTATGCCGTTTTGGCCAGAAACGTCCTGTTTTTTATGTTGCTTTCTTGGCCAAATCCCTATTTCTATAAATCTCAGATTTTTTCCAGATTTTGAATTCGGGGTAATTTAGGAGGGAGAGGACATTACACTCTCTTCTAAGTTCCCACCCCGCTTGTGTTGATAATGTGCAGGGATGGGACATTAGCAGGAAGAGTAACGCCCTCTCCCTCCTTAATCTGGTTAGATACAGGGAATAACTTAAAATCTTTTTAGTGCATACAGAGCTAGGCACAGTATCTCCAGTTTGAGAATATCTAAAACATGTTTGCCTTTGGCTGCTTATCTCTTATTTGGAAAATTTGATCATGTCACCAATGTGCTGCTTACTTCAGGGAAAGCTGCATGTGGGAATCTGCAATGCAAGTATATCCCTGCTTTTGCTTAAAGTGCACCTATACTCAAAAAAAAAAATCACCCAAAAAATGTTATTACATTTTTACTTACCTTTAAACTGTCCCAATAGCTTAAAGGAGCTCAAAAACCAAAACATATTCATTAAGCAATCATGCTGATGCCTGTGGGAGCTGCCATTTTAGATTCAGTGTTTGATTCCAGGCTTGCATGAGTTGAGGCTGCAATATCGCCGGCACGACACAAAGTGAAAGTAAGAAAAATAAATAAATAAATCAACGTGAACAGTTGCTGGAGATCGGCAAAGCGTCGTGGCGATGAGGAGATGCTCACACAGATGAGGAGGGGACAACTATACAGATATCTCCACACATGTAACAATTTTTTATTTACATATTGCCCCAATTGTTGGCTAGCCAGGGGGAAAAGTTTGTCTGGTTGGTTTAGGTGCGCTTTAATACATGCAGATCTATGCTTTTACTAATTTTGCTGCTGCTTGTATAATATTAATTATTATATAATAAAAAATTAAATACCAGGAAAGGAATCCCACTCTATGACAGTTTTTAAAAAGAGAAAAAACTGAAATGGTAAGTGACTGGGGGAAAAAGACACAGTTTAGGTTTGCTTCTTTGCTTCTACCTTAGAGGAAAAATGACTACAAATGTATTTATTAAAAAGGTTTGTGTTTTAAGTAAGGTGAGTATTTAAGTATTTTATTTCTCGTTACTGAGATATCCACTTCCTTTTTGACCTGTAGACAGAACAGGAAGTGAGAGGTGACATGACATGAGGAGCAATTGACTTTTAAGTTGTCTCCATTCAAGAATATACCCTCTACTCTTCACTAGAGCTCTTCACTTCTTTCTACCCCACAGTGATCATGAGGAAAACAATTGAGCAGCAACAATAAACCTGACAGAAGTTAGAACCTATCACCCCCCCCCCCCCCCCCCCCCCCCCCCCAATGCCAGGAAAATGGCTGATGATGTACTTATATTCAGAATTTTTATGACTAGCGTTTAAAATGAAATGGACAATAAAGAAAATTAATGCAGGAAGAGTGGGAAATTTACCTGGCAGATTATACTTTCAAATTGTGTGAGCAATTCTCCTCCAACTCTAAACTATAGGATGACCTTACCAACCAACTGGCCCAACCAATCAGGCACATAATAACAAAATTAAGCACTAAGTATACCAGCACTTTTTTAACCCAATCATGTAGTCCCTACACCTAGGTTTGTCCTTTTGACTCTGGGTCTGTCTAAATATGGTAACTCAGCAAATGGTCAGCAGGAGACCTTTATGGTATGTGATATGTCTGATGTGCCCCATAGGGAAAGCAGTAAATTCATTACCTACAAAACATCTACGACCCCACAGTCTACTTAGCAAAAACAGAATTGCTAGATTGATTGGCCACATCAAGTTAGAAGTTTTGTGTGCAGAGATTGACAGTGATCCCAATCTAGATCTCATGTTCCTTGAGCTCTTCTTATGGGTTATATCGTACTTTCAGTGCAAAGTAGCAGGTTTTTCCTATTGCCAACCTTTCACAAAATTTTTGCCAAAAGTCTGGTTTTTGTCTCTCCGATCCTCATGGGTCTCCATGCAGCAATGGTTTCCATTGGGAAACTTGGCTATTCCATTAATTGTAACTGATTAACAGAAAACTGGCTTAGAATCTTGTCAATGTACCCCCTGAAAAAGTGTTCATAACAAAATGCACGTTGGGGTTGAATCTATGCCTTTTGGACTTTTGAAGTGTCTATACCCCAGGTGCTCAACACACTTTGGGTGTTCTTTGGCAGGCCCCCCTCAGTCTTCCATTTGAGGCCCCTGAAACCTAACTATTAATGCATAGGGCATGGGAACCGCACTTGTGGCCCTCCATATCAACTCAGTTGCCCACCACTGGTCTTTACTAAACTGAATGTTATTACATGATTGATCTGTTATAATGAGCCTATGCCATCATCAGCTTTGGTTTTTGTTTTGGGGATTTTGGCTGAGGCACATTATGAGAGTATAGTATATTGTTTGAGGCCATATTCGTATTTGGCAAATATCATGAATTTTATATTAAAAAAAAAATAATTATTTAAGAATTTTTGGTCTTCAGTCATTATTGCCGTCATTGCGCAAATGGACACTTGTACATGTGCATATTGCAAACGCAATGAATGCTACTTTCCACAGATTACCTTCATTCACCTTGTGAATGCAATGCACGGTAGTTATGGGTACTGATGTAAAAAATCTTGAATATTTGTGATTAGGAAGATAAACCACTATATTTGACATCTTCATGAATTCTCAAAGTGCCAATATTCACAATAAAAATTCGCGATTTGAATATTAGCGATCAACACTAACAGACAGGTGTAATAGTGTCAGGTGAATGTGAGGTTTATAAAAATTTATGAGATCTGCATGTGCATGCAAAAGTTTCTTCCATTCTTCTGCCCCACCTGCCTGCAACTTTTACTTTTCAAGTGACATAACATAGCTTTTACTTTCACAGTACTAAATCAAACTCTTCACGGTCACTTTAGTTTAGGACTTCTTAATTTATATAAATTAGATCTATGCAGAATACACAGAACTTGTTGTTCTTACAGTTTACAGTTTCATGGTCTTCAGTTCTCCTTACAGTATAATATGTTCCTCAAGATAAGCTCACAACCTCTTGTAATCGGTTATTGTAGAGAATATGTTGAAGCTAGAGGTCCTAGTTTAAGACTTTCTAATTTTCAAACATAACAAAAATATAATTTAAACAAAATATATATTAATATGGCTGAACTAAACTCAAGTTTTTGCCTGATATGAGCATTTTCCCTTCTCATTTTATTGTTTGCTGTTTCGAAAGTGGACCAATAGCCATTTCACGATACTTACCTGAGAGATATGTGCTCTCATCCTTTACTATTTGCTCACAATATCTGACATTGGAGAATATAGCCCCCGATACATCTTTAGATCACTCCATACAATTTCCATTAGATCTTCCAACAACTGTGTAGTATAGTGGCCTCCCTGATATTACATGGTTTTGGTAGAAGAAAAGAATATTGTATAGAAATTGTATAGTAAGATTGTAAGGTGTATGGGGGCTTTAAGTTTAGGTTGACATCAATCTCCTGAACAGACATTATTTAACTTCATTAGTAGGTTGTTTGAGAAACTCTAAATCACTGTTGGATGGGAATTCCCTGAAATTGTGGCCAGCAAATCAATCTCTTGGTAAAAAAAACTGTTTAGATACCTTGGAGGAACTGCCCCTTATTTGGAATTCAATCCAAGTTTTACCATTGGGTAAGATGTGACTTATTACTTTCCTTTCATCTTCTCTTGGGTCAATATTCCTTTTAATTACATACCTGGGCATATGTTACGGACTTGCACTAAGAACCTGCACCTGCACTAAGAATTTCAGCCAAACTTTATATTATTGTATTTGCCTTTGTAAATGCTTGAATCAAAGACAAGTAGCGTAAAAAAAATTACAATTTATGGTCTGCATAACACAGTGGATGGAGATGTCACGTCCCTATTTCTTGCTTCAGAAATTTGGGATATGTTGAGTCTGGGGTAAACATAGCTTGTCTTATCTTATTACACCACTATTAAACTATTTAGACGGAACAAATATGATCAGGTTATGTATGGTGTACCGGTATAGTGCAATGCATGGTGGTTATCTGTATGTACAGTGCCCTTAGCAACTTAAGCTAGGCACACACAGGTAGATTCCCATGCAATCGACCCCTGATCAATCACAGCGTGGTGACGTCATCGGGGATCAAGTGAACAGAAATCAATGTGCACCACATGGGCACATCATTTCCCGTTCAATGGGGACCTGTTCTCCGCAGCACGTGCGAATCAAAACACGGGCTGCGATCTGGGGAGAAAGCCAGCTAGCCTCACAGTTTCAGAGAGAGAAGTGCTGGCTCCGCCCCCTTCACACTGACAGCGGGTCTAGGCTGCAGCAGCTGCTCCAATACTTTGCATGGAGACAGGGTTTTCCAACATGTTGGAAGGAAGGCACACACAGATTTGTAAACAGATTAGAGTACAATCAAGCACCGTGACCGCGCACGTTGATTGATTGTACTCAAATCTTTTTAAAGATCTACTCGTCTGTGCCTATTATTATTAGTAACATTTATTTATATATGCCAGCATATTACGCAGCGCTGTACAATACATTAGAGTGGAGATACAACACAGTATAACACACAGGTACAGGTAATGACACAGGAGGAATAGAGGACCCTGCCCGAATGGGCTTACAATCTAATAGACTAGCTTAAGTGTCCCATTAAATTGTTTATTCCTGGGTGCTTTACTCCCATTGCCTTCCTATTCAATTTGCCAGAGGTATAGGAATGACACAATTTTAGTGTCGGATATTATTTCTCAGCTATTGGGACACTATGGAGGTCTATATGTACATCCCTGGGTTATACATGCAGGGGAAGTCCTAGGAAGATCAGTGCCCTGGCCACCCCCTCTGACAGCCTAAATACGCCACTGCATGCATGGCTATGCAGCAAGCAGCTCACACAAGTGTTTTTGGGACATGTAGTCCCAGGGAAGGAGCCCTTGTATAGACAGTTGTGTTTGGGCACCACTGGCACAAGAAAACAGAGAGGAAGGCATAAAGGCTATAGTAGGGGTGCCCAGTATTTTTATGCTTGTGAACTACTTTTAAAATGGCCAAGTCAAGATCTACAGTGTTTATAAATATATATACAAAGTACCCAAGCAAAATAAATAAATCAATAAGCCTTGTTTTATTAATGCATTGTCTCTATAAATATCATTTCAAAGAAAAACTAATAATAATAATTGCATTATTTAAATAAAGATGAGCAAAAAATAAATAAATAACAGCACCGCAATCTAATGCCAGAGCCTCCACAATATGAGTCCCCGTGATCAACTCAATGGGCTACCCTGGGATAAAAGTAATAAAGGCAGGAAAATGTTTTTGTAAAAAGAATTTGCTTTCTTTACGCAAGGTCAGTAAATACATGGAGTGTGATATATATAAATGGTGGTGTGTATGTGATGTATGTGGTTTTGCCAAAGCCATGCACTTTCTATTCTGAGTGCCTTTATTTCATTTCCTAAAGGAAGACACTGATAACACAGTGTATGTTCCATCTGCTAAAAATGTGTTTTGCAATGATTTTACTCCATGCCGATGAGTAATGTAACAACGAACATCAAATCCCTGATGTCAAAGCCATTCTTAGTACACTGACAGTAAACATGGAGTGCTCCAGTGTAATTGTCATGCATGTCTTGACTTTTTATTGTGGACTAACTGCAAGTTATTCAGTTATTGTTCTGGAAATGGCAGTGATGGATGTGTCTGTTGTTTCCTGCTGTCACTGCCATTACGTTGTTTGAACTGTCAGGACAGCTAACATCAGTCATCTCTCCTGACACTAGATGCCTCCTTAGATTTATTTACAGAAGCAGAGCTGTGACTCACCTACCTGGATTTATTGACATATTGTGATATCAGTGGTGGTATGTTACTGATGACAAACCCTGACTTAGAATAGATTTAGAAGAGATCAAGTTCCTCCTTTACATACCACTCTGTACACTGGGCTGAGATATGAGATATGGATTTATAAAAAAAAATATAGAACATTCAGTATTAGACTGAAACTGGATACATAAATAAAAGTAATTTAGGAGTGGTTATACCTCTGCTATATGTTTGACCATCCACTCCATATTCTTACGTATTCTTGCCTGTATACACAGACAAGTTATAGCCTATTGCTTTCAAAAGGGTACGTTTCCATCATGACAAAATGTGGACACAGTGGAGAATAAAGGTAGCCATACACGGGCCGATTCCCACCCAATTCTTTAGTCAATCGACTCAATCGACTGCTGTGTGCGTTCCTGCCAATATCCCAGCATGCGCCCACCTGGACAGATCCTCCTGCATGTTGGATTGCAAGCAGGGTGCCTGCCGATCCTCTGGGTGACCGGCTTCAGCATGATGACGTCATCATGCTGCAATCAGTCTCCCGAGAATCCGGTGGCAGTCGGTGCGTGTATGGTAATGGTTCCCAAACTTTCCTTGCAGGGCCCCCCTTTTCTATTTAGGAACATTATCGAGCCCCCCCCCCCCCTATTCAAACACAGGTTAAGAAAAAACCCTGGAAGACCTTTGCGCCCCCCAGTTTGGGAACCACTGGTGTATGGGGACCTTTAGCCTTACACTACAGTAAATGTATTTTAATAGCCAAGCCTGACAGGGTAGTATTACAGATATTACCTGAATCTATTTTAAATTCACACCGCGACTGAAAAAAATCATCAGGCATGCTGCACTATTTATAATGTTTGAGATACATTTAGAATAATATATATTTTGTCCATGTTTGCCTGCTGTATCCCACTCTCATTTCGCCAAGAGGCTCCCTTGTGGCCTGACCTCTCACAAACATCCAGTCCAGTCCTGTACCACTAAATCCCCTTACGCTACACAACACAACTCTCCCACACTCAATCCTTTAATTACGTTTATACACAGGCCTCTGTGAGAGTAATTGCACTGTCCACAACACTGGTGTATCTAAATAGGTACTTTACTGGCAGGGAATATACAGTGGAGGAAATAATTATTTGACCCCTCACTGATTTTGTAAGTTTGTACAAGATATGAAAAGTCCTCAGCAAGCAGTATCATATTAATGGTCAGGGGATATTGTAATTGGCTTATGATAGGCACCTCAAAAGGATAAATGCTAAAAATAACTTTAATAAACCTAGTACTGATTTGTCTATCATTGAGTGAAATAAGTTTGAAAGCCCCTCTAAACAAAAAAAGACTTATACTGTGGAAAAACCGGCGTGTTTGCAAGCACAGAGTCAAACCGTTTCTTGTAATTGAGACTCAAGTTTGCGTCACATTTTAGGAGTAAATGTTGTCGTGGGCAACTCCTCTTTGAGATTAAGCATCTCTAAATCCTCAAGGTTTCGAGAGCTGGCATCTGTGCTAACCTGAGCTGAGCTACCCATCCATAGGTTTTCTATTGGGATTACGGAAGGTCCGGCCGGAACTGACTATGTCACTGCCATGACGCTTAATTGTGCTTGCTGCTTGAGCCTACTCTTTTTGCCTTTTGCTGTATTTTTTTGGGGTGCTATTGTCTGCTGGAGCCCCCCACCATCATGGCTACCGCATCTTTCCATTCCTGGCAGAGGGAGGAGTTGTCGCTCAGGATTTCACGATACATGGGCTACCGTACCGGCTACCAGGGGGGCGAGCTGAGGCTGATTTCCCTTAATGCGGATTATAGTTGTCTGCTGTGCCCTAGTGCAGTTATAAACACTCCAAAGCAAAATGTTTCCAGCCCGCCCATGCTTGACGGTGGGGACGGTGTTTTGGGGGTGCCATAGGCAGCATTTTTCTCTCGCTCCAACACAAGCGAGTTGGAGTTAATGCCAAGAGCTCTATTTTGGTCTCATCAGACCACAGGCACCTTCTCCGACATCTCTCCTGCCCTGAATCATTTCAGTGTGTTCATTGGCAATCTTCTCAGACGGGTCTGGCAGCATGTGCCTTCCCTGAGAGGGGGGACCTTTGCTAGCCCTGGCAGATTTTAATGCGGCATTGGGCGGTGTAATGTGTTTCCAGATGGTTTACTTGTGATGTGGTCCCTGCTTTAATTTGAGGTCATTAACCTAACTCCTTCGCTGACCTTGTATTTCTTAGGATGTCTTTTTTCGAACCTTCTCAGAACCATTGACACCCCATCGAGCGAAGGTGAGATCTTGCGTGGAGCCCGTCAGAGCGAGGTCAGATTGATGGTGCATTTTGTGCTCCTTCTCATTTTTCGCGAAGGCAATCAGGCACCAACGTTGTCAGCCCTTCCCTTCTCTCCCATCTTCTGTCCTAATGGTTGTTAGTAGCCGCATGTCCCAGCTCTGTTGCAGGTCTAAATCAATTTTGTCTCCTGTACATTCTTGGGACTAGCTCTTGGTGCTTTCACCATGTTGTGAGAGTTGTGGGTCGGCTGTATTGATTGATTCTGTTGGGAGCAGGTGTGCTTTTATACCAGGTGACTAGTTTAAGACAAGGTGTCGCTTATGCAGGGTGACTAGATTGAGTAGTTAGTGTCTAACCACTCTGTGGTGAGGGGCCAGAACTCTATGTTGGTAGGGGTTCCAAATACTTATTCACTAATGAACTGGCAAATCAGTTTGCTAACCTTTATTAAGTTATTTTTTCGTATTCGATTCTTTTGATGGTTCTATCTGGCCACGCTGTACAATATAACCTACCATGTGAAATGATAGCGTGTCTGAACTTGTTCATTTCTATGTCATTGGACACACTTACAAAAATCAGTGAGGGGTCAAATAATTATTTCCTCCACTGTATACAGTGCCCTGTCCCAATCAGCAGGGTGCATACTTCAGTTACAAACAGTCCAGTCCTTATCCCCTATCAGAGGAACGATGTCTGTCACTAGGCAGAAGTGGCTTTGAATCAGACTCCGTATATCCGCTATATCTATCTCACTTTGGTGGCTCAAGGGATTAAGGAGGGTACAGACGGCTCGATATTCGAGCCGTCCGATGTAGCCTGCAGCAGCGTGATGACATTATCACGCTGCTATCAGATATCGGCTGGCTGGGGAGAGACGGCTCTGCTCTCTCCCCGGCAGCTGAAGCTTTGCTTGGAGACCAGCGGTCTCTAAGCAAAGCATCGGACATCGCTGTAATTATGGTCATGACCTATAAAGCTGCTCGAAAACATCGGTGGGCGCAGATTATATGGGTCAGATAGATGGCCGTGAGCGCGCACGGCGCTCAAAACGGCAATCGATTTGACCCATATCCCTACGTCTCTACCCGGCTTTAGTGCTCTGCCAATGCAGCCCTAGTGTAGGACCACCCCCACCTTGTGCAGCACATCTTCCATTAGCCACACAGGGGTTAATCAGGGGTTACCTGTCTGGTTCACAGCTACAGATCATTGCCTCCGGTGACAGATCATCGCTTACCTGGGAGGCAGAATCCTCAATGCAGGCCGTTGTCTCAAAAAGTCCATACAAACGATGACTTTGGTGTAAGATCTGGTACTTTTATCCTCCACATCACGGTACAGCTTTACAGTCCATGCCTCAAGTGCCCAACCTGTGGCCCGGGGGCCGCATGCAGTTTGGATAGGGACAGCATTGGGATGCTTATGGCCATGGATTGCGATTGAATATATATTTGCAATGTGTAAATAAATAGCATATGTGACCATTTATCTTGAAGGTAATTGTGAGGCGAATATTTGTTTTCAATATTCTCAAACATCAAATATTAGTAGAATTATTCAAGAAATATCTTGAAATAGAATATGGTCTATCCCCCTCATCACTATCTGGGAGCAGCCATTGCTGTCTCTTGTCTGCAGCCCTGCAGTGTCCGTCCCCACAAGGGCTAGTGTCCAGTGCGACACTCACAAGACCACAATCGGTCGCACTCGGATACTTAGGGAACTAGCTGCACTCTTAACTGAGCCTTATAATATCTGTCCCCAGGCTGGGCACTCCCATATGGCATGTAATGGTTACATTAATGGTTAGATTTAATATTCTGGCATGCTTAACTCTATTTCAACAGATCACACTAAAACCCTTAAGCAGGGTGCAGACGTGAAGATATGGGTCAAATCGATGGCCGCTTCGAGTGCCGTGTGCTCTCACGGCCATCTATCTGACCCATATCATCTGCGCCCACCGCTGTTTTCGAGCGGGACAAATCAATCCCTCTCGAAAACAGCCTTATCGGACATGACTGGAAATACGGCCTATAACCGATGCTTTGACTAGAGACCTCTGGTCTTCAGGAGAACAGAACTGTCTCTCCCCGGCTCCTCCAATATCTGAAAGCAGCGTGATGACATCAGAGTTTTTATGTTCTCCCTGTGTCTGTGTGGGTTTCCTCCCACACTCCAAAAACATGGTCGGTTAATTGGCTTCCCCTAAATAATCTCCATGACTTAGGGTCCCCATGCACCTTGCAGATTTCTGTCAGATTTCCTTTAGATCTCCTTTTGTTTTACCAAAACCATGTAATATGAGGGACTTTCTAAACAATCAAGTCTAAAGCTAGCCATACACGTGTCGGATTCCATGGCCAATTGATCACTCACCCGATCGATTCCGGCGATTCTGCCGGGAATCGCAGGTGTGATCAATCGGCCAATTAAGAGTATCCATCGCTGCATACCACCTTGTCCAATGGATTCCGGGACGATTCCGTGTCCGATTGTCCACCTCACAAATGGCAACTCCCCCTGATCTGTGCAGAATCGGATCAGAAAGACCAACATGTTGGTTCTCTGTCGGATCCGATTCTGAGCCCCTGAACGATCCGACCTGATCGATTGGACAAGGTGGGCTGCATGCGATTCCTGCACGATCGTTTCGCGTGCACGCGCCCGGAATCGATCGTGCCGGAATCCGGTGGGAATCCGATACGTGTATGGGGGCCTTTACTGTGTTAATTTGCAGAGGACCCTATACTACATAGTTGTTGGTAGATCTAAAGGATATCTAAAGATCTAAAGGTGTATGGCCAGCTTAAGACTGTGACCTATGACTGTGTAAAGCTGGGCATACACAGGTAGATTTCCGTGCAATCAACCGGCGATCAATCACAGCGTGGTGATTAATCACGGGTCATTTGAATGGTAATCAATGGGTCCCCATCAATTCCCATTTGATGGGGACCCAGTTTCCCCATGGTTCTCCGGGATCTCTGCTTCTCCCCAGCCAGAGAAGCAGAGAGTCAGCCAGACAGCCTTCGCCCCCCTCCCCTGCCACAGAGACGTGCAGGCCATGCTCCTTTTATACTCCCATAGCAGCTAGCTAATCACAGCCGCCTGTGTGCCATGCAACACAGCCATTACTCACCCATTACATTGGATGGAGGCCAACAGTACCAATTCAAAGTAATAGATTTCGACCAAGGTTTTCGAACATGTTGGAAACCTGTTTAGTCGAGTTCTTTCGAGCAGGATCCGTTGATCCTGCTGGAAGGAACCATGGATGGCTCAAATCTTGTAACAGATCTGGTGCAACATCTGGTGCCATAAGCGGGTGTGGGAGATCGGCCTGGGAGTGGAACCATCTGGGAGGTCCTGTCCCACTTAGCAACTTCCTGGGGCAGAACCCTCCCTTATATCTGCTTGGAGCCCAGGGGCATCATAGGCAAGACATTTAAAGGGGACACTGCCCTGATTATGCAGGTGCATGTCACTACAGTCCTACAGGCAGCTTCTCTCTTCTCTGCTCGCTAGAGTACCATACATGTTAATTATGGCAAAACAACAGATATTTTTTATATATGTTTAAAAATATTTCAACTAAATAATATCTGCATCAACTATTAGACATGTATTAGGTCATTAGAGCTGAAAATAAGCTGCTCAGTCAACCTCATCTCTGTCCTGAACTTTGGAATGATGACTAAGCCCAGAATGTCCAATGCTCAGCCCTTCTCCCCCCATGCATATAATTACCTGGAGGATGTTGGAGCTCTGTATTTCTGTTCAGCCACTGTTACCATATACCCAACCTGCTAACCAAACATAAGATTTGTCTTTCTTCCAAGAAATCCTTTTAGTTCATTTTACACCACACCTGAAATCTAATATTGGACTGAATAAGTTTGTGGAGTATAGGCACCCATTCTAGAGGTAAATTTATCAATGCAGATGTTTGAGCGTAAAGTTCCAGCTTATATATTTTAAATAACAGCAATTGATTTACCACTGATGACTGTTTAAGTCTGTGCTTTCTAACTATGCCCATAAGGTTTTGGCCAGACAGATGCTCAATAGTCAAATTATTGTTAGTGATGGTATAAGGCTACAAGAATTCATTCACAAGCAAGCTTTACAATTAGTACCAAGGAGCTTGTACAGTTCTATGAAGAGGGGAAGAGAGATGAGCGGGATGCTCCTCATTACAGGGTCGGTGTGGTGGATGGCTTTATACCCAAGGTGATCTAAAATGGAGATGGAAATCTAGTATGCATAAGGAGCTGGTAATACATTTTAATGATCCCTGTAGACAAGGGGTAGCAAACTCATACACATTGTGGGCCCAAATAAAAAAACTTGCACAGTTTACAGGGGAACCTTGATAATTACTGAAGAGATCAAAAAACATACAAGAACACAGCTCCCTACAAAACACATGTCTACCTTGATGTCCCCCTTCTCCCCTTTTGAGTTTTCTGATTTAAAAATTACTGAAGAGATGTCAACAATTTTAGAAGTTTTTTCTTTCTATCAGATACAACAATGAACCCTTTTATATGGAAGCATATGCTCCCGGCACTGCGTCTTCAGCGTCAGCAGTGATGCCAAAGAGGCGGAGGAGCAGGCCATCTATAATTACTGTATTTTTTGGACTATAAGACACACTTTTTTGCCATTAAAATCAAAGGGAAAGTGTCCCAGCATTTTATAGTCTGAATGTGTAAAACAAATGTTTTTTTTAGTCGCAACCATCCTGGGAGCAATAGCTCTGCATCCCAGGAGGCAGAAAAGTGTTCCATTCCCTCCAGCCAAGATCTTATCTACATTAGGACTAGCAGTACCCATTCTCTGAACACACTGACCAACTTATGGAGAGACATTTTACAATTAGATAGCAGGAGTTGTATATTTAGATTAACATTTTGCATTGCAATAATGAAATTTGACAAAGACTCATATCTCCTCCCATATGTACATAGCTGCTCATGGGTAAGTTGTTCAGTGCCAGATTGTAAAATATGTCTCTTCATTAGTTGATCAGGGTGTTCAGAGAATGAGCACTGTTAGTGTATAGACACATGCTAAAGATTCAGCCCTAACACTCTGCTTCAGCGAAGACCTCCCTCCTGGCACTTGCCTTTTGGATGGAGGAATATAGCATGAATACTGCATGGTCCCAGTCCTGCCTACCTTGCTGGACCATTCTGTACATTCACTTGATATCCGAATAGCTGTTTTTTTTCACAAATTTTCTCTTCAAAACTTTGAGTGCGTCTTATGGTCTGGTGCGTCTTATCGTCCGAAAATACGGTAAACAGTGGGCCAGGTTTGGCCCCCAGGCAGGAGCTTGACACCCCTGCTCTAAACATACAGCTCTGAAAGTGTCATACTTGTGGGGGAGGGTTAGGGAGCTCACTAAAGGACAGCAAGAGTTCAGGAATGTGTCAGAAGGGCGACATAAGACTCTGCATGGTAATGTTTGTAAATAAATGTTTGAAATGGTCCTTTAAAGTAATCAGTTTGTAGAAGGTGACTGCAGGAAATGGGAGACATTCCAAAATACCATTATGAATTCACCAGTAACGGAGGAAAGGGTTGGGGGTGACCGGAAATAGATGAAAAAAGGATGGATTTCTGTGATTTTGAGATATTCCTCCAACAGCAGCAGACAGAAGTGGGGGAGGGATGACATGTGGATATTAGGAATGGGATTTCTTATGTGAAATAGATCAGACAGACTTTATATAGACCTCATGGGAACATAACAAAGGATGTTTAGGGATTAAAAGGGGGTCATCGTGTACTCTGTATACTGAAAGATCATAACAAGATCCATAAAGGGGGCTTCAGCTGTCACTGGGACATTAAGGTGACAATTCATAAATATGTCAAATATTTTCATAAAAAATAAAATGATGATAAAGATGATAAAAAAAAAACCTTAGACCACTATAGCTAACCATACACGTTTAGATCCTGGTTCGTTTTGCCAGCGATCAATTGCAGCACGGTGACATCACCACACTGCTTGGGGTCACTGGCAAAATGAATGGGAACTGAGATGTGTGCCACTGACACATCAATTCCTTCGACACATCGATTCCATCGATACCATTTTGGCAGATCCCTGTTTGTTCCGTTCCTTGCGTCATTTTAACCTTTTCGGGTTGAACACTCTAGGTGGGGATCCATAGATTGCTCAAAGATAGATCAATGAACAATCTATGGGAACACACACGCAGATCGATCTATGGGGAGTAGAACGAGGATCTAGACGTGTATGGCTAGCTTATGTTCTCCACAAAGATATTTATTTTGTTTAAGAGAGAAGAGTATAATTACTAAAGCACATATTCAGTGTGTGAAATGAAACAGAAAGCTGAAAGTGCAGACATGAGATGCTTGGAGACCACAGGAATGCCACAAGAATTGGTTAGCGACTGCAGATATTTCTATAAAATAAAGTTAAAGACCCCAGACACACTGCCATAGATGGTTAGATACTGCAGCCATGCTATAAGAGA
>CM070034.1:123894121-123931204 GCA_036250615.1 Ptychadena robeensis
TGTATTTTGGGATGATGACCATCCACCCTGGGAATTAGAGATTCAATTTCTTTGTAATATATCATTCATATTGATATCATACAAAAAGTGTATGTTAAGGGCCCATTATATCATGTGCAATGTACATAACAATGGGTACATATTGATTTTACTATAATGGAATTAAGTTAATCCTGGTCCTTGGTCCTGGTCATTCCTGGTCCTTGAAACGATTCACCATTTCATGGGTTTTATCACTCATCTTGAGATGGAGCTGGTGTCATTCAAACTTCATTGTTCTGGGCGGCTTATCTAACCTTGCCCTTGTCCTCTGCTATACCACTGATTCTCAATACTGCAACTAGGTAACTACAACCTATTGCTGCTAATTATTGACCGTTCAGACTTTTCTACTCATCATAGTTAATGTGACTTGTTACTTACCTGAATCCATGATTTGTCCCATTAATAATCTAATTAAGCCCCCCGTACAGAAGTCTTGACGATCTCCTGGAAGATCGACTGCGTGTGATGACATAATCACGCATGGCTGGTCGTGCAAAGAATCGGCTGCACACCCTTTGTGTGCTTTGGATGGGGAAACAAGGTCAGCGATCAAAACCTTACGGACATGTCCGTAATGTTTAAGATCGATTTGTGGGTAGATTTTTGTCCGCATTAGATTTTGTGGCAGATCGATCGCCATGAGTGTGCAAGGTGGTCGATTGGCCACAAATCAAAGTGTGTATGGGGGGCTTTAGAGATGGATTCAGTATATGATATCAATAATGAAAGTATGTCCACAAGCACTGGAGTTCCGCACACCGGATAAGATCTCAGTTTCTGCTTTATTCAATCCAACAGTATTCCATAGAACAAATATGTACACAAAGATGCATCAAAATAACCCTCAGGGGGTCACCACCACCCCCCTGACGCGTTTTATCCCCCAATCTGGGACTTATTAATAGAGAATAAGTCCCAGATTGGGGGATGAAACGCGTCAGAGGGGTGGTGGTGACCCCCTGAGGGTGATTTTGATGCATCTTTGTGTACATATTTGTTCTATGGAATACTGTTGGATTGAATAAAGCAGAAACTGAGATCTTATCCGGTGTGCGGAACTCCAGTGCTTGTGGACATACATTTGAAAGAGACCTAGGAGACGGGGTCATTACAGGGAACTCCTGCACCTGGAAAACTCAGCTGGATCACAAAACTACAAACTCAGCTAGAGAGGGAATTGTTGTATGATTGATCTTACAGAAACACGGTGAGTGCGGACCCATACAAACCTGTGTACCTATTTGTGCAATGAAAGTAGGGTGCCACACCTATATTGTTTAAGCTGGCCATAGACATCTCGATTTTCCTGTGATCGATAGTTTAAGAGATTGTGGCCTGCGATCGCAAATTTGATCCTAATTAGGAGATCGATTGCACAGTGCACCATATTGCGTTATCGATTTCTCGCCGTGATAGATCAATAGGACAGGGAGCGATGAACCGCTCTCAACCGCTCTTTATTTATTTTTTATGTAATTTTTTTTACATAATTATTTGTTTCAAACATTTTTATATTCAGGATGTCTACTAGACCCTTGTACGGACAGATTTTCGGAAGTAATAGGCCTACAACATAAAAAAAGTCTATGGTGTGCTTTTGTTACAGAAATCTGGACCACAGCACTGCAGTGCGCTAGGGGGGTTAACAGCATTAGTTTTAAATGTCATATTTGTACTGTTTTATTTCAGTAGCATTTTTTTATTTGATTCATGAATTGTGTAACCCTTTAGGAATGAGTAAGTGGTCCAAGAAACCTCTATACCCATTCCATATTTATAGTTTATAATTTGTATATAACATATAAATGTGTTTTGGGGTATTTTTTTAGAAATTTAGATTTTAACTCGAAGAACTTTTAGACATGGTCTTAGCGAATTTAGCCATATTCGACCATTTCCACACAGGACACCTTCGGAAGATGTCTAGGGACCATATCCCAATGGAATCTACACATTATTAAGCTAGCCATACACTCTGCGATAAAAATTACGATCTATTAAAACCGACCAATGTATCCCAATGTAATTTTTGGTTTTGGTTGATTTTTCTGGTTTTATCGAAAATGTCATCGAAAATAATCACAAGCAACATGCCGGTGGTGGAAGTCTTAATATGCTAATAAGCATCATCAGCACTAATTGGTCGGTAAAACACTTTGAACTTGCCCGATGTTCCCAGACCAATACAAATTTTTCAACTTGTCCGATGACTTAAGATCGAAAAAAGCGGCAATTAGAATCGTATTTTATCTGTCGTACCATGTGGACATGCGCAGATTTCATGCCGATAAACTGCTTTCATTGGCCGGTTTTAATAGATCGTATTTTTTATCGCAGTGTATGGCTAGCTTTAGGCATCAGATTTTAATGTTTTGGCTGACTGTGGTATATTGTAGAACTGCTTGTTAGCTGTTTAAGGTTACCACATGCGTGGTAGAAACCCGCCTCACTGTGGTTACAAAGCTCAGGTAGACAAATAATCACAGCAGCAGACTCATTTACTGCCGCAGTCAGCATCCATTACTAGTTTGAGGTTAAGCAAGGTAAACTCATCACTTATTGTGTCTATTGAACCAGCTGGCAAAAATATAATTTTCTTACAACTACACCTGAGGTGCACTCAGTGGGCAACCAGCATGTTCAACCAATTCCATTTGTTCCAGTCTGTGTGTAAAAAGCCCTAAGAGCTTCCTGGGGACCAAATGATAAACAGTAAAACAGAGGGATTCATGTAGAAATGCGGCATGATATATTGTACCAGTTACAGCATTTTACTTTCTACAAAGTCATATATTTCAAAGCCTTGAAGACAATAGAGCGCAGGAAACCTAAATGCAACTCTATCATAGTAAAAAACATTTCTTTCTACAATAGCAATCTCTGTACACTGTCCCTGTATTTCTAAATGACTTTCATGTTTTATGGTTAATTTGTAGGGTTACTTTCACATTTATCATCATGGGGAGATGAAGACAGTACTTGTGAAATGTTTAATCTGTATAGTTTGAAAGGCTAATAAAAGGCAATGTATGGCGCTGTAGAAAATTGCATCAATGAAAATGGACTGGTACAATGCCAAATAATAATTGGAAGTTGTACTGACTCATGTGAATGGATTATTATACATTTCTCAGATGAGAATGAACAAAGCGGGTTTATCTGTGATCATATAGAAGTATAAACACGTGCTTTATAATGCAATGTTTAGGATTAACGGCACCCAATACTCATATCTGAAGATCCCTGTACTTAAAGAACACCTAAACTCACCTTATGTACTTTATGTCACTCACTTGCAAACACCATATTATTGGCACAATTTGTAAATAAAAGATGAAAAAAATCCTTTCCTGCAACAAGATAATCTTGAATGTTCTTTGCTCACCCCTCTTTAAAACCATGTCCCAAAGACCAGTACAGATATTTAAAGCAGTCATGTCATCATGTTTGTATACAAGTCCATGGTGATACAGTTTACCCATTAAAAATGTACCCCATTATATCTGACCACACCCAGTGGCCATACATGTAACTGCAGTTCATAAACCCTCTGGAAGACTGACATTCATAGAGTGTAAACATGGTGACTGCCACAGATGACAACAGAACAGGTAAGTATATAATTTTTTTATATAAAATGATATTTTTGGGGGCTTTCTGACTTAGGGCTTGGGGACTTCAAATCCATTTAAATGTACTTTTTAAAGACCATCTCCAAGTGAAAATTAAAATTTCTCGACCTCACGTGACCTCCACTTCCCAACCTATTTAACTGAAGAGGAGTGGGTTATCAGGGCACTAGAGATGGTTGAATTTTTCGACTTGCTAACTTTGTGAGCTGACTGCAAAACCCCTGAACATGGTATCATAACCAAAATGCCAAATTGCTGGAGATGTAGAGAAGGGATTTGGGAACATTTGAAAAAAAAAGTTTTGCTCTAGCACATGTAGTTTTTGCATGAATTAAGTTAAAAAATAAAGTCGAAATTCTGATTTGAACTTAATTTGTGCAAAAACTGTTTGTATTAGAGACATACTTTCTTTTTTGTAGTATACCCCCAACTCTTCTGTATATCTCCAGCAATGGTGTTGATATCATGTTCAGGGGCTTTGCAATGTCGAGGTAAAGGTAAAGGTAAGGTAAATTTTTATCGTAGTAATTCTGAATGTATTTTCATTCGATATCGGGATGAACGAACAAAAAAATCAAATGTTACATTCAATAAATGGACAAACAATGTTCGACAAAAAAATCTATCAAACAATAGAATCGGCAGTTCAAAGAACAAAAAATCTACACGTGTAAACCCACCTTTAAGATAGGGTTGGTTAAATTATGCCAGAGGTCAGTTACAGGGTGGTGGATCAGGGAGCAGATTTAGTGGATAAATGCAAATGTCTGCAAACTATTACCATTTTTAATCTTAAAAGAACATTTGTTATCAGGTACTAGTTATTTGTCCCTTTCTTATTTTTGTTTTATATTTTTTTATACAGCAATAACAGTGTAAACAAAAAAAAGGTCACACGCTCTAATATTTAGTTGGACCACCTTTAGCTTTGATTACGGTACGCATTCGCTGTGGCATTGTTTCTATAAGCTTCTGCAATGTCACAAGATTTATTTCCATCCATATATTTTTACCAAGATCTTGAGTTGATGATGACGCTGCAGAAAGCCTTCTTTAGCACATCCCACAGATTCTCAGTGTGGTTAAGGTCTGGATTCTGTGGTGGCCAATCCATGTGTGACAATGATGTCTCATGCTCCCTGAACCACTCTTTCACATTTTGAGCACGATGAATCCTGGCATTGTCATCTTGGAATATGCCCGTGCCATCAGGGAAGAAGAAACTGATGCAATAACCTGGTCATTCAGTATATTCAGGTAGTCAGCTGACCTTATTCTTAGAGCACATATGGTTGCTGAAACTAGACCTGACCAACTGCAGCAACCCCAGATCATACTGTAGCACTGTACCCACAGGCTTGTACAGTAGGTACTACGCATGATGGGTGCATCACTTCATCTGCCTCTCTTCTTACCCTGATGTGCCCATCACTCTGGAACAGTGGGCCAGGCAGTGTATAATCCTTATTCAGTAGGTGCATGTGTTGGACCCCTGCAGAAAGATCCCATCAGAAAGCATCATTCTAATGGGGTCTCTTTGCAGAGCTCCAACACATGCACCTACTGAGATGGCAAATTTTTAGGGTGTTTTATTTTCCCCTTGTTATCCAGTCAGTAACACATCCTTCCCTTTCTGCTGTCTCAAGAAATGTAGCCAACCTTAAACAGCAGTAGTGATGGCCGAACTGCCCGCAAGGCGGACAGTTCGGCCGCGAACAGGTATGTTCGCCCTCCTTCTCGCCAGCGGACAGTACGGGTGTTCGACTCGCCCTGTTCGCCGGCGAGAAGGAGCTCTCTATTCTTCCTCTGGTGGGATCATAAGCAGCGAGATCCCACGCGGGACATTCATATGCAAATTGGGCTATCTTCAAATAGCACACCTGGAATATCACCCCCATTGTAATTTCCAGATGTAATCTTTGAAGTTAACCCTTTCAGAGGGTGCCAAATGCCATTGTATTGGATACAGTGATAACTGTATCCAATACAATTCAAAGTAAAGCAAAAAAAAAACACATTTCCAATTGTAATAAAAATGTTATTATATACAAACATAAATACTGTTTTGAAATCTTTCATATCAAATAAGTATTCAAGAGATTTTATCATTCAAATGATACATTTTATAATTTTTTTTTATGTACTTTTTTTATAATAATTGTGTGTTGCAAACATAATTATATTCAGGATGTCTATTAGACCCTTATACGAACATATTTTTGGAAGTTACAGGCCTACAACACAAAAAAATTCCAGTCTATGGTGTGCTTTTGGTACAGAAATCTGGACCTTGCAAGAGCGCTAGGGAGGTTAATGTGTTGGCTAGCTTTAATCTACCTGCAATACCAACTTCAGCCACAATGTCACTAGCAGCTACTTTCACACACTGGGAAGGAGAGGCCCGAGGGGGATTCTGCAGGTCTTTCCCTCTGGCTGCTGTCAGCCAGCGCGAAGTGTGAGGAGCACGGAGATTTCCAGGCTCCCCTAGATGGTCGGCCCGGGACAAGAGAAAGATGTAAATGTTACAATGTAACAATTTTTTCTTCCTCTGCAGTGTAAGTTTATATGGAGACTTGCGCTGAGGACTGGCAGTAAGGCCTAGTCTTCACTGGCTTCAGGGACCTTTCACACTATAAAGAGAGAGAGCCTTTGCGTTAATGCAGGGTCTGTTGATAACCTGGGTACCTTTCACACTGTGCTGCATTTCGGTTTTGCCTTAACACCTTAACTTACTGCATTAATACAAATGCCCTGCAGCATGCATTTTGTACCACACCACAAGCTTCTCCCATTCATAAGCGAGTCTGTTGCCATTAAAAGCAAAAAAGAAGTTCTATGGCGAAATAAATGCGAATGCATTAAAAACCATTAATGCATTTTCAATGGAGGCTTTAGGATACGTTAACACTGGGCAATGTGGTAAGCAGTGTTGAAAATTAAACAAAGCTGCGCTGAAATTTCTTTGTGCACTGTTCCATTCAGTTTTAATGGCAATGTTTTTTATGGGTTAAAGTAACTGCTGGAGTCTGATGGTATCGCAGGCTCAGGGCCCTTTCATATGGCAGCCAATGAAGCTGCGGTGCGTTTTGTGGGCAGCAACGGACGCACTGGACACCTGTTCGGGCCTTGTGTGAAAAGTATACAGGTTTCCTATGGAATTCCTATGGTCACATGTGGGTCCTATGACGGCACGTGTGATGCACAAAGTCACGTAAGGCATTGTGTAAGGTGAACAAAACATTTAAATAAATAGGGAGCGATAACAGCAACATGGCAACTATAACATGCCCTTAACACTTCAAAGCAATAGTGGGAAAACCACGGGCGGGCGCCATGGACATGTCACATTGTTATGTCCCCCAGCCCTGGTTTTAGTGTAGACTCAGCCTTATTGCCTATCCCTCCATAAAAAGTAATGGAGAAATGCTAAAGTAAAGGTTTCTGTTTTCATAAAGTCATGTATGTGACACAAGACCTGGAGCCTCACTGGACACTTCACTAGATCCTGAATATTGGGATCCAGTACCTAGAATATATGACGAGATCTGGTGTGCTGTGAGCTACAAAGATGAAATGATTACATCATAGGACTAATGATCAAAGGATGCTTTGTATATATTAAATAAATGTATATATTATAACTATGCAATACACATATATAGCAAGCCCTAGCAGATGGTACTTGTAGTTCCACAGAAGATGGAGCAGTGAGGTTGCCTACGGCTGATGTTTCTGTATCTTTAGAGAGGAAGAATAAAATCCCATCCCATCTAGGTGATGAGTGCTGCAGATTTGGGTTCTTCCACAAAAGCTGGAATGCTGCAGCCTGCAATCTCCTTCGTATAATGGCATCTGATACGTGGAGCCCATCAATCACAGCACGAGCAGCAGAGGAGGCTCACTGTGCTCCTGTACTCGGTGCATTACGGTACAGCCCGGCTCCGCTACATGTAGGGCTGAGCAAAGTTCCATTCACACAATGCGGGTGTCAGGGTGAGCATCGGCAGTGTCCTGTCACCGGAGGAGCATGGAAGGCTGGATCGCTCCTTGTAGGACGGAATGCCAGAGAAGGTCACCTCTGGACAATGGTGCGATAAGGTGAGTGGCACATTGCTTCCATCGATCATTGGCACACAGATTGTAGGATATTGATTGCCGGTAAGTCATTCATCTTCGGGACAATATGGTGATAGGATCTCTCATATCTGGGAGCAGTGTCTCTGGACACTTTGGAACATTAGTTTAGTCAGAAGGAATTGGATAGCTGTGATAAGAGAGGGGAACTGTTGCATGGGTTGCATTGCTACAAATTGGGATCTAAAGCTGAATGTGTCTGAGGATCATCCTCAGCTCTGTGTTCTGAGGACCTTAATTTACTATTCTGAGGAATCTAAAGACTGGGCTCTGAGGCTCAACCTAAAGTCCTGAGGAACAACCTGAAGTCTGTGTTCTGAGGATCATTCTGAGGACCATCCACAGCTCTGTGTTCTGAGGACCTTAATTTACTATTCTGAGGAACCTAAAGACTGGGCTCTGAGGCTCAACCTAAAGTCCTGAGGAGCAACCTGAAGTCTCTGTTCTGAGGATCATCCTCATCTATGTGTTCTGAGGAACAACCTGAAGTCTGTGTTCTGAGGAACCTAGCGTCTGTGTCCTGAGGAACCTAGCATCTATGTCCTGAGGATCAATCCAAGATATATCTCCTTAGGATTATTCACAACTTTTTGTCCTGAGCATCAACCAGAAATCAAGATCATTCTCATTTTTGGGCCCTAAGCATCATCCAGAAAAAAAAAACTGTGGACTGGGATCATTCCCATTTACCATGTGTGTCTTGAAGATCAACCAGAAATCTGTGTTCTGAGGATCATTCATTGTCAATTTTGTGTCCCGAGGATCATACTCAGCTTTGTGCTTGAGGATCATACAGTATTATCTGCCATGAAAATCATTGTTAGTTTTGTGTCCTGGGGATCAACCACAAATCTGTCTCCAGATGATCAGCCTAATATCTGTCCTGAGGATCAATCTCATCTCCGTGTCCAGAGGATCAGCCTTAAATCTGTGTCCCTAGGATCAGTTAGAAGGCTATGCCCTGAGGACCCGTCTTAGCTGAGTTTACTAAGATTTAGCTTAAATCCATGTCCTGAGGGTCATTCATTGTTGCATGTCCTGAATCAGCCAGATCACTGTCCTGAACATCAATCTCAGCTCTGTGACTAACAGACTAAACTTTGTGTCCTTAGGATCAACTGCAACTCCATTATCCTTAGATCAGGGTCCTTATCCTAAGGATCAGCATTAGCTCAATTCTGTGTCCTGGTAATCATCTTCAGCTCTATGTCCTAAGGATCAGCCTCAGCTCTGTGTCCTATGGATCAGCCTCAACTCTGCGTCCAAAGAATCATCCTCAGCTCTGTGATCTGTGTCCTATGGATCAGCCTCAGCTCTGTGTCCTATGGATCAGCCTCAACTCTGTGTCCAAAGAATCATCTTCAGCTCAGCTCTGTGTTCTGAGGTTTATCTTCAGCTCTATGTCCTAATGATCAGCTTTAGCTCTATGTCCTAAGGATCAGCCTCAGCTCTGTGTCCTATGGTTCAGCCTCAACTCTGTGTCCTTAGGATCAGTCTCAGCTCTGTGTCCTGAGAATCTTTAGCTCTATGTCCTTAGGTTCAGCCTCAGCTCTATGTCCTAAGGATCATCCTCAGCTCTATGTCCTAAGGTTCAGCCTCAGCCCTATGTCCTAATGATCAGCCTCAGCTCTATGTCCTAAGGATCATCCTCAGCTCTATGTCCTATGGTTCAGCTTCAACTCTGTGTCCTGAGAATCTTTAGCTCTATGTCCTAAGGATCATCCTCACCTCAGCTCTGTGTGCTCAGGTTCAACCTCAGCCCTCAGTCCTCTGAGGACAATGCCTGCACAAGATCCTCTAGGCTCCTGCACACAAGAGAAGGAAGCCAAACCAAGCTCTCATTCTTCCCCAAACCTTTTGTATTTGGTGTAAGCAAACACAAATATATCACTTTTATGTTAAAAGAAAACAAAGTGAAGAAACTCAATGAGCTTCTAAAACAATTTAGGGTCAACTAAAACAAAAAGTGTAAATTTTAGGGTTGGAGAAGCTAGAGAGTTCAGGGTGAATTTCAAATCGTTATACATTATGTCATATTTTAAAAAGTCACTCATGTCTCGTGTATTAAGCATCTTTCTTTCTTTTTTTATTAAGTGCAACAAACTTAGTTCAAATACATTGTGTAAATGAATGCACATGCTTTTTTTAATGTATTTAACTTGAAGGGAGTGGCATAATTAATTAAGTGATATCATTTTTCTTTTTTCACATGACACTAATTTATGAATTAAATGTACAAATGTAGCTTTCACACATACATGATTGTAGGATAGGACCTGAGCTGTCAAAATGATTTATCTGTGCAGGTTTTACAGAGGGAACTGCTGTCCCTGTGTAATAATGATGGGAGATCTGTGACTGTCAGGTACAGAGATTGTGATATAGATGGATTGACACAGGGAATCCCCCAATCTTCCAGCATAATCTCCCAGTATAATCTCCCTGTACAACCTCCCTGTATGACCTCCCTGTACAACCTCCCTGTATAACCTCCCAGTATAATCTCCCTGTATAACCTGCCAGTATAATCTCCCAGTAAACTCTCCTGGTATAACCTTGCTGTATAATCCCCTGGTATAATCTCCTGGTATAACCTTGCTGTATAATCCCCTGGTATAATCTCCTGGTATAACCTTCCTATATAATCTCCCTGTAAAATCTCCTGGTATAACATCCCTGTATAACCTCCCAGTATAATCTCCTGGTATAATCTCCTGGTAAAACCTTCCTGTATAACCTCCCCGTATAATCTTTCGGTATAATCTCCTGGTATAATCTCCCTGTATAACCTTCAGGACTGAATCATCAGTTTGGCATCTGTCAGGATACATCTGGGCTATTAAAAGCTATAATTTCCTCCTTTAAACTGATTACCAGTTTGATTATTTCATGCAATCAATTTGAAAAATAGGAAATCGATAGATTTTTTTGGTGAATTAATGTATGAAATTGAGGGAAACAGAGTATAGAATTGAAAGAGCTGTGATTGGTCATGTTGGCAAATTTTAGCTGATCATACAAGTATTGCACTTCTAGGTATTTGGATTGAATTGTATCTGATCGTTTTATTGCATCGGATACACTGTGATGTAGTGCGATCGGTCAATTAGATTGACAGTTTTAATTTTGCTCAATTTAAAAATTGCTTGTTTGAATAGAAAACAGACAAAGCAAAAATTGTGTATATGCCCCCTCAGCAGCTACCCAAGGGGTGTACACCTTCTGCCTTCACAGTTTGTTGACGCGAGGTCTGGAACAAAAAAATCGATTCTAATTTACAGCACTTGCGCATTTAAAACACTGACAGCGCTAACGTGCCCAGTTTTGTATTGGGTCGCGTCTATAAAATTCTATACACGGCCCTTTAAAAAACAGCACACAGCAAAGCTTGCAAGAAGTGCCAGTGTGAATGGTCCATAGACTATCATGGGGTGTGTTTAGGGCGTGTTGAACGCTTGAAAAATACTCTATGGAGCCATAGCCTTATTTTGCCTCCAGCCTTACCTGTGCAGATACATTTTCTTGAGATGATGGAGGATCATAGTTGGCTAATAGCAGTTGGACAGCTCTGTAAAGCCATCTGATGGTCACTTCCCTCCATCCGCCTGCAGCAGTGAATATATATAGCAGGTCTTGGCTCTCTCTTATGGGTCCTGCATGTGCTTAGCGCCATTGATCTGAGTGTTTTGCTGATTTATTCTTCTACCTGATATGCTGTTTACTATATAGATTTATGATCACCATACACAGGTACTGACATATGTCATAGAGACTGGAAGCATATGCCCGCCACTATATACAAACACTTAAATATGTGTCACCCACTGGCAGACACTTGTACAAACATTCTGAGAAGGGTGACACCATACGGTTTGTGTGATTTAAGAGGAAATGATGCAATCTTGGAAATATCCATCATATACCCGGTACACACAACTTCTCTGTATGCATTATGTGTCTGGATCAAAAGGATAGCCAAAAAAACTGGAGGCGTTACCTACAGCAGCCAATCACATTTCACTTTCCTAGTATGATATATAGAACGGCATATAAGGAGATGTTCATGTCAGAAATGACTGGCAATCCTGTGTACCACCAATAGTGTATTATCTTTTATGAAATGGATGTAAAGACTACACTACACAAGCCAACAACACACATTCATTTGATTTGGTTTTCAAAGTAACATCCAAATGATTATTATTGTTCTGTAGGTGTAAGATTTATAGTTTCCTGTGTAGGATATTTTCAAAAGATTATTACATTAGTACGTGTAAATGTTGTATAAGGAAATGTCTAAAGTGGTTTGGTTACCTGTTTATTGGTGTGAACATATTAGGTATTTTCCCTCTGTAGGGAGAATATTAATGTATGGGCAGTATATACTAGATGATAAGCCAAGGTGCCTAATTCTATCCTGAGAAACTGAATAACTTGAGAATAAAGGTAGCCATACATGAGGTGATTCTCCCTCGACAGATGAGGGATCAACTGCAGCGGGATGACTTCATCCCACTGCAGCCGGCCCCTCAGCTGATCGGCGGGCACCCTTTGTGTGCCACCCTTTAATTTGAATGGAAACTGCCGTGCGATCTGACATGCGAGGGATTCCTGGTCATTCTCACCGGGTAGGCCCCCCCGATTTTCGGCCGAGCAACTACCAGGAGATTGGTGGGAACACGCACTGTGGCTGAAAAATCGGGCCATGTATGGCTATCTTAAGCCTAGGGTGGAAAATGCAGCAAAACCGCTGAAGATGTAGGTACTAAAATGTTTTTATTTATTTCTTTTATAGATGTAGTTTTTGCATAATATAAGCTCAAAGTTTAATCAACTTAATATATGAGCCAGAACAGTACTTACAGTACAGTACTTACAGAACAGTACAATAATTGTTTTTAAATGTTTCTATAAGCTTTCTTTACATCTCCAGTATGGTGATAATGCTATGTTCAGGGGCTTTACAATCAACTCTATATCAACTCTAAACTCTATCGCCATACACATTGCGATCTGAGGCCAATCGGTTGGTGATGATCGCAGCTGCCCACTTTGAGCGGTCTACCCAAAAGGATGGTAAATCCCCGTGCGATCCACTTAGTTTGGATGGGGACGTTCGTTTTGCCAGCGATCAGCAAGCAGCGTGGTGATGTCCCCAGGCTGTGACTGGCAAAATGAATAGGGATCTAAACGCGTATGGTTAACTTAGCAGTGTAATTATTTAGTATATAGACATAGATTATATGTAGTATATAATATAGTACAGAGACTTATATTAGGAAAATGTTGTATAGGGTAGAGATGGTGGAGTTTTTCGACTAGCTTTCTGAGCTGATCTGAAAATGGTATCTATTCTCTTCATAGATGAAGAGAAGGGTTGTGGAAACAAAGACTTGCTCTAGCATATGTAGCTTTTGCATAAATTTAGTTCAAAGTCAAAGAGATTTCTCTAGTAAAATTTGTAAAACATGTGCTGGTGTATGTTCATATTTCAGAAGCTTTCAGAGCCAGGCTTACGGGGGGGGGGGGGGGGGGGGGGCGGCTTACATGGAGCTTGCAATTCAGTTTATATTCGGGTGAAGATATAAAAATCGCAGCATTTTGTAGGTGGAATTTATGAGTGAAAGTCCCTAAACATTATTGCTCCAGAATATGTATTTTTTGCATAAATAAAGTCAAATTTGTGCAAAAACGTAATGTGCTTTGGTGATGATATCATGTTCAGGGGCTTGGTAATCTAGCCTTAGGATATGTCTCCATAGCGCTTTGCGATCCGCCCTATGTGAAGCGCAGTGCTTGGCAGGGGGTCCCGACGGATCACATACACTTTACCTGCCTGGCGGATGCTGTGTTCTGACGGTGCTGAGCCAATCAACCTATGCAGGGTTAACGTAGTGCAGTATGTTAATCCCTGCATCAGCGGATGTCTGAACAGAGCATCCGCCAGGCAGGTACAGTGTATGGGATGGCACTTTAATAATGCTTAATATTTTATAAAAGAGTGATCATATTGTGTATGGTTGTGATCTGTGATCACTTTAATATGTAGCAGGTCTCCCACTCCTATTGCACTGCTCTTGAAATACACCAACACTAGTAAAAATGGCAGTACCTAGTAAAGAGTGTGATTTTCTAAACAAACCATAATTCATAATTTATTCATAAAATCTATGGCTTTGGTAACTAATAAACACTTTAATGAATAGAGAATAAGGGTGCTCATACACTTTTAGATTTCTGTCAGATTTCCTTTAGATCAAGTATACCTGTGACACAGAGGACCCTATACTACATAAATGTTGGTAGATCTAAAGGATATCTGACAGAGAGATGCAAAGGTGTATGGCCAGCTATAGTTGTTGGTATCTCTAAAGCCCCCCATACACCTTTAGATCACTACATACAAATTGCATTAGATCTACCAACAACTATGTAGTGCCGGGTCCTCCCTGATAGAATACATAGTGATTGGAAGGTTTAGAAAGCTCCTCATATTACATGGTTTTGGTAGAAGAAAAGGTGATTGTACAGAAATTGTATGGTAAGATTGTAAGGTGTATGGGGGGGGGGGGCTAATGGATATCTGACAGAGAGATCTAAAGGTGTATGGCCAGCTTAAGGAAACTGCTGTTATTGTAGAAACAATAAGACACATTTTCTGATGATTTGCTAAGACTTTTATACATTTGCCATCTTAACTTTTAAACTTTGGTTTATAGTTCTGTGATTGAACAGGAAAAAGTGGAGCAGCATCTTCAAGAGCTCATCTTTCTGTCGCAATGCTTTTAGTGCTACAACATTGTTATTTATTGTTATTGTCAATTGTCATTGTTCTGCTTCTCCCTTGCTTATTATGAGCTCTGCTGTAAAGACTGCATGGAAGCCTTTAAATGGCTGACAGCAAGTAAATGAAGATACATTCACAGCTTACAGTAGAGAAATGATTGTTAATAATCACAGCTGTACAAATGTCGTCCTTAAAATCAGCCTGGAGGTCAGCTTTAAGTGATGAAGTCTGATGAGGTCCAGTGAAGAAATAATTTGCAGTCCATGCAGAGTGTATCACGTATCACTGCTGTCATGTATGAGTGTTTGTGAAGCACAGATGTGTGGCACATCAAATACAGTTCATCAGCATTCAGGAAAATCTCCCCAGACAGTCATTTAAAGGATCATTCCCTTTTGTTGAAATACAAGAAGTCCTTTTACTGGACATCTACAGCATAAATGTTATCCAGGTTTGGAGGAACTATCAGGTAAGGCAGTGCTGCTGGAGGCATCAATGATGGATCCTTACTTGTAATTACTGAAAGATCTAATCATGCATGCTTAATAGGCTTACGCTACCACCATATACTGTGATAACTGGTGGAAGGTGCAAGAACAAATATATTATGTTATATGGATTTCTTTGAGGTTCTGCAGCTGCTCTGCGGTCAGCCTTGCTTCTTACAAATCTTTCAATCTGTCCATTTTTTTTATAACAAAGTCATTTGCTTCGATCTGATGGCTGGTTATATAGAGGTCAACCATTCACTTTACAGGAACACATCTGCAGAGATGAACAGCACATAGCTCTAAGGTACAAGCTATGTAGTATGGTAATGTCGTTATTTATTTAAAGTATTTAGTCTACATCTTTCTGTGGCTGGGAAATCAGTAAATCCAGTATACTTTCTGACATATCATCAAGCAGTGTTGGACAGCATTCTGGTACTGTTACAAGCATTGTACTAATGGGACGTCATAGGGCAGTGGTTCCCAAACTTTTCCTGCAGGACCCCCTTTTTATAAATTATCAAGCCCCCTCATTCAAACTACACAGGTTCAGATTACGACTAATTTCAGTATACTGTATATTGCAGTATTGTGTACTACTGTGTTTCCCAGAAAATAAGACAGTTATTCATTTTTGCTCCGAAACATGTCCTACATCTTATTTTCAGGGGATGTCTTATTTTTCCATGAAGAACAATACGGCACTGGGGTATCAGGGTGGGGGGATCACTTAAAATGGCACAGAAGACCCAAAGGGGGGAATCAAACACAGGGCACAAAAGGGGGATTACCATTTTAGTAACCCATTTTGATACTCCAGTGTCATTTTGATTGCCCCCTCTGATCCCCCCCTGTCCAGAGTTACAGTACCGTATCTTCAGGGACGCCTTATTTTTGGGGGGGATGCCTTATATTTTAGCGTGAGGCAAAAATGTAAGGGTGCCTTATTTTTGGAGGGATGCCTTATTTTTGGGGGAACAGGGTAGTATTAGTGTGAAATGGCCCTCAAATTTTATTTGAAATACAACTTGTACAACTTTATTGGGTTTTCACACCAATCATACATAAACATTCATCATGCATGTAGGCATAGGCACACACACACACACACACTACATTCATACAGAGACATGAATCATGTCATAGAGACAAATTCACACAAACACAGAGAAACACAATACATGCACTTACTTACTTAAAGCTAGTTCCTCCTTGGTTGGCTTCCTGCCTGGGCTGGAGTAAATAAGTGTCCAGTCCAGATAGATAACTTCCTCTGGTGCTCACCCTACCTCAAGCCCAGGTAAGGGATCTCACACTGACATGTTGCCAGATGGTTCTTGTAGTCCCACAGGTTATTGACTCAGCCTAACTCTGACAGGGATTCCTCTCCAGACACATTTCAAGAGCAGGAACAAGACAACCCCTGGCCTCTGCAATTTAGACCTTATCAGTGTCATGATTACAATTCGAGGATATTACACAGTAAAACAGTATCACATATTAATCATACACTAGGTTCTCATTGTACATAATCAATCGTGCAGATACAGAAACAACATTATCTCGACGCGTTTTGCCTACTGGCTCTTCAGGAGATATTCAGTGTTTCAATTCTCTAATAATGTCAGAAAAAGTTATCTTTAGTTCATTTAAAATGCTCAAATATACAGTTAAGGTCATGATATATACCTGGTTGTTCTCACAGTTAAGTATACTATGGATTGGTTGTGTAGGGCCAAGTGCCCCTCCATAGCGGTGCAAGGCTCCAGGAGTCAGGGAGGCTAGCCACCCGCCCCGTGCGCCACCCAAAGGGACCTGTGTTAAAAAACAACGGGGGACTTTTAGTGGACGCATGCCACCGAGCATCGGCCGTCCGTGGATAAAGGTCTTATAATGGGTAGGGTAGGTCCATCCCCCAGACACCAAGGCGGAGCCCGCCAACACCTACCAAAACTAACTTGTGACATGGGTGTGTGTGTGTGCAGGTGAAACCCAACCACAAACCAAAAGCAAACCAACTATCTTTGAGCTGTTGAATTACTCATTATCGCTCATTAAACATTTTTACATTTTATACTTTATGAATGAAATTTACTGTACATCTGGTGCCGTTAAAGTCCCCCCAAAAAGCCCCTAGCCTCTAGTTGGGATAGTTATAGGCTGATGCTAGAACATTAGCCTTAGTAAGCCTTCAGTTGAGTAACTGAAGTTATTGAAGACTTTTCGATGCTTTAGATCCCCTTTTCAGGTTTTATATAATCAGGACCAGGCTGAAGAAGGGATTTAAGGCAACTGCTAGTATTGACAGACAAGAAGAGGAACCTCAGCAACAAACAAAAGACTGGCAAGATCATCAGGTTTTTAGAGTTCTTTGGCAGCCACTTTCTATAAAACAATAAACACATACTGAGGTATAAGGAACAGGACATTCAACTGAAATCATGTTTGTTTTTAGGTTTACATACACTTTAGGATGAATAGATAATTTAATGCAGGAATGATTGTGGTTTCTCATCAAATAAGCAAAGACAGAAGGCTGACAAAAAATATATTTGAAGAAGATTAGTAAAGAATGTCATATAGAAGATGGGTGAAAGCATTTGTTTATTTAATTCATACTCACGAAGAATGCCAAAACCAAAAAAGTTTATTATTTGGGTAGGTTTGGGCAAATTCCTTTAGATATTACTGATTTGCAAGAGCTGATAGATCTATATTGTGTTAACATTTTGTAGTGATATAAGCAAACTAGCATGTGATATACATCACAACCACATATAAAGAGGCCTGGCTGGGAGCAGCTTATCTTCTACAATCATGGACAGTTTAGGGAGTAGGCAAGTTTGCTGAATAATGGGAAGAACTACATGAAATATGCTATAGTTCAGATTCATAACGGAGCAACCAGAGCAGTGGTATAATGTAAATGTAAAAGTGCAATTAATTAGATAATACCTAAACATGAAGGTAAATATAAATATATATACACACACTGTGTTGCAGTGCTGGCAAAATAAACGTTATGTGCTGCATTACCTATGGGTACCATACATACTATGTGCATAGCACGTTGCTGGAATGCAATGCCTGTAGGCTATAATAAGCAAAATTACAATATATAAACACTTAAATGGTTTCAGCCTTTTGGTGAATATCAAGTGTAGTATTTGTTCTTATCAGTTCCTTATTGGATTGAAAGCTTGAACACAGGTTAGTAAAGCCAATGGAATCGAAAACCAAACAGCTCCATCGGTTAGTAAATCTCCGTGGGGTGGGGTAATTGGTGGGGTGGTCCTTTTTCTGGCTGGATCTTGTCTGGCTAAGGCTATGTTTCCACATCCATCAGGACCCCCTCCACTAAGCATATTGCTTGGCGGAGATCTCGACGGAGCACATAGACTTTAACTGCTTGGTGATTCCTGTGTTTAGACATCCGCCGATGCAGAGGCTCAGCGTACTCCACTATGTTTAGCCTTGCATCGGCGGAACGGCTTGGCACTGTGAAAACACAGCAATCATGGAGCAGGTAAGTGAATATGCCTAGCTGAGGGGATCCCGACGCAGGTGGAAACCCCCCCCCAAAGGCTGAACATGTACCCGATGGAAGGCAAGGACATGCCCTGTTGCAAAGACCTTCTGATGGGCTCTGGTGCTCTTGTGACTGGCTAAGGGGAAGAAAAGAGAGCCCTCAGCGTTTGTGCCCCTGGAGTGGCCGTCCAGCGGTGACATAAACTGCACAGTGGTTGGTGACCACTATTTTATGGCACTATGGTCATGGACACCCCTTGCACTCTTGCAGGGTTGTTGGCATTTCCAGAGGAAATTTTACAATAAGTACTTTTTAATTTTTTTTTTTTCATTTGTGTTCTCTCCTCCTATACCCTTTGTAATTTTTGTACATTAATTTCTGTCCCCTGGGACTTTAACTCTGTAAAGTAGTGGGGAGGGACTGCTTATGGCTCAGGCCCAGCACTTAATCCAAACAGGGAAATGTCTTTGGAGGTTACCCACTTTGGGGGACTCCCCTTTGGAGAAGTTCTATTGATCCCAAGTATTTGGGGGATTTGGCTCCAGATGTGGTCCCCTAGGGAACGGGAATTCAAGAGCCTGATAGCTTCCGCTACTCAGCTCAAGAGGAACCCCTTTAGGGTAATGAATTTACATTATATACTGTGCATACTATAACTTTTTCTAAAGGTGCACCTATAAAAAAATAAATGAAAATGAACTGATTTAAAATAATAGTTGAATAGAGATACTTTAACACAGCATAGAACCAGACTGTACAATGATAGCTAAAACATTGACATTCCTGTGTGCAAGTAGTGGGGAAAGACGTACATTTTGTAAACCTTTGTTATAAATCTGTTTTCATTATCAATATGTAGTGTAGTGTTTGTGAAAACATCTGGATTCTTTCCCTAAAATCACTCATCTTTTTTTTAAGGCCATACCCTCTGAAACATTAAAGCCTGTGGAATTAGGGACTAGAATGCAGAATGATTTAACAGAGGGATTATGGAGAGGTTCTGGTTGTCTTTCCTGTTTATTTGGATTTATACTATTCTAGACCACTACTGCTACTAATGTCATCCATGGGAACTGTTGTCATTTTGCAATAGTATCTGGCATCTTTTTTTTACAAATACGAAATATAAAAATTAGAGACATTTATTAAATATCCTGTATCCTGTATCCAGATAAACATTTCATGTGCTAAAGGGCTTTCAGAGCACTAATGGTTAATGAACAAAAAAGAAAATTTCCCACTTTTTTAGCCTATCTTGCAGGATATCCACATATTTTACCTCAATACACCGTACACCAATATCCCTTTGTCAGAAGGTGCAGGGGCTGGTGGTCCACCACCACAGCTAGACCCTTAGAGACTAATGCTCTAACACATTGCTCATCTTCAGTATATTGAATAAATCCCACCGCTGGATAACTAATAGTAATTGTTCAGGTCAGGCAGAAAACCATAAATACATCTAAACCAAGAGAAGCAACATTCTCTCTGTTTTGGTGGAGTGATATGGCTGGGTCAAAGTGAAATTGAAGAGGGTGAAAAAGGAGTTCAAAAAGGGGAGGGGGAATGCCTGCAATGCATGTACAGAGATCTGCAAAGCAGGACCAAAACGGGAGTTAAAGAAGACAGAGAAGCTGTCAGAGGCTTCCCTGCCCCCTTTAACTTTCGCTCCGACGATTGGAGCATGGCTCCTGGTATTTCTATAGACAAGATGCTCCGCTGTATAGGATAACTCCTATATGTCAGAGCATCCATCTTATGAAATAAAAAATACGGTAATTGTGGATATAATTTTTGAGTTAAGTTTCCCTTTAAAACAATGCCAAAAGTCTTTTTTTGGGGGGGGGGGGGTGCATGAACAGTTTGTTGTTAAATGATATAACATTTATTTAATAGACTTATTTCATATTTAGTTTTTTTATAGACAATACAGACATATACTATACCTCTAGTTTAAACCAGAGCTACCAAATTTGTATTTACAGTGAGCTGCCTAATTGTTCTAATTTTTCATTGTTTTAAGGTGTTGTATCGGATGGCCTGAAGCAGTAATTAGTCTTTTCATGTAAATGTAATAACATTTAGATGACTGCTGCTATAATTACTGCTAATGTGGTGATAATATTTGTAAGGTCAGGCCACTGTATTAATATATATTCCATCATAAACAGGTAAATTAAGGAAGAGTGATGAGGGGGTCGGTCATACTGGAATCATGAGTCTGCTTTCTGTAAAAAGCATATAATCCATTTAAATGAATCTTGAAATTGAAAAGACACAGGGACATTAATCATTCCAATGACATGTTTTATTACATAGCTCTAAAAATGCCTTTAAAGGCACATGCTTCAGAACAGAGCTCCTGAAAAGTGCAAGTCCCATACATAATGAACCAGGCTCACTCACATTCAAGGATATGGAAAATTCAAGGTCGTCTATGGGGAGAATAGTAGTGTGTGCCTATTTATAAACCGGGATGGCCTCCTGTAATTTGTCCTGTCCACCCCTTCATGACAATTAGTTTGCTCTTTTATACCAACCATGATATCATGCCATGGGAATATATTGTATATAGATAGTGTGTAGTATTTGGAAAAGGTAAAAACCATAATTGCTAATTAAAAAAATACATTAAATACTATATTGTCTGATGATCATTAATGAGTAAACCATAACACACATGTAAATGATCACCATAAGACTTTCAACAAGCCGTGTGTCCTTGTTGTCACCTGTTGTCTCTGAAATGTCATCATTTGTCAGCGCAGTCTGCAGTAGAGTGCTGTCACTAGAGTTCCAAGTAAACATATATAACCTTAAGAAGTCATTCAAATACATGGAGAGTTATTCCGGGGTATAAACATGGCAAGGTCACAGTGAGAGTTATCAAAATTCAAAATGGAGGTGATAGATTTTATAGAATTGAAAGATGGGCTTAGTAGATTCTAAAAATAAATTCTTCTTTAACCCTTGCATATTTGTTACTTATTATGCTGCATTTAATATGTGGTGACTGCAGCTCCAATGTTCTCAGCTCAAAGGACAAAATGTAATTTATCTCTTCAGTCTGATTAGGGTATATTTGGCAGTAGAAGAAGAGTATTGCAGAGATTATTCAAAGGCATGTCTGCCAACAAAATAAAAAGGAATGTGTAGTATTTTACATATATTGATTGTTATGTAGACTAAAAATAATATGTGCATCATGCTCCTTTTTAAAGTCATGAATTTTGGATTAAGGCATATTTTCATATTTGCCTGACTGATCTTAAAGCTCTGTAAAACTGGGCTTTGAGCCCACTTCTCCAAAAGACCTTGTTTTCCATAAAGGATACTCTTTAGATCTCTCTACTCTTTTTTATATGGATCATTTCCAGATGTCTTCCATATATCTATCTTTACCATTGAGGTCCTCCCTAGTTTTTCTTGCAGGTTAATCAGTCCTCAATAATGTAGAAATGGGTCTGAGAGTAGTGACTTTAGCACCGTCCCACGCATCTTTACACCATCAGTTTAGGCCCTTTTTATGACCTACCATATTTTTTGACTATAGGATGCACCCAATTTTTAGAGCAGGTAAACCAGAAAAAAAATATTAAAATGTTCAAATCACTTGAAAAAAAACATCCCCTGCAGTACCCAATTTCAGCCACAAAAATGGTGTCACTATAGAGCACACTTCAGGCAGAAAGGGAGGGGTAGATGTGGGGATTCTACACTGTTCGTCTCCCTTCCTGCCAGCTGTGAAAGGAATGGTGATCGCAGTTACAGGCAGGCATACATGGAAGCTCTTTGCTTTACTGCTTCTATCAGCAGGGTTTTGCTGTTAGAAACAGTACAGTACAGATGAGGGATCTGGCTGTGGCTGCAGGAAGCGGCAGGCGGAAAGCCAAGGCGCGACCACCTGTGGCCGAGTGTCCATGCGGGTCGCGCAGTCGGACCATAAGATGCAGACACTTTCCCCCTTGATTTTGGGAGTGAAAAAGTGCGTCTCGTGGTCCCAAAAATATGGCATATGTGGTGATAAGCTTAACTCCTAGTGCTTGTAGTTTGTCCCCATCATGCTGCAAAGCATATAGCAGAAAATAAATTAATGGGGGCAGACTGGTTGGGAAAGCAACAAGTATGTAAAGTTTAGCGTTATTGCATTAGATAAAGCTCTTCTGGCTGCAATTTGAAAAGCAAAATCATATTTTTCCCCCTCAAGTAAGTCTCCTAAAAGTCCTGTTTTAAACTCCACTTTTTGCATAAATTTTGTCCACTTCAAAAAAGGAGCTTAAATTGGAAAGCTTTACTAGAAAAATAGATAGGTTGATCACCACTAGTCTTGTATATATGTATTTGATGGTGTACATATCTCCTATAGAGGTAATACACATTGGTAAAAAAAAAAACATCTGTTATGTGTACTACATAGCCCCAAATAATGAAATTATCTATTGATGCATTACCCCACCACACTATTGTCCTGAAGAAGTGACGAGAGGGCCATGGAAGGCGACGACAATAGCTTTTTATCACAAATTCTTTCATGTTTTTAGTGTTTTAGTCTACCATAAAATAATAAAGGAATTATGTACAGATAACCGGCGCCTCCATAAGTCCTTTTTTGTTTTTTGGGAAACCCACAACCACAACTATATATCAAAATAGATTTTAACTTTGCCTTTCTTCTATGAAAGCAACAATTTGTTATTATATATATATAAATTACTTATCAGGTTTCTTGCTTTTGCCTTCTTCTTAAAGGGATCTTAAAAGCAACATTTAGAACATTTTCTTCCTTCATGATAAAGGATGATCAAAGATGATCAGCTGCAGGGACCATTAAGCATATTAGCTGCAATTTTTGAACTTGGTCAAAGTACTATATGACATATATATATATATATATATGATATAAATACCTTACCTTTGCTGATGTCAGAAACTAGGCTACCATCCATTGCATTTTCTTTTAAAATTGCTAGTTGGGCCATACCATGCTGCTATGCTGATCTTCTCTCTTCAGACTTTATTGGTTCCACAATTGTTTGCTGGTTAGTGAATCACATTGTATCAGTGCCGAGACTGCCAGGTAATTCGCAGAAGTCATTTGCATGCTTCATATTTCTCTCGGTATATGTTACTTTTTTGTTTTGCTAATTTTATAAAAATAAATCTTGCAAAACAATTTGGGATAGGAAAGCAAATTGCTGCACCTCTTTTTGAATGGTGGCCACTTAGGCTATGTTTCCATGATGTCAGGACCCCTCCGCTAAGCATTTACGCTTAGCGGGAGGTCCAGACGTAGCAGATAGACTTACCTGCTTGGCGGAGGATCTGTCTTCACGGCGCCAAGCCGCTCCGCCAATGTAAGGCTGAACGTAGTCAAGTACGTTCAGCCTCTGCCCCGGCGGATGTGTGAACAGACCATCCGCCAAGCAGGCAATGTCTGTGTGATACATCAGGATCCCCGCTAAGCGTATACATTTACTCTTTACTTCTTGTTCTGGGGACAACTGTCAAGTCTTGAATTTCCCATTGCTTTCTGACCATTAAATTGAAAGGTTAATTTTCCCCACTGGAGTCATAGAACTCTATGTAAACCTGTCAAACATGTTAACTATTTCCCATTCCATGTATAGACTATCGACAACATTTTGTTTCTCTTTGCATAATATATATGTAACCTAGTTGCCTGATCTATATGTGGAGCCTTAAACATGTGTAAAATGTCATGTCTAAAAACTCTGAAAAAGCTTTGGTTTTAATAATAACCCTTGGCCACTTATCTTTGGAATGGGATGAAGACAGCTTCACTCCTACAAATCAATACTGCTGTCTCCCACACCTTACCTCTTGTTGTAAGTCCAATTCATATGTCTGGTCCATCCTACTTCCAGCTTCTTTGTTCAGAATAGTGAGTAGGAATAGCTAGTTACATGTTCCCCAATCTACTATGGCTATGAATGAAGATCTGAGCACTTCTGGGTTAAAGGTGGAGGATGTTAAAAGAGACTCGCTGTATATTATCTTTATTTGGAGAAAATTGTATTAATTAGATCTACTTCCATAAAGGGGACCTGTGACCCTCTTTATACCCTATCACATTAAGGAGATTTTCATCCCTTAAATCACAGTAAAAAACGTTATTCATAATAGTAATTAATAATAATTAATAATGGTAAAACACAATATAAAATCAGAATAAAATACAAACAGATAAATCTGTTACAAATAAAGAAGACTTTAAGGGGCATTATCCACAGTTCATCATAGTATTTATATAGAGTCTGTGATGTACTCTGGGGGTATTTTCTGTGCAAAGCTGCAAACAACAGTCTGATACATTGGAGAGCTCACTCACAAGTTGTATTCACACAGCAAAGAAGCTCAGATCTCCAGTGATCCAACACCCTTCTCAACCCCTTCTCTCTTAGTTAGGGTACAGACGGCTCGATATTCGAGCCGTCCGATGTCATCACATCATCACGCTGCTGTCAGATATTGGAGGAGCCGGGGGAAAGCAGAACTGTCCCCCCAGCTTTTCCTCCTCAGTTGAGCTTTGCCTGGAGACCAGCGGCCTTTAGGCAAAGCATCGGACATCGGCCGTATTAACGGTCATGTCCGATAAGGCTGTTTTCAAGCAGGTGGGGTGATGGGGGCACAATATATGGGTCAGATAGATGGCCGTGAGTGCGCACGGCGCTCGAAACGGCCATCGATTTGACCCATATCTTCACATCTGTACCCTGCTTTAGTGTTCTTATGTGCAGGGTGTATGTATGGGAGCAGTTGTCTTGGAGCCCCCAAACACATATCCATCCGCGGGCAATTTTGCGGACGATCGACTGCCGTGCACTTGTTTGGGGGTCAATCATCTGCAAAATGGAGGCGCCCATCTGGAGGGACCGGCCAGAATTGCACCGCAAGTGGGTTGCACAGCGATCCGCCTTGACAGTTCTTTTCTGGTTGATCGCTATACTTTGGATAGTGACCAGGGTCCAAAGTATGGGAATCAATGTGTGAGTGGCACACATTGCGATTCCAGACAGTTCTGCAGACAACTGAAAGTAGCATAGTGATTTTACCTCTCTGTGATCGCTGGCTGAACGCCCGGGAATTTATACGTGTATGGGTAGCTTACCTCTGCAGTGTCCTGCAAATGTATTTCCCCCTGTTGCAAATTAGCACATCATCATAAAAAAGATAAGCATATTTTTTTACTGTATATGTGGTCTGTATACATACCAGTAATAAATATAAAAAGTTTAGTTGGGCTTTAGGGGATGTATACCTTTTACTACTTATTTGTGTCTGTGTTGTAGAGAAAAGAGTAAGTAGAGACTTTGAGTAGTAGAAATACTACAATTAATTACATTTCTGAGTGTTTAGCATTTTTTTCTGTCGTTAAATGGATAAAACACATGGAAGTCTGTATGGTGTTTTTTATAATGCAGACCCTAAATATACCCGATTGATTTGGTAATTGTAAACGTACAATGAATAACAGTTGCCAGCATTGAAAATGTTAATGAAAGCTGCACTCACTGCATTTAGAATTGGGAAGGATGCAGGTAAGATGGACATAGGTGCTCCTGGTGACCAACATTGATATCTATTTTCTATCTGCTCTGAATGTATATGTGTGCCGCAGGGACGCTCAAAGGATATAATAATTCATGATTACAGCAACTGTTAAAGGGAACTTGTCAGGATAGAAATATGAAAGCTTCCATTGCTGAGATGCATTTGAAAGTGCATGCTTCAGGGATGGCTTTCTTTATTGTTGCCTCACTATTTCATCCATTAATTTTCATTACCAAACTTATATAGACTAAGTCTGTATATATATATATATATATATATATATATATATATATATATATATATATATATTCCATTTCCTGACACCTGGTGTGCACATGCTTGCTGCAGTCCAGGTCATTTACTCATGAAAGGATGATGATCACAGGTTGTGTATGGATAATTTATTTATTTCTTTGGTGTTTATTAAGCTCAGAAATGTTTATTTTTATATTTTTTTTTGTCAGGCTATTATGAAATTTAAAAGACAACATATAATCTTTCATTGGAATGAAAATGTAAACATAAAACAGGTCTAATGTGATTCTACTCACAAAACTGAGAATAGTACCAGACTCTTTGGTTATGTTCCCACACAGGCGTTTAATCATTTCATGCTCACGATTTTAATTGCATGCTCACGATTTTAATCGTATGCGGTCGCGTAAGCAATCACGCGTGATCATCCACCCATGATTGCTCATGCGATTGGACGAGATTGACCAGACGATCTTCACTCCATTATAAAAAAAAAAATTGCCTCTATAGAGAATGAATGGACGCCATTTTTCAATCGCGTCCATTGATGTCTATGGGCGCGATCATGGCCATCAGTTGAGTGGGGACAAGCCCATTCAACTGAATGGATGCAATCAACGCCGATTTCTGCACTGGATTAAAATCGGAGGCCATTCTTTGTGCCTTTGTGGGAACATAGCCTTAAAAATGTGGATTGGGGAAGGGCGTATAATCCACCATCATTTTTAAAAGCCTATTTTTTTCTCTGTTCTACTAATAATTTTTTGCAGAAATATAATCCTCTGGTAGGTAAAACAGCTTTATGATATGTATTTGTATATTAAGCTATTTGCTTTTTTATGTATAGTAAAATGTATAGTAAAATTTGTTATATTGTGGCATGCTGGGACCAGAAATCCCAGAAAGCACCATAACATTAAAACACTTACAAATCACCAAAGACCTCTCCTTATTTTATAAAGAAAACACTTTCCATCTAGTATATTACCTGTTTAAGGCATTAGTATTCTCAGCAAGAGAGTGATTTATTTACAGAACCCATCTGGCTCCCCATTCGCTTTGGGTTGCCTTTGCAGAAAATTGCATTTATTTTTTATTGTAAGCCGCATTATAGAAATGTCACGGTGCACAGCAAAAGATGATATTTCTGGGGAGCAGCACAGACACACCATGTGCAGTTCAGGCCATTTGTGAGTCACATCGATCACAGTATTCAGGACAATCTTAGTGACAGTGCCAGAGGATACTCAGCCTTTGTATTCAGAAATGATAAAGTTGGGGTGTAGGAATGAGAAGAGTTCTTATTTCCACATATCCCAGGGTCGTTCTATTGTAACATTGCCATTCCATGGTAACATTGCCATTCTAGTGCTAGTGCTGATATAATGCACACTTATAGGAAGAGATACTGTAGCACAGTGACAGAGAGATGGGGCTATTCCTTTGCTGCTTCCCCTTAAATTGTCTAGTCAAAAGCTTGACAAGGGTCATGGTGAACTAAGCTTTCTGACAGCTGAAACAAGGACTGCAGGGAAAATTCTAATTTAAGGTACATATTTCACTATGATGTATGCTGTATTTTACCACTGGATTTTGAATAAAGAACTAAATATTTTTATACTGGGGCGCCTCCATCTAAATTATTTTTTAAGTGGATGACCACTGAAATAGACAACTAAATATTTCACTAAAAGTAGGTTTTAATATTTTATTAAATGGGATGTATTTTTGAATTGTTTTTGTAAAGCAGAGTTTACACATAGCGAGACTTAAAGCCAGCTGTACAATATATGTATTATATTGTTTAGCTATTTCTTTGATTTGCAGACCCTTCAGCAATTATCATTCAGCAGGGAGACACCTTGTTGGAGATTTGCTCAGGCAAACTCCAACCCCCCCCCCCCCCCCCCCCCCCCCCCCCCATCTATCTCTTATTGCATTTAGTGCCTATTTGACTGACATCCATGGACCTAATTGTCTTAAAGTGCCTAACCCTCTGCTGATCCAGGCAAAATCAATAGAAATTTGTGGTAAAATGACTTCCACACACTACAGTAATGGTGCAAATTGCCGACATTTGGTGGCTAACATGTTTCAGTAGATTAATATTGTAACCTATTAATGATTAAGATAGAAATAGATCTGTATGCCAACTAGAAATGCACTCCCCAACCAAGACTTGGTCTATGCAGGTTAAAGTGACATCCACATTGAAAGACAGTACTAGCAAACCTACATGGAAAATAAATATATATACATTTCAGGATAAAGGCCTTCATGGTAGTATTTTATTTAACAAAACATACAATAATAACCTCATTTAAACAATTTTACTTATTCAAAAGACTCATTCCTTTTTATTAGAACCCTGTATCTATCCTCTGTTACATCTGTTGGTGTAAAGGGAATGTATCACTATACTGGTACCAAGCCCCTTGCATTTTTCTTTGACACTCTGAAAGGATTTCAGTACTTGATGTGAGCCCTGTGTCTGCTATGACCACTTTGCCTCCTCTGATCCCATTCCTCCTACAACCCTGTGACCCCTGTGCCTCTTGCGACTCCTGTGCCTCCTCTGATCCCATGTCTCCTACATCCCCTGTGCCTCCAGTACCTCCTTTGATCCATGTGTCTCCTTCTTCCTGTGACCCTGTGCCTCCTGTGACCCTGCATGTCCCTGTTCTCTCTGTGTTCCGGCTTGCTTAAAGCCCCCCATACACCTTTAGATCACACCATACAATTTCCATTAGATCTACCAACAACTGTGTAGTATAGTGGCCTCCCTGATAGAATACATAGTGATTAGAAGGTTTAGAAATGTCCTCATATTACATGGTTTTGGAAGAAGAAAATTAAATTTTACAGAAAATGTATGGTAGGATTGTAAAGTTAGGCATACACAGGTTCTTAATAGATTCTGTGCGCACTCATGGTGCTCGATTGTGCTCTAATCTATTAAGAAATCTACCCGTGTATGCCTTCCTCAAAGAAACTCGACCATGAGTCCCCCCATCCAAAGTAGCGGTGTACTTGATTCCCGTTCGCTCACTGTGATTGATCGGTGATCGATTGCACAAGAATACCGGTGTATGCCCAGCTTTAGGTGTAGTCGAAACTAACTGGTTACTGACTGTTCCTGGCTGCTTGTTCCTGCTTGTTCACTGCTTGCTTTGACCATTACCAAATTTGAGAATGAATATTGTCTTTGTACCTCACTCCTGGCTATCTGGTATACATAAGGGTCTCAACCTACCAGTAGTCAGCAGCAAAGCTTATATTCTATTTAGATATCTTGCTGAATGATGGTGGGTCATTTCCCTCACCTTATAAGATCATGAGGGGATAAATTCTGGGTATGTTGTCCTTCTTTGTAAATAACAAGATATGATCACAGACATACAGACACCACTCTCTGCAGAGCGAGCTACCTGCTCTTTGTGAATATTTGATATTTGCATTGATTCCATCACTGTAACCTTATGACATTGCGGCATTCTCCTCTATTTATCTTGTCACACGTGATGTCCTTTCCACTTTTCCTTCTATTTGTCTTGTCACATGTGTCCTTTATAGGCCTGTATTGTAATGGAGTATAGAAGTGCTAGGTGTGCCCCCCAAAACCATCTTAATTAGAATAAGAATTTTAATTAATAAACCCTTTTTGTGACAATATCTAATGTTTAAAGTTTAGGTGTATTAAACACAACCTGTTACTGGGATCCTTTAAGTAGTTACATAATACTTTATTCTTTCCTTTGACTATACTTGAAGCCCCACATACACGTTTAGAATTTACACGTTGGACTACAGCATGTTTGAACAAAATATTGTCAACAAGCAAGTTATTGTTGCAAGTCTATTTGTTTATCAGCAGGTTTTTCTAAACGTACTATATACAGTGTGTTAAATAAGCCCATTACTGAGCAGTCAGTCACTAGTGTCTGATTCTAGTTAAAAAATGTTTCAGTTGTTGGAATTAAATTGGCATGAGCTTGTAGAAAGGAGGTATGTTTTTGCTTTGGATGGTGTATGGTTGATATTTTGCTTAACAATTTGATATACTGTAACTTCAGTTCTGATACATAAGTTTTAGTTCTAACTTGAGCTTTTACCTTCTGGTTAATTTTTATACAATTGTATTTCACAGTTTTTCAGTATTTCCTTTTGCATTGATTTGGTCTTGGGTGTGATGTAGTGTTGAGCTCGAAAATTTGATTTTCGAATATTTAGCTCAAATATCGCTATTTCGCGAATATTCGCGAATATACAATCGGATATCCGACGCGATTGCGATTTTTCTCGACCTTGATGCAATTTTGCAATCCCATTCCTTGCAGTGGATCGCGGTTATATAATCGCAATGCGATTTTTTTAAACGGAAATGATGGATATTCTCCCAGTCGAATATCCGAGCTCCATTGACTTGCATGCATTGCGCATATGTGATCTGTAGATCGCAATTCATGTCCACAAGTGCGTATATTCGAGATTACGAATATGGAATCGAATATTATGGCGGATATTCGCGAAATTACGCAAATTCGAATATTGCCTAGTAGCTCATCACTAATGTGATGCACTTATTTAGCTTTTTAGCTGTGAACCCAAGACCCTTCCAATCTTTAAAAATTATGGTTCTATAAGCTAAACACTACATACTTATTTCAACCATAACACTGTTTGATTTTTTCATCTCAAAATGAACTGGATGGTGTTTCCCAAGGCACTTTTTTAGGCTGCTTAAATAAAGCTGAACTTCAGGTAAACCACCATTTACTCAATGTCGACCATTGACTCACAAACTTAATTTTCCCATAAGAAATCATATAAATTATTAATTATTAATAATAAAGATGGCCACGCTCGTATTTCTTCACAATTTCCTTCTTCTTTTCAATTATAATTGTTTTCTCTTTCTTTCCTTCCTTTGTCCTTATAGCTATTTGGGAACCATTTTTTAAATGAAATTAAACACATGTATGTGGGTTCAGAGTGCAGCTGACAAATGCTTCTCTGACAAGGCATGCCTTGGCCATAATTCTGGTTGAAAGTAAAGGCTTTGGTTGTAAGTTAAAAAAAAAATTGGGTTGTAACTCAAGTTGGTCTTTTTCATTGAACCAGAATGAAAAATCGCTATCAATCACTGTGCCACGATTACAATCATGGGGGATCACTAAAGTGTGGACATAGCCTTACGAAAAATATATCCTGTTCTAGCACCCTACATTAGGCCCCCATACACCTAGTGAGCAGCAGACGATTTTTCGGCCGAACCGATGTGCGTGCACGCTAGAGGCTATGGGTCAGATCCCTGTCGTCCCAAAGATCGGTCGGCCAGAGAACGGTGTCTGTAAATCTCTCTTCTATCCAAAGTAACAGCCGGCACACAAAGGGTGCCTGTTGATACACTGAGTGACTGAGTGCAGTGTGATGACGTCATCAGTCCGTCGCTCGTATATCAGCCCGGCTTGTCAGGTGTATTGGGGCCTTAGACTAGAGTGGGCTAGAGAGAGATAGAGTAATGCTTTAAACCTAAAATGAAACAAAGTGGTCCACAACACCGCTGAGTTGTGAGAATAGAGTGTTACCATTATTTATTTTGAGGTAGGACCGCTATATATCCTAATTCAAACTAATAATTTAGTCCTTTATTAGTGAAACTACCTTTTATGTTTTCTGTGGATAGCTCATGGATGCTTCTGTATTCTGAAGGCCAATGAAGCTTTTAAATTTTGTATTCTAAGCAGTAGTGCGGCTGATTTGTTCTTCTGGATTTATTTTCTATTTATTGTTCAGCCTCACTTCCTCCCTAGTTGGTTGAAGTAGAACATGCTTTTATAAAATGTAACCTATAACAATCAGAATCAGTAAACTGCTGAACAGCTTAAATCTATTTGCTTTTGGAACTTACCCATCGCTGCATTTACCAATATGTTTGGCTCTATAATAGCTAGGCTAGGGGAATGGACCATATGATTGATATAACTGATTTATATTTTACTCCCCTCATTTTGCTGCCACCACATTTATTAGACAGATTTAGACCAAACAAAGTAATTGATTTCTTTTCTAGAAAGCTGAAAGACCAGAGAATTAAATCTATTCCCTAATGAAATAGGTAATTGCCGTGTCTGTTATTTTTTCTAATAAACCACTTTAGATTTTTTTTTTTCAAAATGCCAAATCCAGTTCTGAGTATGGTACTTGAATTTTAAATACCTACGGAGGAATTTAATAAAATTCGTATTACTGTGGCTGTGGAAACATCAGTGCTTAGCTGACAACCAAGAAATCAGAAGTGAGAGCCCAGAGTATAGGACCTGGTTAATCTGTTTTTCATTTGTTATTTTAATCTAGCTGATTACTTCCATGCTACTGGCGTGCATAGAAGAGCAATGCTTTCTCATTGGACCAAAGAAGAAGTGGGGGCATTAGTGCTAAGCAGTAAAACAATTATAAGCATATGACATTTTGAATATTATTGAAATGTAGTTTATCAGTCACCTTGGTGGTACATGAGCTTAAACAAATAACAAATATCATGCTTAGTTCAGACATATATTGAAAAATAGCACCCCCCCCCCCCCCCCCCCCCCACAACAAATTATTGTAGGATTACATGTTAGCGTTTTTACTTTTGGGCAAGGCATCTAGATAGCAGGAGGCACTTTGTAAGGTGTGTACAAGCCCATAATGGACATCATACATCACTTTACATGGGTGATTCTTCTGTTACATTGTAATCAATTAATTAAAGTACAAAGCAATTATGGGTGTTATGGGGGTCATGTCCTGAATGCTGTTTCATGTAGAGAATGTCTTAATTTTCTGCTGAAGCATCATTTTTGGAAATCCATATGTATACCACTTTAATTAAATGAAAAAATGGAAATATACATGTATGTGTTTTTTTGTTTTTGTTTGTATATGCATCTGTGGGCATGCAAATCGATGCAATACAAAATTCACATCTATCTATTGTAATTCCTTTGAAATTTATTTATATGAGTTTTCGTTTCAACTGGTCAATTAGATACAAAATGCTCTTTTCCTTTTTCTATGGTTTAAGCTGGCCCTAGACATCTTGATTCCTGGGCGATTTATTGGCAGAGCGATCGCATGTGTTGACGTTGTTATGCACGGCCGGTCATTCCAAGAATTGTTAGATCAACTATTTATGGCGCGATTTAAAATTGCCCGCAAACCGAATCGTCTACACATCTAATCAGCTTTACTGATTAAAGCAGGGTACATGCTGCTTGAATACAGAGCCATCTGATGTACCCTGTAGCAGCGTGATGACGACATCCCACTGCTGTCAGATATCGGCGGGGCCGGGGAGACAGCTCTGCTCTCCGCAGCTCAGCAAAAGCTTTGCCTGGAGACCAGCGGTCTCTAGGCAAAGCATCGGACATCAGACGTATTTACGGTCATGTCCGATATGGATGTTTTTGAGCGGGCCATCGACCTGGCCCATTTCTGCAGGTCTGTACACTGCTTAGGTCTATATGTTCCCATATGAAAAGCAAAATCTGGGCTACTATCTATTTCAACAAATCAGTTATTCTCTGTGGTGATAACTTAATCAAACTAGATCACATGTACTGAAGTCTTCATGGCTCATTCAATATTTAAAGCAAACTTGTTCTTTGGCCATGTGACTTAGCAAAGCAGGTCAGCATTGAAGGCTTTTATTGACATTGGGTATAAAGTAATATGGAGTTTACTTCATAAGACATTACTGATGTTATTGGGCCAGCACCACCACATGTAGCCCTGTGTATTTTTACTTTATGCAGCATGGGGGCAGGGGGAGACAGTAGTTAATTTGTTGTTTCACTCTCTAGAAAAAGCATTGGTTCTCTTTATGGAAAAAAACCTTTTCAATATTATGCATGAAAGAAACAAGGAATGTTGCAGCAGAGGATTGACAATGGTCAAGCTTTAATCCTGATTTTTCTATTGTGGAAATTAGGTTGGCAATGTACACTTAGTACTATATTAGAAAATTCCTGGGCAATCAGCCATACTTATCATAAAAGGGACCTTTTGCATTTGCCCCTGTTTGAAGTTAAAAAAATATGTTAAGTGGAGTTGCAAATACATGTGAAAGTCAGGCTGCCTCTGTAGACATAGTGTGCATGTGAGAGGTATCGGCTGGAAGGAATGTGAACACTGTGAATGTGTCATTTATGCATAGTGAGGGGTTCTAGGGTTTATCCATGATCTATTCTAGGTTATGGATCATGGAGGTTTTGTAGAGCTTTTAGTGTGATAATGCCCCCATTTTCATATCCATATCTTACCTTGGAAACAGATATAGTAGGGTCCCCATCCAATGAGGGTGCTGGTGAAGCCTTTTCTCTATTGCATTATTGTTGAGTCCACAAAGCTAACTTAAGGTGGGTTAGCATGTGTAGATTTTTTCGTTTGATCAATGAAAAACGAACGTTTTTTTGGTTGATTGACCAAAAATCTAGAATGGCCAATTTGTTTGATGGATACATTTTGTTCAACCTCAAACAAAACATAGTTTGAAAGGTCATCAAACTTGTTAGCCACCTTTCGATCTCTCTGTCAGATATCCTATAGATCTTCCAACAACTATTTAGTATAAGGTCCTCTCTGATTGAACACAGGAAGGCTTAATGGTTGAGAAAGTTCCTCAAATTACATGGTTTTGGTAAAACAAAAGGAGATCTAACGGAAATCTGACAGAAAAATCTAAAGGTGTATGGGGGCTCTTACTTTAGGTTTCCCTTAAAGCTGCCCATACACGGGCAGATTATCCCTCGATAGATAAGGGACCGGCAGCCGTTTGAAGACAGAAATGGCGGCATAAGATATGCGCCAGATAGATGGCCGTGAGCGTACATGGCACTCAAAGCGGCCATCGATCTAGTGCCTATCTATGTGTGTATGGGTACCTTAAGTCTGGCTATGGAATTCTCTAACACTCCCACAGGCTACAGATCACAAAGGAGGAACAAGACCAGACACTTCTGGCCTCCTCTCTAGGCCTTAAATACCTTCGTTTGGGTCAGCACCACTGCTTATCAGGGCAATATCAAATACACTTGCAGAAAACCATTATTTAATTTCCATTACACTATGATTACATACCTGTGCACAATTATGCTCAAGCTGTTCACTCTCTGCTGTGGGATCCTGCTGCTGGTCTGTGCATGAAGTGCTGTCTGTGCTGATTTACCTATAGGGAGATACTCGATCAGTCAACAACTCATATTCGTTTATTAGTATTATTTTATTTAAATTGTTTCAATTGCTTTCCACTATCAGTAGAAGTTAGACCATCCATGTCCTCAGAATTCAAATATCATTATCATCATTCCTTTTTATTATAGTTATATAATAATATATACTTAAATATATATATATATATATATATATATATATATTTAAATACTTACAAAGGAGACTGAAGAAATTAAATGAAGATTAGCTAGAGTGTGCAGTCCTTTTGATACGTTGTAGTATCAACATCACTGAGTCTTTTATTCATTCCTGGAATACTTGCAGTAGAGCACTCTGTATCATAAGTTCCATAAAGCACAGAAATTATACAAAGACGCCATTTTCGACATACTGGGTCTCCTATATCAGGCCTAGTCAGTTGTAGGAAAATCTGTACTGATCCATCCATCACCATGTGAGCATAATCTCATACCGCACAAATGGTTCAATGTACCTTGTTCCTAGGCTGGCCATGGTAGTCTCCTCCGTGTGTTTGATTTATAATAACACATTTTGTAGCCATAGGTAATCTTATCTATTTGTGCTGTGCTGAAAATAAACAAAATCTTTCTTTAATCTTTAATTCTTCGATCACAAGTTTCTCTTCTTTGAGTTTGATGGTTCTTTGTCTGATTCGTTTATAAAATGACACTAACATTTTCATTATTAAGTCGGAAGAGAAAAGGGATCCATAAAATATCAGTAATCATGGTGAGTCTTCAAGATCAATCTGACTTTATTTAAGCCTCATGTATTATTCTGTTGGTGTAGAGATTATGCTTTGCCTGGAAGCTAGACAAGGACCGCAATATAATGTAAAATGAGCATTCATAGGAGAGGAAGAAGACTTATCTGGCTGACCTTACTGTGAGTAAGGCTAAACACATTCTGCATTTGCCAGTATTACTTTTATTTAAGGCTATTCTAAAGTGTTAGATTCAGAAAGTATTGGGTCACTTCTAACACAAATATTATGATAGAAGAAATATATATATATTGATATATATATATACAGGTAAATCTGCATACATCTCTATGGGTGGGTATAGGTGACTTCCAAATTTTGGCCTATTGAACATTATTGGATTGAACGTGATAATTGCACAAATATGAATTGTGATGTCATAGGAAACCCCTATTACACTGGGCGCATACAGTATTTTTGTGCCAAGCAGGGGACTTCTCTACAAGGGAATTAAGCAAACTGATCCATGTGGGGAAGAGGATCCCTTGCTCAACTATGGCATTCACTCCACTGTCATGGTTAGGCCTAATATGGAAAAAAAGGAGCACATATTTGCTGAACCTCTTTTTCATTCAGCTAGGCCTCATGGCTAATGGTGTCCTGTTATTGATAGGTGAGGCAGCTTGCCCCCCCCCCCC
>CM070034.1:123938600-123967517 GCA_036250615.1 Ptychadena robeensis
TTTGGTCCATGGCCGTGGTACACAGATGGCAATGGCATATCCACACTCCCCAGAAATTATTGGTCATATTAATACCAAATATTAATGAAATGGCATATCCAGTCATGAATAACTTGGAGCCAGTCCATGCCAGAAGTACATATATTCTATATCAGGGTATCCGGCTGGGTCAGACGAATATGCTGATATATGTTTCATAACTGTATCAGGTATGATGTCCACTGGACAGGCCAAAATTATAACAGACATTAATAGTGTGGCCGGTGCCGGCTGGCATATGAGAGTGATTGTAGGTTCCTTTGTAGTATCAAATGTAGGGATACACTTACAATCTTATCTTATCTACCTCCAAGACTATATGGCAACACCACAGCAGGGTGCTGGAGTTGGGCCTTTGAAGCCCCACTGGGGAATGGCATGACACCTCTATGACACCTCTACAAAATCTACTTGCAGCCACCCCCTTTGAAGCTTATGACCCTCCTAGATTAAAGACCACACTCTATTTACATATAAGAGGCTTCAGTGTCAATACAGGGAAACATATCATATTCCCACAGGTTCAATACAAATATGATGTATTAACACATGGAGGCTGGATGACCTCACGGTTAAGTGCAGTGCTTGGCGGGGTCCCAAAAGATCACATATCATCTCTCCATATCAATTAGGTTGCCCACCATTGTTCTAGGATACTGATGAACACTTTAAACCTTTATATCTAAAGCAAGAAGATCAATTTAATGGATTAGAAAGATTTAGGCTTTATCACTTGTAAAGTCTATGTTCTGCAAAATGTTGAATTTTTTTAAAATGTAAAGGCCCCCACACACTTTACAATCTTACCATACAATTTCTGTAAGATCAACTTTAGTTCTACCAAAACCATGTAATATGAGGATCTTTCTTAACCTTACAATCACTATGACTTCTATAGGCTACTATACTACATAGTTGTTGGTAGATCTAAATGTATTTGTACAGAGTAATTGAAAGGTGTATGGTGGGCTTAAGAGATAATTGTATGTACCTCAGTGTTAAATGGTTTGTTTCAACCTTTCAACTTTTACCTTTTACCTAAAGTAGACCTATACTGGAAAATAAAATAAAAATTAACTTTTACTTATATCTGACTCACCACAATAGTGGAGAAGAGTTCAACAAAAAAAAATATTTGTAAATATATTTACCTGCTGTGTCCCTTCAGCCATGGCAGTTTCCATTTGTAGTGTACCAATGTACCAATCTTCCTGTGCCTGTCTTCCTGCAGTACCACAAATGATCATTAGATGGCAGTAAATAATTGTTTTCAATGCTGAAAATGTATAGCTCAAAGCTTGTGAAGGGAGCATCACTATAGAAGTGTCTTCCCTAGTCTCTCAGACCAAGCAGAAGAGGAGCTGTTACTGCTGCGGATTGGATGGGAGGAACAACACTGGATTTACTAATTACAGGTTTTGTTTTTTTGTTTTGTTTGTCTGTATAAGGGACAGGATGACTGTGAGGGACATTGAGTACATTGTGTGAGTACAGGTCTGCTTTAATCTGTCTTTATGATTACATCAGGGGTGACACTCTTTATCATCCGTTTTTTTACTCATGAGTCTACTGTATAAGAAGAAATGTTTTTGGAAAATGGAATAACATTTTGAAACCTATCTAGCACAACAAATAATTAATTTGTGTTACTTTCCAACACAATATATAAATACTGGCTTTGTGTCAAAAGCCAAACCCCTGTGCCTGCTGTAAAATAGAATGATGAAGCTGTTAAGTTATCTGTAATTGTTCTAGTTGTCTTGTATTTGTTGCAGTTCAGTAAACATGACTCGAGTCATCCAAATATAAACCAGTTACATGCTGCTTATACGGACTCCACATTAAGGATGTCTGTTTGCTGGAGCAGTTCCTTAGGTTTGTCAACATGACTTGGGTTTTGTTGTGTGCCAAATGTCAATCGTCACACTCAGAAAATTCTATCTTTCGTATTCAGCCCAAGACATAAGTAAAAGTAAACATAAATCCAGTATGTTTTATAAAGGAGAGTGAAATCTTCCTTAGATAAATAAACAAGAAACAAGGAACACAGTGCTGACTGGAATAATAAAAGCCCCCGAGTGTTGAGTAATTTAAGAAGTAGACTTGCACAATCACTTAGGATTATCACGAGGTTTATCATGGGGTTTGCCTGTATTTTAAACTACATTCAGTCTTCATTTAAAGACATCATAGCAGACAAAGAAATTGGCAAATAGAAGGTTAATGTAAAAAAAAAATGTATACACTTGTATTATTTTATCAATACCATAAAAAAACAGTCTCTTACATAAGGAGGAATTTTTGGCCCAATTTTCTCTCGACAATATTGCCTCAGTTCATTGAGAGTTCGGAGCATTTGTTTACCTGCCATTGCATTCCGATTGGGTAAAATACTGGACTTTGACTAGTATGAATATTTTCCCATTTCATGACATAGAAAATTATTTTAAGCAAACTTAATTTGTTGCACTGATGACCTGAGATTCGAATATAGAGGAGTCAATGGTCAACTTTATACCAGCAAAGTGCCCAGGTCCTGTGACTCTAAAGCAGTGGTTCCCAAACTTTCCTTGCAGGGCCCCCTATTCTATTTAGGAACATTTTCGAGTCCCCCCCCCTCCCTATTCAAACACAGGTTAAGAATGAGGGCCAGTGCCCCCCTGGAATATCTCTATCCCACCAGTTTGGGAAACAATGCTCTAAAGAAACCCAAGCCTTCATACCTCCACAACAGTGCTTGATAGTTGGTAAAAATGGTGTGTGCTGATATTTGGTGTTTGTTTTTTTCTGGCAGTGAGCATTAAAGCCATGTATCTGCTTTTTAGTCTTATCTGAATGAACATTGTTCCAGAAGTCTTTTGGTTTGCTTTTTTTCTTTTCTTATTGCTCCTTTATTAAAGTAGTAAAATCTGCAAAGTTGGCAACCACCGCTGGTTCACCTCTTTCTAACCACTATGGGCCGGAGTTCCATATTGTGTAACAAAACACAAAAGTAAGGAGCTTATTAGTACTAATGGCACAGGTACAGCTTAGTATTCTAAAATACACACACATGCCCAAATAGATAACTTGGAGCCAATCTCTGGGTCACAGGTACTCACCCCTAATACCCTTGTTGCCCCTGTTGGATTTATGTTTCAATTTCATATTAATACAATTCCTGAAGCCTTCAGACTGGTCACTTAATATGGTTGTAGTGTAAAGGAATACACTTTTTGCTGTATATAGGATTGTATATAGTGGATATAAAAAAAAGTCTACACACCCGTGGTTCCTGTGATGTACAAAAATGAGACAAAGATAAATTATTTCAGAACTTTTAATGAGACCTATAAACTACTACCACTCCATTACAAAACTTTAATCTTCTTGTGGTGATGCCATTCCTTTGTTGATTTTGGTTGTCATGGTGAAAGATGAAGTTCCTCTTCATGTTCAGCTTTCTAGCAGAAGCCTGAAGGTTCTGTGCCAATATTGACTGGCCCCAGTTCCAGCTGAAGAAAAACAGCCCCAAAGCATGATGCTTTCACCACCATGCTTCACTGTGGGTATGATGTTCTTTTGGTGACATATTATTGTAAACTTTTTATATCCACTGTATATGTATTTGTATAGTAGGCCATGCTAGAATAATGTTGTATTTTAGGTGTGTATAACTTTAAGAAATGTATCTGTTTTGGTAACAACTGCCAGGGAATGAGGTAATGGCTCTCTTCCCACTCTTTGGCTTTACTTTCTGCCCAGAGACTGTAAATTCCCTCCCACTGGGAAGAGGTTATAAATTTCCTATCTTGAATTCTTCCCTGGCTTTTTGCCAGTAGGCACCCACTTACCTTGGATCAAGGTGCTCCCATCTCCTTCTGGGTCCCCCTGCCAGCTGTCCACTTGGCAGTGCCCGGACGTCCTTTGGACCAGGGTAAGTCTCTCACTCATCTTGCCCAAGTGGATGGATGCGGCTTCCGAAAGGTGTCTAAAGAGTCAGGGTGAGACACAGGATTCCTCCCCTTTCCGTCTGGACTAGATCCGTTTGGATTTCCAACTATTTCTCTTCTTTCTGGGTAAGCCAACCCTCCTGTGGAGCATGATTAATGTATATTTGGAACCATCGCCTCGATGCTTTTAACCACATTCCTGCCATGGGTGATGGTGTAAGGCTTGTACATATTCCTTTTTAGTAAAAAGTTTTCCACCTAACCAGCTGTGTGGACATTCACTTTATTGTGTGCCAGCCTTGAACGACAGTGTGGGAGCATAGGCATCTGAAAAGAACCTGGTAACTTTGGTGGTTGTCCCGGGCAACACTACACTACACTAATTTATATTGGTGCCATGATGCTTTGCATTTTCTCAATGTCCTGTTGGTTGAGATCAACAATCCAAATGGTTGAGGACTCCCTGTAGCCAAAAAAAGTACTGTAGGATCTAGAATAATGATCATTATTGCAACCAGTGTTTAATTTCCAGTGTATATGAATTATTACCAAATGTATATTTTAAATGCAGCAGCATTAGTACTGGGTTGGACGATGGGTTGCAAGTGGTGATTAGGAATGTTCTGAGTTTACAAAAGAGCAGAGTGACTATCCTTATCAATCCGCTGCTGCTCTTTAACTTCCCAGTGAACAAGCTGTCTGTGCTAAGGCAGGCTGTTTAAATTGTGTGATCTTACAATACAATTAAAATAAAAGCAGATTTACAAGAGGAAATAGAGGTGATCATTTAATTGCTAATATTTGATTATCACTATACACAATTAAAAGATATTTAAATGACCACGATGTAAAATAAAAGTCATTTTTATTAGATTCTCTCTTTTTAATAGTTATTCTATGATGTTTTTAATTTCAAAGCATTATTCACTGACAAATTATTGTACCCTTGTCTTTAATTATGTCTCTGATGGTGTGTAAAATGTTCTTTAATTAAGCTGAACTTTCTAATTAACTGTGGAGAGTATAAAGTTCCCTATTCCATCTGTTTTCCTGCACTGACTATGAAAGGGCCCGCGAGGTTGTGACGCACGTTCAATTCTGCAATGTTTTGATTCCAGTTATTTAACCATTTTGACATGGAGTTTTATGATTGTCATCAATCAGCTTGTGGCTGTCATGTATTTCCCTGATCTGTTGAATTTAATTGTGCACAGAGGTGACCATGTTGGAGCTACTGTACTGGTATTGTGACTGACAAAGTCTAACAGACATATGGGCTGCATCATTGGGATCTGAAGCTGCTCACATTCTTGAAGGCTTGCCTGGCAAAACATATCTAAATCAAAGTTGATCTAAATCAAAGTTGATCTACAACTGTTTTTAGTCTTCTTGTAGTCCTACTAATATATTTTGATCCTCCTTATAAGCAAATGGATCTTCCTTTGATGGCTTACGTTTTCAATAATGTGTAGGTTGGTTAAACATTTTAGTTAATATCAAGTATGTAGTGATGAACTATCCTGCCCTGTCAGAACTAAAGGTGGCCATATATGGTTCTGTTTGATCGATTTAAAAAATTTATCATTTAAATCAGTTCCTTTATATATGAATTGATTAATAAAAAGCGATGGAGATGCAACAGTCGATCAAGATGGGATCCAACATGTTGGTAAATTTCGGTAGATCAATCAAGTGTCTGATGGGTATTTTGATCAATGGCACTATGGAGTATGCACACAGGGCTAAGGGAATTAATCAATTGCTAAGGGCTTGTTTCCATTTGAGCGATCAGCCGCGGCACAGTGATCACGGTTAATCGCTCCTATACATTTGAATGAAGTCTTCCATGGAGTCAGTCAATCGCAATCAGACGGGGATGTGGTGCGGCCCGCGATCTGAAACACAGCTTACCCCGTTTTGGACCACAGGCACATCGTGCACGGTCGATCTCCGCTGATCACATCCATAAAGGACGTGCTTAATAATCGTGTCTCTACACATGGATTTATGAACCCATGGGAGCGATCAGCCAGTAAGTGGGGGGTGGCACAGGACATCTCGCCATACCCCCCACTTCCTGCCTGCATCACTGGAGGCCGCGGGAGACCGCTGGGTGCTAGTGATTTCCCGCGGGGACCGTGTCACGATTCAAACCATGACAGAACGCGAACGTGACACAAGCCCTAACACTGTGGTAGTAGGATCGATCTAAGTTTTTTCTCCAGTGGCACTTGTAAGCTAGTGTATGGCTAGCTTAAGCTGTCAAACTGATAATTAAGTAGTGCATATTTTTGTTGCTCCCTGTACTATTACATGATAACCAATGCCAACTGTGGTCATGCTTCTACTGGTTGAAAGACAAGGCTAGGCAATGAAAAGGCACATGACTCTCTTTCTATGCTTCCGCATGGCGCCCAAGGTAGGTGCCTTTTCTGTTTCTCACCCAACCCTACTTTCTCTGTGACAAATGAGCACAGCCAAGCTCTGCTATAAAATTTAAAATATATGATACACTGTACAATAAATATACAGGATCTAAGGCTTTGCTTATTATATAATGCATTGTTTCTTAAATACGTATACACCCAAGATATATTATATTACTATAATTATTACTGGGTTCCAACCAAGCCAGATGATTAATAAATATAGTAATGTTATGTAGCATTGACTACGCAACATTAATCTGTATGTTTGAAAGTGTGAACTACTGTGATCTGATAGGTATTCTATACCAATGCATTTAATCCATCACTATGAACCTTTTCTCTCATGGGATGAACTTTGGGGTAAACTTTGGGCTTCCGTTAAAAAAAAAAAATGGGATGCAGCATTTAATTATAGGAACTGTACATTTGTACTTTTCCCCTTTCTATATTCTACAAATATGAAAATGTAACAGAGAGTGTGTTTACTTCAGCTTTACTATATTTTGGAAATGGTGAAGAGACTAAGCAATGTCTTTACAGCCACTATTATTTTTACTAGCTGATTTTTTTGTTTATACTTCTGAGTATAATAGCCATAATGGATTTCTTCTTTGGGTCATTGGATTAAAAGAAGATTTATGCAGTCCTGTATCAAATGAAAAGGAATCAGTTGTTTTCAGGGGGATAGTTGGTTCTTTAGCATGACAGCAGTGCAGGTTCATCCTGTCACCAGTAGGGGAACAGAAGCCAACTCTCCAGTTTTGACACTCTCAGGGGACACTGTTTTAACTTTACTCTAGAAGGATTTTCCCTCATGTCCATGTGTCTATGTACAGAAACAAAAAATTGATCAGTGCTGAAGATTCCAGACTTCGTCCTAACTTATAAATAAAGTTTCGCTTTAAATAGTTTCATAATTTAAAGGTGTTAAAAGTTCTATGACAAAGTCTGTAAGTTGGATAGCTATGAGACTCTAAAATCAATACTGACCTTTTTAAAGCATTTTGGACTTCATGTCTGCCCTTGACATTTTGTCAGGACATTACATAGAAGTTAATGAACTAGGGCTTAGAAGGAGATTGTGCTGATTTGGTAAAGAGAAATATTCAAGCTAAAAGTCACACTACACAGTGACTACACAATGGTTTCCTCTGTGCCTTTTTCCTAGTGTTTAACTAGCAGCGACCGCAGTGAAAAAGACATGGACACAACTTCAAATGAATGGCATGGGCTCCACTACTTTGTTTTTAACGCGGGGTCCCATACTGTCATTGTGGTGACACTGGGTGCTCCTGTCAATGAAGAGCTATGCGTCCATTGAATATCTCCCATTTAGACCAATGGAAGTTCGGCACACAGAGTTTTGTAAATCTCGCTCAGTACATCATCTAAACCATAATCCCTGAGGCCCCCTTCTCCCCCAGTTTCCCCCAGTTGGCTTCTTTGTAGAGATAATGGCTTCTATTCTTAATGTGCATACAAACCTTGTTTTCCGACTGCAATCAATTAAGCATTGATTGTTCCTGGATTCTCTTGGTATTTTTTATTCCATCCCCTAAAACTATTGTTCATATTAAAATTGTTGTTACAAAAAAAAAGAATAATCTGTAACATATTCTAAATCTTAATTGTCTCATATATATTTTCATATTCTACATTGTGTACATCAATATATGTAAATTGTCTTAAGCTCTACAGAACCATTTTGCATCTTTCATTTCAGCTACATTGAGTTAATAAAGAGCTAAATTTATACACCTTATAAAAAACATACTCTAAACCGTTCAATATCAGATCACAATTGTTTTTTACATCTTAAGCCCCCCATACATGTTTAAATTGTGACCCGATGTTTTGACCGTTCAACGTCATCGCACAGTGCTGTCCGTCGGGTCCCCCTAGCTAGAGGGACTCGGCAAACAGCATCTATGGACCCTGGCCGCGAGAAGAGGCTGCGAGGTCACTGAGACTGTCTAGCATGAAGGGAGAGGGAGGAGTTGCTAGCCCCCCTCCCCCTCACAGCTTCTGAGGAAGAGAAGCAGGCAGCAGCAGACAGGCTCTGTGTCCTCAGTCCCATCGGGGATCCCCAATGGAGCTGAGGAGACATACCTGTACTTTGGACCAGTATGTTTAAGACCGCCTTGGTTCATAGTTACCAGATAATAATTTCAATAGATCTTTCTCTTTGCCAATAAAAAGGAATCTTTTGCTTTTTCTAGGTCTTGAACTTTTGTGTTGTTTAAGGCTATGGCTTGTATATTTAAACTGCTATATATTTACAATGACAATCATTATGCCTTTCTATGGAGGTATATATTTCAGTTTTTATATAATAGAAATCTTGCAATCTGTCGGGCAACAATAAAGATGGCATATCGACCATTTTGTGTTAATTGCTAAGCCCCCTGATTGTATCATCATCAAATATGCTGGAGATGTGCTTCTCTATATCTTCAGCACATTTGATGAAGATACTACAAAAAAGAAAGTATTGTTTTAACACAAATAGTTTAATTAATAAATTAGTAATTAATTAAGTTCAAGGTGAAGTAAAAGTTTTAAAAGCCAAAATTTCGACTTTGACTTTTAACCCAAGGTTCCACACAGCCCTTTTCTACATCTCTAGCAATTAAGTAATGATCATTTTCAGAGGTGATGCAATCAGCTCACAAATGCAGCTAGTGGTAAAATTCGACCATTTCTAGCCAACAGCCGTATAGTCCTGCCGACATAGTACACTTGACATTTCTTACATAAAATTATATACACTGTATATGTTGTTTGACAGTTTATTAAAAGTTTTATTTAATATTCTTTTCTAGTGGTATATTGTTTGAATATATGGGAGTGGCCCAAGAATTTACTGCATGAACATTTTTGTTGATTACTTTTATATACCTGTAATCTCGTACTTTTTAACCATGTGTCTTACTTTTCTATATGTAAAGACACAATTTGTCGTAATAAATGGTGTCCCTTTATCTATTATCATCTATTATCTTCTTTGTCTTCTATATTTTTAATTAGTTTTTGAAGATATTTATAAACATTTGTTAACGCTATTAATCTCAGTACTACATTGCGCCACAAAGGCTACCTTATTTTCAAACTACTTTTAGATATTTCTTTGTCACTATTTCCGATCTTTCAGCTTTACAATCAAATTTTGTTCTTTCTAAACCATCCAATCACTATGTATTCTATCACTAGGAGCAATCTAAAGTTGTTTGGGGGGCTTAAAAGTCTTCGGATATCCTCTCCTTAACTCTCCTGATTTTCTGCTTCTAATTCATAATCCTGATTCTCACTACAATTTCTTTTTATCCTAGTAAATGGTCGTTTTGGTATTGTGTTTATTACATGTTAAGCATTGAGTTTTTTTTTGCATTCAATACTGTAATGCATGCAATGGATTTTTTTCTATATAGTTTTGTAGAATATTCTGTGTCTTTGTTCAAAATTAACGGTAGATCTAAGCAATCTACTGTATAACTTCCTTCCAAATTTCAGATTTGCATCATTTTTATTTATGTAGTCTCCAAAGTTTTGTATATTAGTTTCATGAACAAACAAAAAATCAGGTCATCTATGTAAAGAGAATTTGTTTTAAATATTTCATCTCAAAGGGTTTTTTGTGCTATAAATGAACTGGCCAGAATTTATTTATCTGCATCTGGGGACCCAACTTTGTGCACCTTGGGAAAGTTGTGTACCACAGGTAATAGTGTTTGTTTCTTTTATTTTTTTTTATTTTTTTTGGACATATTCCTCATCCACAAATTGTTCCAACACTCTGAAATTGGTTGTGTCACTTTCTAATTTCTCATAGGTGTCTTTATCAGATCGCTGTCTAAAGCAGGGTACAGACGGCTCGTTATTCGAGCCGGCCGATGTTCCCTGCAGCAGCGTGATGACGTCATCATGCTGCTGTCAGATATCGGCTGGCTTGGGAGAGACGGCTCTCCCCGGCTCAGCTGAAGCTTTGCTTGGAGACCAGAGGTCTCTAGGCAAGGCATCGGACATTGGCTGTATTTACGTTCATGTAATCTGTGCCCACCGCTGTTTTCGAGCGGGTCAAATCAATCCTGCTCGAAAACAGCGGTGGGCACAGATTATATGGGTCAGATAGATGGCCATGAAGGCGCACGGGGCTCGAAAGGACCATCGATTTGACCCATATCTCCACGTCTGTACCCTGCTTAATAGCTTCTGTTCTGTTTGTATCAGAATAGAAAATCACAACTGCTCTTCCCTTGTGCTTTTTTGATTACAATTTCTTAATTTTTACAATTTACAATTTCTTATAATTTCTTATAATTGGAGTTATTCCTTTTCGACTGCGGGGATTGCATAATTTATTGATGTAGACTAGTCAAATCTCTTACGTATTCCTAAATTTGTTTAAACATTCCAGTGTATTCTCCACTGGGTAAAATGATTATTTAGTAGTTTTAATTAGTGTATTTAGTATCGTAAGACAGTTAAAAAATTTTGTAGCTTTCGTTTCCAAACAAATTGGTTCACATCTACTGCAGTACCAAAAAATCAAAATGTGTCTTGGGTAAAAAACATGAACATTTTGACAAAAATGTTATGCTCTTTAGGTAATTGTATTTTGACAACTTATTTACATTATCTATGTATACAACATTATCCTGAGTTTCTTTTCCTTTTACCCCATGTCTTCTCACTTTTTTGGGGTATTATACCTTTGTTTTGCAACGAAGCAGTGAGTGCGGACTTTTGTCTTTGTGAGCCTATTAAATATCAATGGGCAAATATTTTTCATATTTTGCTTACTAAAAGCAATGTGGCAGTAATGCTCTATTAACCATGAGCAATATGCCCCCAAACTATGGGCAAACAGCAGCCTGGGTTATATGTTAAAGGATTTACACTGGCCCTCTCTTAAGTCCTGTCACTAAGTCTGAATCACGACTGTTGGGTACCTTAAAACCTGCAGTTGAACATATTGTCAATATCTGTCAATCACCACCTCCATTGTAAAGGTGCCCATACACATACAGATGGCTGCATGATCGATGAACGCAGCAACAAGAATCAAGGAGCACCACTTGAGGTTTTTCCAGTCAATCATTTGAATCATAGGAATGAGATTCGTTCTGTTAGACAGACCTAGCATAGCCATGTCTACTGGCCGCACAATCGATGACCGTGGCACACACAGGGTGACGTCAGTGCTCAAATGGGTCATCGATTGTGTGCCCATCTGTAGGTGTATGCGCATGTAGTCTTTGGGCAAACACCTGGTGGTCAGTGTTCATTGACAATATGAATTTAGCATTACCCTATCTGTGTTTCAGCACTCCAGCCTTGGTAAGACAACTCATTGAGTGTCAGATGCTGGTGCCCTCTACTGTGATTCTGTCCTCTGTTCTCAACATCACTGCTTAGCTCTGTAATGATTGGCTGACTATACCATTCAATGCTGAAATTTCCCAAAATGTCAAATGATAACTGAGGTTAGAGCACTTAAAAAAATTTGCTGCAGAGATCAGTAAAAATATTTTTTTATAATTTATTCAAGTACAAATAATTACACAAAATGCGCTGATAACTTCCTGTGCTCCTGCCTGTGCACAAGGAATTATAGAGATGAGGAAACGTCTATGTCCTTTCAGAAATTATGTAAGCAGGGCTGACAGACACAACATACTAACAAATTCAGAGCTGTGTTGCCATGTCAAAGAGGACAGTATGGGAGTATTATTTTGCTGCCACATTAACATTTCATTTTATGAATCTGCATTTTGTTTAAATGTAAAAATAGGGAAGGTGGATGTATTCCAGAGATGAACAAAATGTGTTAGTTTATTTTTTTACTTGAACTTGCCATGTACTTAAACAATTCATCTATGCAGACTGGTGGAAGACTCTCTCCCAACTCTTCGGCCTCTCAATAATTTTTTAATAACCTGTATAGCTTTGCACTAGTGTTTGCCTAGCTCAGAGTTTAGGCAAGGGAATTCTTTTTTTGCCTGGGCTAATTCCGGTTTCATTAGAAAATCCTCCTGGGATGTCACTGCAGCCAGGGAGAAATATTTAAAGCATGCAGAAGATCCAAAAATTAAGGGGGACCAGCTAAGCTCCTTGGTGTCTGTGTTTGGACAAGCAAACCCATATATAAATAGAAGATCGGTCCTTCTTTTTTTTTCCATAAACTGAACTCCACGAGCTGCTTTTCATTTTTACGGGTCAAAAGGGTGACGAAAGCTGTTTTAGCTAAAGCAGATCTCAAGTGTTTGAGCAGATTAGTCCTAGTATGTGTAAACCTTTTACATTAATCTGATGGGAATGGGATAATGTGACTCCAAAGCTGTAGTGATTAGAGGTTTACAGAGACAGGGATCAATGAAAAGGAATTTACAAGTTCCAATTGCACATCATCCCCTACTGACATGTTAGCAGACTCTATAGAACATAAAGCTCTATTTAACTCCACACAACAAATAAAATCAATGAACCAATAATTAGACCAAATAATTATTTAAACACTGACTGCCAGTCTGAAAATACACTTACAACGCTATTAAAGTGTGCCTAAACCCAAGAACAAAAATTAAATATATTACAGCTTACCAGTCTTAAGCTACGGTATCTGCTTTAGATTTCTTAAACTCCCTTTCTTTTCACCTGATACCCTCGTGGTAAAACCCTTACAGTCCTAGGGTCATGTCGTTAACTGTACTTTATCTATGCTGTTGCCATATGCGGTTCTCGAATGAGGACTATAGAGGGCCTTACCTCCATAATATGGTAAAGCAGAGGTAATCTCAACAGGGATAGATAGTAATTTTTGGAATTCTGGGATCAGCTTGAATCAACTTATTGTACCTTTATTTGCAGAGTTTTACAGATAAAGAACCAACATTGCTGAAAATTGTAGGTAAAGTTTGTAGGTACTTTTTTTTTAAAGTATTAATCTAGCACATATAGTATTTCTATAAGTGAGGTTTCAAAATCAAGTTGTTTTAACTCTGATCTTGATTTATGTAAAAGCTAAATGAGCCAGAGCAATATTTTAAAAATATAAAATTTTACCCACATTTTTAACCACAATTTTGGTGATGATTTTATGTTCAGGGGCTTTACAATTTACTCCAAAATCAGCTAGTTGAAATAAAAATATATCTCAAAACAAAAGCACATCTGCTGTGTGTTTCTGTGCCTTAGCTGCAACATTTCCCACCCTATGCCTATACTTGAGTCCTTTAGTTTCTCCAGGTTTTCTTTTTTGTAAATTTAGGTCCCTTGGCTTATATAAGGATAAGCTTATACGGCATTTTAAAAAATTACAAATATAATATAAATAATTTTCAGATGAAAATATGGCTTCGCTCTTATTGGCAGATCAGAAAAAAAACATTTCCATAACGCTGCATTCAGACAACTGCTCTAAAACCACAGCTGGGCCAATGTGCACAACCCCACATTGAGCGGGCAGTTGGGTGGCAGTTGTCCTCCCCAAAATTATACTAATCTGCACTTGCCCTGAACACCTTCCATTTGCTGCAGCCTAAAGGCTCCCATACATAGGTCGATTTTTCTCCAAATTTTGGACTGATTGATCGCGTGCGTGTTCACGGTGATTGATCGACGGTCAATCGAGTTCTGCACACCCTGAACAATCGACTAAAAATCGGATCAGATATTGAACCGTAATTTTTTTGGTCAATCGTTTGGCAATTTGGCAGTCGAAGTACGTTGGTGAACCAATAGCTCCCTATGCAGCAGCCTTTCCAATTGATGGATTTGTGGAATGGAATGGATATTGGGCCATTTTGAAGATCAGCTCATGTTTCAAAAATTCGACCCACCAAATTAATCGGATTCCACAAGGTGGGTGTGTTGCATTTGAATTTTTCCCGATCCCAATCAATCGCACGATTCCTCTTCACACCCTCAAAAGAGAGACAGTCGCGACCAACCTCCCACACCCAGGGAAGCAAGACACCATCATGATAAAGAGACGGAAAACTGCCGTCAGACCTCCGCTTCTGATACGACTGATCGCGGAGCTTTTTAGGAAAACAACCCGCACCACCGATACGAAGCGTAAGGCCCGACCCATACCCACCCCTAAACAAAGTCAAATACCCTCTCCCAGGCTTCCACCCCTAACCAAAACCAGCGTGCCCCACCCTTTCCCTATTAGAGATGAATACAAAGAAAGGTCCAACCTCAAAAGACTATAAAACTATATCAAGAAGACTACGATAGAATTTCCCACGACCATGGATAATCTACTAGCCGCCCCTCACGCCCCTCCGCTTTTTATACAGCCTCGGGTTCTAATACGACTACCGCCTCGTCACCGTATCATTACCTCATTACTCCATCCCCCCCCGCACGCAACAGTTGCCGGCGACCGGCACCGCATACCCCCTTAGCGGCCCTCGTCCCTCTACTGAGGAATCCCCTTCCTAGGCACTTCCCTCTTTCTCTATTGCATATCCTCTCCCTCTATCTCGCTGAGACACCCTTCTTCCTCCAAGGCCCCATGCTAGAGCCCTGCATCCCACGCTCTTCCACCCTCCCAGTCCCGAGAGGATCGAATCATTGCAATGATTAGCATATGTACACTAAAACACATTCTATCCCTACCCCGCACATTCTTCCACTCGTTGTATCCCTTTACATACCCATCGTTGTCCTCCCCTTTCCAAAACAATTTATGGGGGCCGGAACAACTCGAAAAACAAAGACAAGAACTTATCGTAAAATATACAACCAAAAACATATCGTGGAGGGACGAAAATACGGTGATACACGAATGGAAAATGAGAAGTATTCTTTGGCCATTTTTAAAATCCATAATTTGAGTTTAATCCAATCGTTTGTGGTAGAAAAAGGGTATTATCTTCCTGCACCAAAATCAGGCCAGTTCCCCCGATGAAAGACAAAACAGGTGGAGGTGGTTTCATACTTCTGTTTCTGGTCTCTACACTACTTGTTTATGCACCACAAACTGCTACTCTACATCACAGCACTTTCGCATATACTCTTTTGAATTGCCTTTTAGTTTAACCAGTTAAAATAACATAACAAACCACAACTTTATATTGTAACTCACTGTTTTGATGTATAGGTCTGTTTTGTGACATAGATTAAAACGTTGACCAGCATCTTTTGTTGCCATTCAGCAACTTTTATTTCTAGATAGACCATCCAAACACTTAGGCAAGTAATGGAACACACACAAAAAAATGGATATTACAGATCCAAATAATCCTTGAATCTCATATAGGCTTGAATTTAGCATAAGGTTTGGGGGTTTTATTTTTAGATGATTTAAGAATAAATAACAAAAATTTAATTGGAAAACCTGAGCAGAGAGGGAGATGTTGTCGGGTAACCATTTCTAAAAAATAATGGAGGAGCGCACACACAGAGCGGGCATTGCCCCCATTCGAATTAATGGGATTAGTGCAAAGGAATGGGCAACCACTATGATTTTGGCCTGTTTACACCAAAAAAAAACATTCAAAGTAGTGGGGCTGTTTGTGACAGCGTGTACATATAGTTGAGTCATAGCCTGCGCACCTACCTCGTTTTGTACGAAACAGCTTACTGCATTTGTATTTGCGTTAACAATGCACAAACCATGTGTGAAATTTGCAACGGTCGCTTATTCGGCCGGTGTTTTGCACAATGGTTGATGTCAAGGGGTGTGTTGCAGCGTTACCCGCCCAAGAAACTGGGGTCAAGGGAGGACAAGTGATACCGCATTTTTTACCCACATTTGGCATGGACCAACGCATGGAAAACTTTAGTGGGGCAAGAAAGGGTTCCTGGTTCTTGTATACGTCTAGCGGGATGTACTCATGTAACCTGATAACATATTTTCTGTATGAGGAAACTTTCAAAAAATTATGCTAAATGGGCAACTCTGATGATTCGTAGATGTACTCTGTCAGGATCAACAGTAGTGCTTTGAGATGGATTAAATAAAACTTCTTGTAAATTTTTAAGGAATAGAGCCGTCCTCATCACCTCAATAAACCATCAATAGCAGCATAGCTCAAAACCTCTACCTTAGATTTTTTAAGAAAAGACGTTACATTGATGAAGTTCCATAGATTAGTGTACCATGGCGGCTATAGAGACCTCTAAAGAAACACCAAAAATATATATGGGAACTCTGTGGCAAATGACGAAATCTAAATCTAATATCAGTGCCCTATTTACACTCCTACGTTCAAGCTTCATATCGGTGGATGACTTCCACAAAGAATACTTCTTAAGGTAAATAACTTACGGCTTAAGTTATAGATATATATATTATATATTATATATATATATATATATATAGATATTAATTATTAGTTGTAGGAGGTATAGAGAGGTGTGTACAATGAAAAAGTGCATTCAAGACTAAGGGTCTTATCTTGAGGGTGGCAAAACCCGATAGTATCTTACCCAATCCAATGACTTTGTAAAAGCTAACCCTATTCTGTCCGGATTCCTTTTTAGGGTAGGATAAGCCTATCCTAGCCTTTGCATGATAGAAATACAGTGCCATTCACTTGTATGCTTGACAAGGGAATCTTCTACTGGCAAAAGTTGAGTATCAGGGGGAGTATCACAGATTTACACACTACCCTGAGCCCATGGTAGAGTTTTAATCATCACAATATCAAAATTATACTGCGGTCCCTAGCTGTCTCCAAAGGGGCCTGCTTACAGTCAGTATAGGCTCTGAGACCAGCACCACCTCCAGGAACCTTGGCTTAAGTGGTGAAATCCAGCAGATATAGAAAAACAACTTGACCCTTTCAGTTGTCGCTATATATGATATAACGTTGAAGGGGGTCACATACAACACACTCTTGCAGGTATTTGCCCATTTAGGTTTTTGGGTCTTCTATGCTCCTGGAAAACGGTTTTCAAGAGGAATAGGTGGGTGGGTAAATCCTCCTCTTCTATGATTTAAAAAGCTTTAACTGCTTTTCAGAGTATGCCAACGCAAGTGCATAATCTGGGCACATTTTGACTTGACATATTTGACTTGACATATTTGACTTGACATATTTGACTTGACATATTTTTGGCATTGATTTCCTCAATGCACAAGTCTGAACAAGGCTTAAGAGTAACCCCAGTCCCAGATATGTATAGGATCTTTCTTCAGCCTTTTTTCTGACTCGCAAATACATTAATGTAAAAATAATATAGCCTTTCTTTAATCATATGATAAGTGAGGAGCTCATACCACCAAACATATACATGTTTCCCCTATAACAGGTTGGAAAGCTTCAGGCGCATTCCTGAAAATTAAAGATTGTTGGAACAAAAACAGAATTACACACAAGGGTATGTTCACTAAGTAGGCTGCATCTACATGTGATAAAATATAACTAAATGGCACACAGTTTGATACTAAACATTATATATTACAACACTAGCCCTCTCCTAATTTGCATGACTGCCAGTTATCATTCCTTGGTACATCATTTTATCCCGTTATCTGGAGATATAGAAAGATTGGGAGATATATTATGTTCTGTGTGCGCCACAAATTGTTTCATCATATTACCAATTTATCAAAACAATCCAATATTACATTTCTTAGAAGTGATGAGCCTCTTAGAAGAGGAAGAGGTATGTAAGACAGAGCACAGTACAGCGCATGCGACTAATTTAATTGGTAGATTATACTCTATGTTTTAGGAGTACTATTAATCACTTATAACAGTGGCTGTCCAAAAAATTGGACTATGAGGGCTAAAGTAATCCTAATTAAACTGTGTTGTTTAGTGAATTTTATTTGGAATATAACATCCTTGCCAAGCTGTTAAAAAATACAGATACTGTATTTCTCCTGGGTTGGAGAAAAGAAAATTGGGAAAATGTTCAGGTCAGAGGTCATATTGTATAAATAAGTAAGGTTACTATATAAGAGTTATCCTCCTATTTCTCACCATAAAATTCAATTATAAGAAATTCATATTCATGTGAAAGCATGTTACAGCTTTTCACAAATAAAATTTATGTTTAATAACATAGGGAATTTAGCCACTTTTTTACATTTTCCAGTGGCAAGACTATTATATTTTATTAATAGTTAGTATTTATATACTATAAACCTGCAATAATGTAGTTGAAAAATAAGACATCGCTGACATCTGGAGCTGCAGGCACTTTAGGGTTTCTTTTATTTGAAAATGAATTACTCCAAAGTGGTATGCATATTGCAAACTGGATACCCATTCAAGATTTCTTCTCTCTTGGTGACAGCATTGAAGATGAAATGAGGGTAAATATGCCTTCACTTAATAATAAATAAAATATTTTGACAAGAGATTTTGCTTATATAAACCATGTTACCATTGTGAAATGAAATGTGTAAGAGCATTTCACAAATCATTTGAGAAGCCTTATCACAGCAGGAAGAAAGAGCGAAGAGATTTGAGCCATCTACATAAGTGATCCTTCTTATCAGCAAGCTGTCCAATTTTATCGAACAATAACTCATCTGTCTCTACAACTTCCCATCTCCCACTACTTTCACAGTTCATTGTACAACCTTCATCAGTCAATCAGTCTATCACTTCAAGAAATGTGCAGTGTCCCAGGGACAAGAGGTGGCAGACATTTGAGGGATGAATATAACAGCAGTAAGGCACCTGCATAGAATATTTAAATATAGTATCTGTATTTTTTAGTATTGAACTAAGGAAAAAAATCAGCTGACTTAATGCCTCGTAATATGCTAGAGGGATGTTTTTGTCTAATGGTGCCAGTCATTGGCAAGTTATGACATCATGGGGATGTTGGGAAGGCGAAGCAGGATTGGGAAGGCCATATAGACTTTCAAACTTTCCAAACAAAACATGAGCCAATTTCAGTACACATTTTCCTTCCAAGAAATCATTCTGTCCAAGGAGGAGAACCAAAAACGGTCCCCCATTTGGTTGTGCAAGAGAGGGGGGAGGGGGGGGAGGGGGGGGTGATTGAAAGATAACAAGGAACATAAACTATGCCAACCACCCACCTAGATTATGTATAAAGGTATATTGTATCTATAAACATTTAAATCACGTCCATGAATGCATAACTTAAAGCGGGACCACACCTGGGGAAGGTCACTAGCATTAGAAGATGCAAGCTCAGACGATATGCTGAATCCTTAAGGGTAAAAAAACCAAATCGTATTATGACAGCTGGAGGGGAGCTTGTTACGAGGTGCTCCCTCCCACTGAAATTACGTCTCGCCTAGGCAGCCGGGAAGTGGTGCCGGAGGAGATCTCTCCAGCCAGGAAAATCGTCAGCAGCGATCCACCACACACCCAGCCCTCCACTTCGCGTCTCTGAGCTCCGATAGAGAAAGAAAGAGGACAAGAGAGGAGGTGGAGGGGAAGGGGGGGGGGTCAGTGAGGGCGGAAGTCTGCAGATCTCAATTACACGCATATACCTTTATACATAGGTGATTGTGATCTTTTGCCAAAGATGGAGTATGTTGAGAAAATAGTAATGTTGTAATTGATTTACATTTTATACATAATCTGGAGGGGGAATTTACATTGATACATAATCTAGTTGGTTGGCCAGAATACCGGTCCCTTGTTATCTTTCACCCGCTTTTTGTTTGGATGGGCCACATGGGTGCTCTTGGAAGGAGTGATGGCCTATGAGCAATGATGGCTTTCTTAAGTTGAGTTTTTTTATATATATTTTGATCTTGACTAATATGACAATGTGGCTGTTGAATGTTGCCCATTAAGATGATAAAAGAAAGTATGTTGGTACCCTTCAGCTGCTTGTTTTTTTCCATATATATTCCTTTCCCTATATTTCTTTATGTTTTTAAGCAGTTTTTGGAGTTGTTATGTGATATTAACGGAAGTTTGTTTATAAAACATATTCTTTTCTATAAAATATTGAATTGGTGGCAATTTAGTTCCCTAGTCCCATTTTTACTTAAAATAGAACGATACACTCTACAATCTACATACTTACTGACACACATATTCTGCACTGCCGAATGGTTAAACTTTTTGTAGCTGTAAAATGAGCATTCTTGAGTCAATATCTTGCCTGTCTTGATAAAGACTTTGTAATACATTTCACACCAATAGTAAAAAGAAAATTAAAGTAGGATGATATATTTGTTGTATATGTAGCAGTCTATAGATCAGTTTCAATGTTATTCTGGTTGTACAGTATATATTATGTTGTGCATTGTACATAGATCTAAGCAATTCTACACAAAATAAGTCCCTATGATTTCTATACAATTGCATTTATACCACAAACACAAGAGTTTTTATTGTTTTAACAAACTAATCATTTCTAAAAGTTTCCTAGAGTATAACTTTCAGAGAGCTTGTTCTCGTGTTTGTTCTGTATATTTGTATTTTGTAACGCTCACTTGGTTTTGTTTATCTTACAGGCTCTCTTTACCCTCCAGCCAAACCTTCTGTAACTATTTTCAAAATCACGTTCTGGCTGGGTTATTTTAACAGCTGCATCAATCCTGTCATCTACCCGTGCTCTAGCCGAGAGTTCAGGAAGGCCTTCCAGAACATTCTGCATGGCCGCTGCTCACATCGGAGGCAGGCCTCAAGTAAGTACTCATCAGGGTTCATATTGAGCAGCCCAGTGCACCGCAGTCCAGATGAGAACAGAGAAGTGGTGAGGATTCCAGTGGGTTCCGGAGAGACATTCTACAAGATCACAAAATCTGATGGAGTCTGTGAATGGAAATATTTTTCTCCGGTCCCGAGCCCATCTTCTCCCTATGGAGTGCCAAAGGACTTTACAAACTGCTCGACGGCCAGAGTCAGCAGCAAGTCGATTTTGCGGACCTGCTGTTGCATTACTACAGAGCCGACCCGTACACACCATAACATTCCCACCATTAAAATACATACTATCTCTGTGAGTGAAAACGGGGAGCCTGTCTAACCTTGGGAGGGCATGGCTATAGACATTTAACCCTGTACACTCAATTGTATGGTGCATGCAGAGTGGAAGTCACATGACCATACATCAACATTTGACCCATCTGTGCAAGTTCACAGGTTCGATTCCAGCCAGCACCATTTACATTCCATTTAATCTGAGCCTCATTTTATTCCTTGTTACTGACTTTTTACTCCAACAAGCGGAACCTCAACTGATGACTTATGCTGCTATACCAGTACCTTGGATGCGGATGCATGAATTGAAACGTTGCTTAAAAATCCTCCATGGTGCTATGTAAATGCAAAATAAAATGAAAAGGAAGTAAGGAAGAAAATCAATGCCAAATACAGTCCTATTTATGTGCAGTCGTTGTGTGTAAGGTTCATGCAGAGTTTACATGTGCTGTGCAGTGTGAACAGGTGGAGAATGACATATAATGGTTCTGGATTGTTAAATGCCCAGCTGTAGTGGGCCTGTAAAAAGCTTCATCACAATATGGGAAAAGCCATTTAAGGATTTAGTATGAAGCACCATTCAGTTTGTAGGTTAGATCCCATAACCCACTTATGGTAAAGAAAATCATCCTAAAAATATCTCAACAGTCAATAATGCCATGAATCTAATTTTACTATTCCTTACCTGTTGGCTCTATTAGTTTTACAAAGTACCCATTTATACTGAAATCATTTGGTATTCATGTAACATTCTTTGTGAATGTGAAACCTTAATCATGATAAAGGCAGAACAGAGGCATTGTGGCGTCTTTACAACGTAGACCCCCCCCCCCCCCTCCCCGATTCTAATGACATTGGTTTAAGTTTGGAATAAGCACACAAGAAATGTAATTCCTAATCTCATTCTACACTGTGATATGTTCTTCCATTCTGGCAAAAACTACCTAAAAATGTGTTCCAACTTTGGGGTGCATAGTCAGAGTTGCAACCTTTGCAATGAGCTGTACAGCACCAGTTTATAATCTGACAGTGCTCCCCTCCTCTCACTTTTGCTCGACTTTGGGCCTGAGCCCCTGGTGGTCCACTGGTTTGCTAATGCCTGTGCCTAGTGCTGATGAACTCTACTATTTCCCTGTGGAGGATGGAGGTTGTAGCTGGGCTCCCAGGGCATCCAAAGGGCCATAAGCTAAGGTAGACTGTCTGTGAGTATGCAGTCAGCACATCAAATGACCGCAAGCTGAAATTAATATATATTTTTTTCTTGTTTTGGGGTTTATATATATTTTAGGAAGAGTAGCTGGACTATCCACCTACAAATATATACAGTAAACTCAATTTGAAATACCTCAAACTATCAATGTCTGACAATTAAAACTATATGCCAAACAACATAAATAAATATAAGCTAGGGACTCCAAATAGGTTACCTACATCCAAGGACCTGAGTGGATCTTATTATTACATACATACAGAAATATGCTGATGTACCAAAAGAGACCAAAAAAGAAAGAAAATCTTCCTTTCCCATTTCACAATATTTGTATACAGGAGCTCAACCATACCTAGAATTTATACATAGGAGGTTTTATTATTTAAAGCACATTGTAGTTAACATAAAACATGATGTGACCTGCTATTAAAGAGTTTTTACAATTATTTACTATTGTATTCATAATATTGGAGGGTTTTCCCTTGTTCATTTTTGCCTGGTTATCCTACCAGTAATACATTTTCCAACTTGGGACACTCACTGAACTTTATGTACACTATGTCTTTATTCTCTATTTTGGATGCAGAACAGCTCTCTCTCTCTCTTCCTAACATCAAGGAAGGTATAGTTCACAGTGCTTAGAACACATCTTTTGATATAGTAGTTATATGTCAAGGTCATCTGGATGACATCAGGCAGATACCTGGTATGTAGTAGCTACAAAATTTGTAATAACACAGACATTAAGACCCAACTCACATTTCTGAAGGAATGACACCATACTAGGGGGTTGGGCAAGCTTGGAAATCTGGCTCCTCACTCAACAAGTCTTATTAGCACAAGCTACGCTTCCAAAGTGCTACCCTTCCATTTGGTTTTTAACGCAATAAATGTAGTGCCATGTAAAATGCAGAATAAGAGATGTTTTATTATATATAAAAGCAATGTATAAAGCCTTGAAACATCTTTATATCTCTAAGTTGGCACCGTACATCTGTAAACATGTACCCGCTGCTTGTTATACAACCAATTGGATAGTTTTCCACTTTTGATTCTACTGTTGATACAGATAACTTATTTTGGCATTTCGTTTACACTATCATCTTTGGATCGGATTAGCGAATTACCTTTTTCCACCCATTTGTGGTACCAAGATGACTGTACATCATCCCTATGAGCTAATTCTGATAACTTTAATGGTTTGTCCACAGAAACTCAAAATTTTTAATCATGATTTTGTCATCAGCAGAGAAACAATTATTGGAATTGCATCCATGAGCTTCATTCCCCTCCTTTACTAGTTCTCCTCTAAATAAAGAACAAAAAGTCTGACTTTCTTTTCTTCTGCACTAATAGGTTAAAAACTACTAGAGTGTAGTACACTATAAAAGAAAAATTCTTTCCTATCCTTTTGCCTAACCACTAATCTAAACTCATCCACGTTTTTTCTAGAAATTCCCATAGCTGTTACGTTTTCCCTTACTGATAAGGGAAAAATGAAGAAGAGATGGCATCACATCCAGTATTTGGACTGAGGAAATACTGAAGTGGAGTGATACTTCCACATTTCAAATACCGGAAAGGAATGTCACTATGTCACTTCCGGTATCAGGAGGTTTACCTCCCCTCCCTCCTATTTAGTAGCTGGCTAACTTAGGAGGGAGGGGGCGTTACTCTCTCTACAAACTTACCACTCCGCACATCATCTGCACAAGCCAGGTGGGAACTAAGGAGGGAGAGTAATGCTCCTTCCCTACTAAATTATTCTGGTATAAAACATGTGACTTTCCTGGCCAAAACGGGATATGACAGGTATGGAAATGCATACATCCATATTTATATATATCTTATTAAATGCTACTTGCAAATATGGTTAACAGATATGGTATTGATATTTGTGGTAATCTAACTTTTGTTTCCTAGCTGTACCTCCCACTGATATCTCTAGAGACTGACTGGAGACATGGAGACAAAGAAAAGAGTGAGGTCTCTAGGTTGTAATGCTCTGATGAAGCTAAGGCAGTGAAGACTTATGAAACTGGATGTAGACAAAAAGTCGTGCTGTGGGCTTCAGATCATGCCAAATAGTCAAAGTCAAAAATAATAAGAGTCAAAAATAGTCAAAAATAAAGTCAAAGTCAAAAATAATAAGAGCACACATTATTTAATACACACTAATTGTGGCCTCAATATATGTACAAAGCCTGCCATACACCCACAGACGGGTGCAGACAGACGAGCTCCGATGAGCTCTGGAATGCAACGTGATGACGTCATCACGGTGCATTCTGGGGCTGCTTTAATCGACCGGGCACCCTTTCTGTGCCGGCCATTATCTTCAATGAAGACGCCGGTCTTCATTGAAGTTAACGGCATCGGCCAGCATCAGCTAGAGAACATCCGACATGTCCGTTCCCTGGCCGGCCAAGCTGTGGGGCGACAGGGATCTGTCGCCCCCTGTGGGCACACGCCGATTGGTGGCCGATTTTGCAGCAGACCAACAGGGCGAGCGTGCACGCCCGTCGGTCAGCAGAAAAACGGCCGCTAATCTGCATGTGTATGCCAGGTTTAAGACCAACTTACATCCAAGAAAATGTTTTGGTTAAAACTCTCTCTACACTCTTTTTTGGGTTAAGAAAGAATTTTTGTTACTCCCTTAAGGGCCCCATACACAAGATTTTTTATTCGATCAACCTAAGCCAATCAATTTTTTTGTCAACATGGTTCGATCGACCTAGATTGATTGAAAAATTATCGGACATGTCAAAATATTTTGATCGATCGAGTAGTCATACTTACATCTGGTGTAACATTAGGAACTAACATTGATCAAATATCTGTTTCTCTATGTGGGGGGTATTTAAATGGTTGTACAATCGATCACCAATTCTCAGATCGGAAAACTTGGATCGGGCTAGGTTGATCAAACGAAAAATTTCAACGTGTATAGGGGCCTTTACTCTAGGCTTAACAATGCGTGTAAGGAGACTTCTCTAGATTAAATGCCTATCAGGCTGTCACCTAAACACACATCCTGGTTTTCCTTCTATTTCTGCTCATTATGTATTAATTAAACTATCAGTTAAATTGTACTGTTCCCTTATTTAATCCTGGGATTATGGGTCAACAGCACAAAGGGGGAGAGGGTAAACTTCCCAACAGTGACAACATCAAAAACCTAACAAAGGCTAGGTTTTTCAATTGTATCCTAACTGAAAAGAAAGCCTTTAGACACAATTTAATTCCAGATATGTCAGCAGTAAACATACTCTCTCTAAACTATGTTGGTCTAAATGGAAGACCCGAGGCCTTTATACTGCGCAACCTAAATGGGAAATTCACTAATTCTAATGGATACTGAACTTGGCTTCCAGACTGGTACTGGTGCCAGCTTATTACAATTATAGCTCCATTGTGCTTAGTAGGCTTTAGTTACATGCGGCCTGTTATAAATTAAATGCATGGGCTGTTTTTTTTTCCAGATCCTAGACTTTCTTTGTATAGGTTAATGTTTAAAAAAAGATTCCCAATATTGTTGGACTTATGCAAATGTATATTTAAAAAAGCCACAAAGGGCTACACATGCCTAGATAGGTTAAATATTTTTTCAGATCTTTTATCATTACTGCCTTTATATAAAGAATTCAGCAACAGTGGAAAGGTCCACCCCATGATATTGATTTTATGTTTAAAATATGGGATTTATTATAAAACTGACACAGTGGCATATGTGGTGATGATAAATAAAATGAACTGGCTATGAAGATAGCTTTTTTCTACGTTGATAGAAAATCACCAGGGAATGCAGTTATGTATTTATTTTCAAAAATCATTAAACTTTTTTTTTAATGCAACCAGTGTAAACTGTTGTAAGTGATTTATTCCCTTTCAATCAATTGTACAGAAGACAACTTGGAGGAGGAAGGAAAGAACGTGGGTTCAATCATGAGAGAGGACATCTGTTCTGTTCGTCTGTTTGCCAATCTAGTATGGGTGGTAGAGATGGTCGAATTTTTCGACTAGCTAACTTTGTGAGTTGATTGCAAAGCCTCGGAATGAGGTATCATTACCAATTGCTGTAGAGAAGGTCCAGGGTATACTACAAAAAAACAATTTGCTCTAGCATGTGTAGTTTTTGCATCAAAGTCAAAGTGGACATTTTGATTTGACTTTGAACTTCTACATATCCAGCAAGTTTTGCGATGATAGCATTCTCAGGGGCTTTGCAATTAGCTTGAAAAGTCAAATTGGTCTAATGTAAAGCAAAAAATTTGACCATCTCCAATGGGTGGGAGGAAAAAAAGGAGGGAGAAGTTAGCAGGCCCTGTGTTTCATCTGGTATGCAGTCTATTGGACAGAGACACACATTTCAGGCTAGCATAATAACTGCCATCAGGGGTGTTCCTGTGTGGTAGGGGCAGTAAGTTCTAAATGGAAAGGGGTGAAGCAGAACTACAGCTCCTATCGGAAACTCAGGATTTGTTTTGGGGGAATGGGTTTACAAAAGGATTGTAGGAGTGCTGGAATGGGGTACTTTTATTGCTTTGGTTTGTTATAGCAGGGTTTTTATATTGCCCATAGATTGCCCATATATTGCCCAAATATTGTTTATTTAGCCCATTGGTTTGTGTGTTCCCCAATTTGTTGCCCCTATATAGTCACAATTACCAGCTTGGTTTCCCTATATAGTCACAATTGGCAGTTATATCCCCCAACAGTTGCTATTTGTTGTGCACAGATTGTCTTGTCTGTTAGTTGCCATGCCTGGCTACTTGCACATTGTAAAAATTGCAAGTTTATCGCCCCCACAGTTATAAGCGACTTTAACACATTTTAATTTTATTTACAATTTAGAACAGACTGTTTAATGTTGACACCTAAAATGCCCCTGGAGACAGCCTTGCTCCTTCCCTGAGCTTCTCCCCTTGAAACAGACTCAGTTTTGTTTCTCCTAGTTCCTATTTGGTGATGTGGTGACTGTATTTATGTGGCTAGTCAGCCCTATTGCCCCCACAAGGTTATGCCTGTCTGCTTGTTGGCTTTCTATGGTCACAATTTCTCATTTCTTTTCCATATATTGTCTTGCTTGTGCATTAGAGATAATGTCTCTGTTTTCTGTGTTTTATCATTATACTGTTGTTATCTGTGTATTGTATAGAATTGCTAATGTGGGGCCCATGTATTATAAGGATAGACATTTTCCCTGCATATTTGATGTTTAGTAACATTACAATAATTTGGGTCCCCTGCAGGTCTGTCATTATCAAAGCACGCCGCTATTATCTTTATGTTTTGCCATGGGAATGCTGTTTTTAAAGCCTTCAATTTTATTTTGTTCAGCACACCATTATTATTTTGACGCTCCACCACGATACACACAGAGTAAAGAGCTTTTAATAATTTTTTGGGGGATTTAATTACATTTTTTTTACAAATGCAATGCACTATGCTTTTACTAAATATTTAATGAAATTTTTAACATTTACATGTTAAAAAAGTTAACTCTTTTTTATTTATGTATATTTTTTAAATGAAGGATTGAACACTTATTGTCTTTAACGCACATGGTATGTATTTAGCTGTTTTCAACAAAAAAAAAATCAATTGGGCTTTAGAGCTGATTTTTAAACTGGTAATATATTCCCTACATCTGATTCCTCCTCCCCCTCATTAACATTCTTATGATATTTTTAAATTAAAGCTTACATGATAACATTATTTTACTTTCGATCCTGTGACATCGGTTTTGTATGTCTGTAATTAGGAAGATGATTCTCAAAGTTGTACAAATAAATTTGGTTAGCAGTTCCTTGTGTAAGCTCACAAGGGTCCTCTCATGGTTCAACAGGCTGAAGTAGTTGGCCCACCATGTCATCAGGCAAATGCCTGAGGCACAGAGTCCAAGGAGGTCCCCAGTATTCACCAGAGCACCCAGTAAGCATGATGATGATGGACGTTTCTGCAGGAGACCACCAGGTTGTGCTACTCAGCTACACTTACCAGCAACTGATGACTGCAGAAAGATACAAGATGCAGTACACAGCAGCAGACAGAGACGAAGAAAAAAAGGTTAAAGCCCCCCATACACCTTTAGATCACTCCATACAATTTACTTTAGATCTACCAATAACTATGTAATATAGTGATCTCCCTGATAGAATACATAGTGACAAGTTTAGAAAGGCCCTCATTTTACATGGATTTGGTAAAACAAAAGTTGATTGTACAGAAATTGTATGGTAAGATTGTAAGGTGTATGGGTCTTTTAGCAATATTCAGTCCAATAGTCAGTAACAATAACAAAAATAAGAATAAAGCAGCTACTAGCTGAATGGCACGTCCTTAAATAGTGGGTCATGTGATGTTATTGGACAGGACTTTCAGGTGAGGTCTTAAGGAGGTCAAGAAAGGGGGGGGGGGGGGGG
>CM070034.1:123969143-123981348 GCA_036250615.1 Ptychadena robeensis
TTTTTGTATCATGCATTAAATTTGATGTAGTTTTTGTGAAATTTTAATATTTTTATTTTTTTTTAAAATGCTTTATCTGTTCTCAGGGTAACTGTCTGCAATCTGCTTGTGACAGGACATACAGCAAAGACCCAACACAATTTTTTTTTCATTAAAAATACTTCTTGTTTACATTCACTCTGTAAAGGCTACTAAACACCTTAAGCTAGCCATACACGGTTCAATTGACTGTTTAATCGATTTAATTTGAACAATTATTTTTGTTGGTCAAAATTGAATTATGCCCACATTGAATGATAGTTTCAATTCAAATTTAAATTTTCCATTTGCTCATTTGAAATTTGATCGGACCAATTGGGAATGTTTAATTGATAGCTACCACATTGAGTGTAAATTAAATACTATTCCTTGTCTCGACCAATTGTGATTAGATCCAATCAATTAGCATACTGTTCTCTCTACGGGTAGGTGGAATAGGATGTTTGTATGTATGCTTTTTCTGGCTGTAGTCAGACCACTATGATGACTCCGCATAGGTTAGGTTATCTTGAGGCGGCTGCTGCAGTAATGGAAATGTTTACCCATGAAAATAAAGTTGTCATTATAGGTAGTGTGCTTGAATGTGTGATCGTAGTGAAAGTATGACGCAGCGGAGACTGCATAGAGAGACTACATACTCCCGCCCAAGTAATAAATCCCGATCCGTTCAGTCGTCACTTTGACTGTAGTCAGACCACTATGATTACTCCACTTGAGGCTGTTGTTGCAGTAATAGAAATGTTTAAGATCAATGATCAATGTGGTGTGTCATTCAATTCAATTACAATCGATATACGATTAAATGGTTGAATACTTTGATCGAATTGATGATCGATTTGTTGCAAATTGAACCATGTATGGCTACCTTAAGTCTTCTGTGATGTGTAGCATGAATAAATACATTATTATACCCAGCATGTAATATAAACACAACAAGCACTGACATCACAGAATCCTGAAGGACGGTAACGTAAGTGGTTCCTTAGAAAATTCATACACCATTACAATCATGACATTAAAAAATCCTGCTAATGTTATGTGATGGTTCCATTGTTCGCGATTTAAAAGGTTTTATTAAAAGACAGAAAAGCATTGTGAAGATAAGTGCTACAGGACTGAGTGAGAATGAGGGTCTGAATGCTTGATTGTATTAATCATGGGTTCCTACAAAGTCAGCTTATACATTCGTCCTACATCTGCATAAATGTGTATCTATTTCCACCCACCATCTAAAAACATACTTCTGGTTAGCTGACTTCCATCTAAAAGGGTTCCCCAGTGTGCGTGTGTTAGACTTTCTACAAATAGAAAAACCAAACACTTTATCTGACTATTCTATGTAACATAACAGTAAACACCATTCACGTTTCTGAGCCAACTCCCTGAGCTCCAAGTACTTCTACTGCTTCCTTCAGGTAATAGCACTTGATAATTTGCTTAATATTAAAATATATTTTGATCTTAAGGGCAGTTTTTATAAACCCAATCTCACATGTCATGCCAAATTTATTGCCATCAGAATTAATCATTACTGACAAATTAGCATCACAAACAACAGTAGAGTGTTCATCATGTCAATGAATACAGAGAGTTTGGAGTTCAGTTGTTTTTGTTATCATATATATTTGACTATGTAATTTTGTGTATAAATGTGAGTCTCAAAGACAAAAACTGTATTAAGCCTGAAGAAAGGATCTGAGACATCCTGAAAGCTTTTGTCAGGGCAGGTGAACACTAGTGATGAGCGGCATAGGCAATATTCAAATTTGCGATATTTCACAAATAATTCTACTAATATTCAATTCTTTATTTGCGAATATTCGCAATGCAAAAATATATGTCTCACAATTACCTTCAAAATGAATGGTCACATGTGCTATTTATTTTCACATTGCGAATATATATTTGCAATCCATGGCCATAAGCATCCCAATGCAGAAAATCGCAAATATATGAAAGTGTAAATATCCGCCGCCATATTCGAAAAATTTGCGAATTCTTGAATAAGCGATAGTCGTCGAATATTTTCGCAATTCGAATATTCAAGCTCAACACTGGTGAACACAGAGCAGAGGTGACACCCACTGATATAACGGAGTGAACCCACTGGACCAACTGCACAGTTAGCAGTCTCCTCAGCAAGGAGATGTAGATGGTCCCCAGGTTGTGGTCCTAAGGTGCACCTCTGCAGTTGGTAGCTGAGGAGGAACGAGTTGAAGTGCCAAGAGTTGAGACAGGGATTATGCAAAGGTAGAGCCATGAGTTAGAAAGTGTGAAGTCAAAGAGTAAATCATGAACAAGAAACCTGGAGGGGAAGACATGAAAGACCTTGCTCAGGCAACTTCCTTTTGCCTGAGACTTGCTTTAATAGGACAGGAGGTAGGAGCACCTGACAGAGTGGAGAACACATCCAGTACACAGCGTATATCCAAGGAAAATATTAAGGGGCAGAGCTGGATACAGACAATGCAGAAGCAGAGGGGATCTGTGGCAGCTTTCTTTTTTCAATGACTTCAGTTAGCCAATAAAGGGTGTCACTTGAACTCCAAACAAACTAACTTAAATATTTTAACAAACACCCACAGTGTACATGACTAGCAACAAAAGGGACAGCCAGGAGATGGAAAACATTGCAGGTACTTGGTATAATTTTGTGCGAGGATTTAAAAGATTTCATGCAAATATTTGCAACACTAAAAAAGGAAAAAATTTTCAAAACTAAATTTTATTGCTGATAATAAAACGCTAGACATTCCTTTAAAATCAAACATTGCGGATGAATAACAGAAAACAACTGAGAAATAAAGGATAAAGTTACGGTTTTAGAGCACACAGATAAAGCACTGTAAGAATTTAGCATTGCCAGACTAGAGTTGTCAACTTTCTGGAAGAGAAAACTATACAGTGTGACAAACTATACTTTTACATTTATTCTGACAATTCTAACTGAACTCAACCTCAAAGAAGTAAACAATGTAATAAAATGAAAGCTGCAATGTCATGATGTCCATGGTTTCATACAGTCCATTGCTTCAAAACCAAACCATTTTTTAATACAAAAAAACCTTTATAAACAGCCAGCTCCAAGTAGGACAACCTAGACATAACGTGAGAGATTACAAAAAGACCCCCTCGCCAGTGGTGAACATTTAGCTCTGTACGATTCAATCTGTTAAGCCCCCCATACATGTTTAGATTGTGACCGATGTTTTGGCCGATCGACCATGCGTGATGACATCATTGCGCATGGTCAATGGGCCAAAACATCAGGTCACAATCGGCCCAGGGCACCCTTTGTGTGCCAGCACTGTCCGCCAGGTGCCCCTAGCTGTTCTGGCCGTCAGGTCACCGACAGTTAGGGAGACCCGGCAGACAGCATCTAGGAGCGCCGGCTGCGAGAGCAGTAAGCTGCCAGCCTATCACGAAGGGAGAGGGAGGAGCTGCTTGCATGGCGGTCGATAGGCTGAAAAATCGGTTGGAAATCTAAGCGTGTATGGGGGGCTTTAGAAAGTAATACAACAAAAAGTTTTGTGGTAAAGTATGTCTTTTTACTGATGCCACAATGGTGTGCTTATTTTTGGAGTTGTTAGCATGTGACATGGAATATCGCCTATTCAAGAATTCGCAAAAATCGCGAATATGGCAGCGGATATTCGCAATTTCGAATATTTGCATTGGGATGCTTATGGGCATGGATTGCGATACAGGGCAATAGATAGCACATTCATTTTAAAGGTAATTACAAGGCGGTTATAATTGCAAATCTAGAGTCGCAATCGCGAATTTGAATATTGCCTATGCTGCTCATCACTATCCCTGAGTGAGATTATAGCAAGCAAGCGTTTTGGGCTGCTTTGTCACTGTTCTCATGATTGGTACAACTACACAAAGTATCTCATCTTGCATGCAGCTCCAGACCAAGGGAGATTCAGCTATTTTGTGTCTCATTTCATTTATGAATGATCACAACTGCTTGGCCAGACTCTTGTCCTTTCTGTGGTTTGGTGCATTTTTTACAGGAACTGTAATAACAAGTGGGTATTAGTAGAACTTCCTTAGGCTATGTTGCCACATAGGTGATCAGCCGCAGGGCCGACGCAATTTTAATCACACGTGGCAATTACGGCAGATCGCCTCTATTTAGTTGAATGGGCTTGTGCCCACTTCAACTAAGGGCCACGATCGGCCACCGGCGGTTGCGGCCCGTGATCTTAATCGCAGTTCACTGCGCTCTGACTGTGGGCCGTGGGTGGCCGATTGCCCCCTGATCATGGCCATAGACTTGAATGGGAAAGTTAAAATCACTTGTCACTTCAACCAGAGAGGGGCAAAATGTCCTGCCACACCCCCCACTTCCTGACTGAAATCACTCAGCCGCGATTCTAATCGCGTGAGTCAGCGGGAGATCACTGGGTGCTGCGATTAGAATCGCCTATGTGGGAACATACCCTTACAGAGGTTCTTCCTCCTTTAAGCTTGTTACCAGAATAAATTGAAGACAACTGGGCACCTGAAATCTTTCTGGTCGATAGAGGATCAAATACTTATTTTACTTTTTACAATGCACATCAATCTCTGACTTTAGTGCACTGGGTCTGTGAGGGTCACTATAATTATGGACTTAGCATTTCCCTTCTTCCGTCTCAGAAGGCAAATGCACAAAATCGTCAGGAGAACAAATACTATTCCTCACTGTATATCCATATCGTAAATGTTTTACTATGCTAATTCAAATGTAAGCTGACCCTCCCCCTAAGGAAAACAGCAGGTACATAGGGTTTACTTGACTATACATCTAGGGTTCTCAGTAACTGAGGGGGAGGCAGCCCCTAATTGTGATTCCCCTCCATAAGCAGAATGTGGAAGAATTATGCTGGCCATACACGGGTCAATTTAGCATTCGATTCCTGAATGAAAGCAGTGAGTGCAGGGATGACCTTACAACTGTAACAAAGAGCAGTAAGTATGGTAACAGCTGAGGACACAATCAACTAAATCATTGACAACTCAGAGGGAGAGGATAACATCAGAAGAGACTGCAAAGACTAAAAATGTACAATCCTCAGCAAAGGGGGGAGGAAGTAGGACTTGTCTTAAACCTTTAAATACCATGCGGGTGTGAATAAGGATCTGGAAAGCAGTATTATCAATCTGAAGCTTAGATTATAGAACATGGGAAAATGACCCCAAACTAGCAGGCAGAACCTTAGAAGTATTTTTGTATAGAAACTGATATTCCGAACAGACAGAGATAATGAATCAGTAAAATAATTAATTATTGGTTGGGAAAACAGATGAGAGAAACAGTTTTAAAGAAAACCCAACCAAAATAAAACTTGTAAGGCCCATTTCACACTAGCCATGTGCGCTTCAGTCGTCATTTTTGCCGACAACAGACATGGTAGCAATAACAGTGCCGCGTCTGCTAACCTTGTCCCGCAAAATGTCCCGCATTTTCCAGAGTGCAGCACTTGCATAAACTTGTATGGGAGATGCTTGAACTGCGCCTGCAAAATTTGCATTACGCGTTATCACCGTACACCATTCATCACCATCAGGCTACCTGGTGAGTTGCTCAGTTATGTTGTGTAGTGCATCATCTCGTAATCCCAGATTTGGCTCGGGGTAGACTTTATTTACCAAAACTGATCACTTAAGCAGCCCATACACAGGTCAGATTTTCAATCAATCGACTTAAAACTATAAATTTTTTAATCGATTGATTGAGAATTGAGTTTTGCCCACCTGGTTAAATTGACTTAATCCGATCAAAATTTTGTGAAAATTCAGTCGTTTTTTGATCGGACTGGATGGTAAATTTTGATCGGTCGATTGAAAATTGGATTGAAAAGTGTGGTCAACCAATTTTTGATCGATTTTTTTCTACCTATTCTACCTCACTTCTGATTGAAATTTCAATCGGACTATTTTGGATCGATTATTATGTCGAGTGAAAAAAAAATCGATCAAAAATCGATCAAAAATCTTGTACTACATATGGGGCATGATACAATCGACATACAATTTTATACAGACTTAAAAATTTATTGTTTTAAGTTGATTGATTGAAAATCTGACCTGTGTATGGACTGCTTTAGGGTTGCTAACCTGATCCAGCATCCTCCAGCGATATCTGTCCAGCACCCTGGCTGCATGTCCTCGGGGTCATTGGTCATAGTGGTAATGGTTGCTAATGACTGCGCTGAATAGGTTTTTCAATTCCTTTCATCCCTGGTGTCAGATGTGCAGGTGGCATTTCCAGGGGGAAAATTTTAACAGATAATTTTGTAATCTGCATCACTTTTAACCAAACAAACTCATACAACCAGGGAGGTTGAAGAGACACATCTGATGCCCTAGGAAGTACAAATGTCCCAATTGGAAGAGATCTGTGAATTTTTGTTTTTAAACACTATGGTATGTTCTTGTTGTCCCTGAGGGTATATTCTTCTTTTCTTCTGTTCCAAACGCCAACAAAATGTAAAAGGTAAGTCATACAATGATAATGCAAAAGGTTTGTGCATTCCATGGTAATCACTGTACTTTAGCACATTACCCCAGCACATACTTTTGCCTGAAGATCAGTATTTTCCTCCAGGGATCTAATTTTATGCCTGTTGGGCAACACATGTAAACATATGTCAGTGGTTTCCAAACTGGGGAACGGGCGCGAAGGTATTCCAGGGCGGTGCAGGTCCTCATTCTTAACCTATGTTTGAATAGGGAGGGGGGCTTGATAATGTTCCTAAATATGAAGGGGGGGGGGCCTGCAAGGAAAGTTTGGGAACCACTGACATGTGAACCCATTGGAAATAATGTGGTCTTGTAAGCATGGGTTGACATTTTGCTTAATGCGTATTAAAATGTATAGGTGTGATTGAAACAAGCCTTAATATTTCATCCATGTAATAATTTTTTAAGAGACTTATGGACTATGTACTTTTTATTAGTTAAGACCAAAGATGAAGTAATGTCTTGACCAGCAATAAGAATTCAACTCATGCTCCCCATTGCTATGGTCAGTTGAACCACATGATCAGTTGTTGTTCCTCATTACTCTCTAACCTGTTTTAATAAACAAAGTCCATTGTGTCTGGTAAACAAAGCAACCCCTAGTGTATAGTAATTAGCAGCAGGCATAGAGCAAGTTTTAAAACAAGAAGCTTACATTCTGTTTAGTCGGCTCCATGTTTTTGGACAGGAGCTCAGCCTCCCATGGCAACCTCCATCTGATCATCCTTCTGTTTTATTTCATTGCTGTCCAGACTTCCAAAATAGGTTGAATCCCAGCCCAGGTCCCTCTCCCACGCCACAGATCTGCAGCTAGAATGCCATGTATCCAGACTGAAGGCAGCGACTGAGCAACACAAGGTCACCTCGGATATCAGCATAATTCCACTACCCACCATTTGTCATCAAAATTCATTTTACATATGCAGTCCCATGGACTGCCACCAATGATTGCTTTCTAATAAATCTATTGCTGCAGAGCATATTACAGTGAAGAAAGTGATAACGAGCCATCATATAACTCTAGTAGAAATCTGGCCCATCAGTAAAAGGAATTCTAAGAATTTGCAATGTGGCTTTAAGGGTTAAAATGTAATTTTTCACATATGATATAACCGTAAAACTTCCTGGGGTGTCTCTCTGTAATGTCCCCTTATGCGCACAGGGGTTCCTCCTGACAGCCATCGTATTGCTTCAAAGGAAAGAGTTAGAATTTCTGGCTGCATTTTATTTCCATAATTCCATATTTACGTATGTTAACACTGCAATCATTTTTCTATGTGGATACAAGCAAAAAGTTATTGTAGCAATAATGGATTATTTTTATCCTTGTTTTTAATGCATTTATATATTTCTACCCCTCCTTTTTCTAATATGATCATCACATGGCCAGGAATACTAGAGAAAATCTTCCCATGGGGGTACATATGCCTGGCGGAAATGATTATTCTGTGACATGCATTCTGTTGTTGTTTCTGCTTGTTTCATTCCAGGACACAGACAGCCAGTTAAGTAAATTTTCAGAAGAAGATTTTTTAGCAATCTACATATTTTTCTACATATGGTTTCTAAGGGAAAGCTTTTCCCTTGTAGTTTTTGTCATCAGCAGTGATATAATTAGAGATAGAGGAGTGAAGCTGCCATGCCCTATAACAGTGGTGGGCAACTGAGTTGATATGGAGGGCCACAAGTGCGGCCCTGAGCATCACTAAAGGGCTGGCGGGACAGCTGGCGGGGAGCCAAAGCGAGACCACCCGCAACCGATTGGCCGCGGGGATCGCGCATTCGGACCAATAACATTTTTGATATTGGATGTAGTTTTACTTCATTTAGTGTACCACTGAGAACTAGAGATTTAACACTTAATAAATTAATAAGGCTCTTTCTGACAAATTGACTAATTTTTGCATATTCAGTTTTGCCATATATTTGCATATGATAGAATGTGAGGAGTGACGGCACAGCGGTCTCTGGCCACCTACTTACACTTGTCTATGCAATGCTGCTATAGTCACAATATACCGCTGTAAGCACAATATGATCATTTATCCGTAGGCACTACATATTGTTCACTAGACTGTGAAGGTGGAAAGAAAAAGAGTCATTACTTTCTGGGAGTTTCTATCACAAACTTGTATTATTGAACTGCCTTGTTCTTACTAATCAGACAAACTACAATAGTTGCAAGGAACATGGAAGAAATGTCATTGCGTAACCACCCACAGACATCCTGACATTACCCAATCCTGCAGAACTGACTTTGGATAGGAATCCTTAATATAGTGTCCTAATTTACTAATGCTTAATTCATACATCATGATCAGGGGTGCACATAACTTTTTTAGTAAGCTCCTCAGAGGAGTACCAGGAGATGGTGTTTGGTAGTGACCCAATATGTAGGGTGGTCTTCCTCACTGTCCCCCTCACTGTCCACTGTGTCAGCCTCCTGCATGGTAGATTCTGCTGCAGATGGACCTCCCTGTTCTGGATTGAGCCTCTGATTAGCAGCCTCCATCCACAGGTCAACAGCTGGCTTTGGGTCACATGTAACTCTCACAGTACAACACCGTTTGAACCCCCAGATCTCATACGTCAGTAGTGCAACCCTGACATTTTCTGGGTTAGAAACTATACCCTGAGCCTACCTGCAGTCTAAATGTCAACATTTCATAGTCATATTCCAGCTGTCACAGTGCTTTTCTCTTGTCAGATTTTACCCTTACATATGTCTACTCTGACTTTCATCCCCCAGATCTCCAACACCCTAAAGTCCCCATGCACCTTACAAACTCACGATACAATTTCTGTACAACCAACTTTTCTTCTACCAAAGCCATGTAATATGAGGAGCTTTCTAAACCTTCCAAACACTATGTATTCTATAAGGGAGAACACTATACTACATAGTTGTTGGTAGATCTAAAGGACATTGTATGGAGTGAACTAAAGGTATATGGGGGGGGGTTATTTTTTGGATTTTTGGATTATTAATTTAGATTCCCAATATCACATCCCTATCTGATACCTTTAATAGTAATTCAAATTTCCCTCCAGTTATCAAAGTGACATAAAGTGGCTCCACGTGAAAGACCAATACAAAGTGGTGTACAGGTGACAAGTGAAACGAAAATCATACATGATTCCAAACATTTTTTACAAATAAATAACTGCAAAGTGGGGTGTGCATAATTATTCAGCCCCCTTTGGTCTGAGTGCAGTCAGTTGCCTGATGAGTGCTAATGACTAAATAGAGTGCACCTCTGTGTAATCTAATGTCAGTACAAATACAGCTGCTATATGACAGCCTTAGAGGTTGTCTAGGAGAATATTGGGAGCAACAACACCATGAAGTCCAAAGAACACACCAGAGAGGTCAGGGATAAAGAGATTGAGAAATATTAAGCAGGCAAGATTTCCAAAGCCTTAAACATCCCACAGAGCACTGTTCAAGCGATCATATAGAAATGGACACATAGCGTTTTGCATTTTGGCCAAAACATAGCGTTTTGCATTTTGGCCAAAAAGTTCAATTTTGGTCTCATCTGACCAATTGATTCATGTTTGTGGCTGTAATGTGACAAAATGTGAAAAAGTACTTTTGCAAGCCACTGTAAATGTTAAGATACACACAAGCTATAGTGATAGGCTCCATGTGCTGCTTTTTCCTCTTTTGATCCATCTTTGCTTTACAGGGACTTCAAGTGGCCAAAAGAAATGTATTTTTTATACATTTTACTAGACTTCATCCTTTAAACTCAACACTTATTTAGTTGTCATATTCATAGTTATCATTATCAATATATCTGTGCACTTGTCTCACTTTACCTGTTCTAATAAATATTTTGCTGATGCAAATTCTAGGGGTGCTAATGAATGGATATTTAGCAACGGGTAACTTCTCTAGGGATTCTCCTACTGTTCATTAGTGGTAACTTGAAATGTCTGCATGCTGGCTGTATCTTAAAAAACATCGCAAGCTCAGTAGGAAAATGTTGACCGGTCACTAGAGATTTTTCCATTAAGTGGCAGAAAGTGTACAGAAACCCCATAAACAAGTCATAAATTGCCAGAGGGGATAATGATAACTATAGTGCACAGTACCCGGCATAAATCAGGAGAAACATACCACCCAACCCGTCTGTTGACATGATTTACAGGAAGTGCAATGTGTCTGTTGATCTTCTGCTGTATGACAGCTTAATGTACAGTATGTCTTAAAAGGAAGTATTTTGTTATAACCGCAAATATTAAGAGTGATTGTAATTACATTGCATACAATTACAGCATAAACATAAATAAATGAATCAGGGTATATTGTTCATTAGAAAGTACAGCAGCGAATCAGACATAGCACATGTTCTTTCCTGGCTGATGGACAAACAGCATCACCTAGCCCAGTGGTGGGCAAACTTCTTGACTTGTGGGCCACAATAGTTTTAAAATTTGACAGAGGGGCCAGACAAAGAACCTGTTAGGGCCACCCAGGCCCAAGTCCTCCCAGCCTGGGTGGGAAATGTAAACAGGTTGCATTGCTAAATTGATAAATATTCTTAACTGCTTTAAGTAAAAAAATTGTGATATTTAAAAAAAGGCTTTGGATAGTATATTTAAACACTCTATTGCAGACATGGCAAACTACGGCCTCTAGAAGACCATAGCAATCAACAAACTCTACTTATTGCAGGGAACGAGTAGAGGGGAGCCAGAGCATATTGACACCAAGGTCCTGTTTAAAAAACCAAAGGGGCCAGATATTGCCCATGGGCCATAATTTGCTCACATCTAATCTAGCCCTTCCCTCTTGCTTTCCCTGGTCCACCCATTCATTCAGTTTCCTTTTAGTCATAAAGGTTCCGTAGACATGTAGGCATTATCACACCTTCCTGTATTCACAGCCATAGACAGGATTATAATGAGCTTTCCCTCCAGCTATTTATTCTACTTCATCTCAGAGACACAATGATGCCACTTATGCTAGGCATACACATGCTGAGTAGGTCAGACAGACCTACTCCGATATTCACCGGAATGGAAACGTGATGACGTCAGGTTAAAAATTGGCCGCTTATCGGCATGTGTATGGCTAGCATAAGTCAAAGAAGCTGCCTTGGCACACTTATAAAATCTTTCCATTGATAATCCATGGTGCAGTACCATTGAGTACTAAAGCAATAAGCATGTTGATAATGCAGTGGATGCATTTTTGATGCATTTATATTTCTTTTCAGTACAGTACAATACTGCTCCTTTTTTTTTCAGCGCTAATCCTGCATTCAAAGACATGTGAAAATCACCATTTGCTCATGCGTCCTCGACCAAAGTTGGTGGAGACATAGCCTTACAATAAGGGAGATCAAGAGGACTGGACAAGAGGAATTGCCAATGAGTCTGATTCCAGTAAACTAGAGGGAGAACCTAAAGTATCAAACTAGTCACAGCCAATCAATAGTATTCAATCATTACCTGGAGAAGTAAAATAACTTTGATTGTTCACTGTGGGTATCAATGGCTGTTTGTTGAATATTTTCTTAAATAATTTGCACCAACATTTGTAAAGTTTTTGATTTAATGAAACGTCATTAATCCTTATGATCTCATGGCTCAATTGCACATAAGTTCATTCTATGTCTTAAGCCTTAAGCTAGCCATACACAGT
>CM070034.1:123981791-123996442 GCA_036250615.1 Ptychadena robeensis
ATCCGATGGGAAACGGACCCGTGTATGGGGGCCTTTAGATTTTTTGTCCGACGGCTCACATCGGTCCGTCACGATCAGTCGGCCGAAAAATCTGTGATGATCTTAAGCTTAAAGAGCCTAAATCGGCAGCCAAATTGATCTAAGCCATTATGGACATGTTCGTAATTTTTAGATCGGTCTAATACTTTAGACAGGGACACAGTGCCTAAAGTATTGGTATGTCTCCTCAGCTCTGAAGGATCTGAGATCCATCGGGGCTGAGCAAACAGCCTGTCTACTTCGGAGAGGGGAAGGGGGGGTGCTAGCAGCTCCCTTCCCTCTCCCTTCGTGCTAGGATGACTGTTCTCACAGCTGGCATGCTGTCTGCCGGGTCCCCCTAGCTGACAGCACAAGCAGCTAGAGGGACCTCCCGGACAGCGCTAGCACACAAAAGGGTGCCCGGGCCAATTGTGATCCGATGATTTGGCAGATTGACCATGAGTGATGATGTCATCACGCACAGTCGATCGGCCAAAACATCAGGTCACAATCTAAATGTGTATGGGGGGCTTAAAGGTGGTCAAACACGGTTTGACCTTTGCAATGTTCGATCTTAGATTTAATCCACTTGTACAATTTAAATTTAGATCGTCAGTTTAACATTGATCAACTGTACCACCGCCTACAAATCAATTTGAATACCTACAAAACCTGTACAATCTACTAATATTTACCCACATGTTCAATCACTGCGTGATCGATTTTCTTTTAGATTTTGATCACTTTTTGATTTCCATTCGATCGACTTAAAGATCAATCATTTTAAGTTGATGGAAAGGAAATATCTAACCAAGTATAGGCACCCTTACTTAATGTCACTTCTAATACCCAGAAAAAAAACATTACTAGTTACTAGTTTCTTTCTATCCCACAACTCTAACCAAAATTCTGAGTTGCAATAATGTCAACAAGACTACCAGAATTGTGGTACAGACAGCACACTTTATCACCCGCAGCTCAACCCGTATTATGCTAACAGATGGGTCCTCTCTGCTTTTTTTGTCGGATTTGCATATACATTCATTTAGAAAACATTACATGATCTTCTCTATTTTTATAGACCTGCTATGATAGAGCACTTGTATATCTCTGATACTTGTCTGGTCTCTGCTTACCCAACTATGGATATTTATCTTCTAGAGAAACTATATCCCATAGATGTAAGCATGGGAGGGAGCAGCTCAGTGGTAGAGCATTTGACTGCAAAAAAAATCCCATAGATGTCACATTTGCAGTTTTATATATTGAGGCTGTTTTGTTAGTTTTTTTGCAACTCAGTAAATATTGATGAAAACATATGGCACAAGTATTTTAATGTTTATTCTAATTTTTTTATATGGGAGGAAGCTCTTAGGTTTATTGTTCCACAAAACAATAAGTACAGCAACAAATAAAAGAGCAGTTACATTATCATGGCTCTAACTGTGTATTGTAATAAAGCTGATTTTATCTCCACATATGTCATTTGCCTGGTTCCTCCTTTAGCCCTTATCAACATGCTAATAACATTACTAAATACATGGCTCATATTTGATGAAGTGATTCCATCATTTGTTCTCTGTGCAGGCAGATCGTGGCTGGGGTGAGGGTCCAGCGGGGTACTGTACATAGCTTTCCTAAAAAAAAAAGTTGTAGAAATGTGTAGAAAAGTAATGCTAAAGCCCCATACACCTTACAATCTTACCAAACAATTTCTGTAGAATCAACTTTTGTTCTACCCAAACCATGTAATATGAGGACCTTTCTAAGCCTTCCAATCACTATGTATTCTATCAGGGGGGACCCGGCACTACATAGTTGTTGGTAGATCTAAAGGAAATTGTATGGAGTGATCTAAAGGTGTATGGGGCTTAAGCCTCCATAACCAGAGGACCTGAAATCCAATAAAAGCACTAGGCCAGTATGGGTGGGAAAACCAAAGCTTACCACAAGATGTTCACATAAACAACCAATCGGAAAGTATATAGGTATGCATAAGGTTTCTATCTTTTTATTTATTTATTTTTAGCAAAGACAACCTTAAACCTTTTGCAGCTTATTTGCTCAGCACACCCTTCTTTGCCCTCTGCATGCCTAGCACTAGTAAAAGTCATTAAGAGGAACAATTAATTGATGTTAGGTAGCAAATTGTGTACAGGTTGCAGTGACGTAAAATTAAGCCCATCAAGGTCCTTAGGTGCTGAGCCTGAATGGCTCTGATTGAGATTTTCAAGGTTTGCATGCAATTAGCATGCTAATGGAATTGTTTTGCATCTCATTGATCATCTCTACTCAAGCCCAACAAGTAAAAAAATAAACTGGTGAATGATAAATTAAATACCATTAAAAGAGGTAAATTCCTGTTGATATCTAGTTAAAGAGTGTATTGGTATCTAAAAAAGAGTGTATATACAGAACGGTTCTACCTACAGCCTCTTGCACCTCTGAGTGACTGGTCCCCCAACCACTTCTGTTAGGCACTACTAATGGTTCCCAACCTTTTTCCTTAAGGCCCCCTTGCTTGTGTCAAAGACTAGCAAGGCCCCCTCCAACTCCTACCCGTATGTAGGCATTAAAATAAATTTAGCTGGAAGTGACAATGCGTGCACCCTGGGGTAACAGCCCCGCCTGAAGCTTTCTAATTAACTCACAAAGTCAAATAGTGAAATTTTCAAAATGAAATTCCACCATCTCTAGATTCAATTTCTAAGATGGTACTGCTGCTTGTTTCCATTTCACCAGACTGAATCCAGCTCAGGATTACCACTTTCACTTTTGGTTTAGAGATAGAGAGTGGAGATGAGCATGAAGCTGAGTTTGCAGCCTCTCTCTATGACCCCCCGCCCAATGTCTAGCAACCCCCAGGGGGAGCGTGGACCCCAGGTTGGGAACTACTGTCCTAGAATACCGGGTCATTATAAGATATAAGGGATACACAAGGGCCCACACACACACCGCAGAGCCATGTGAAGGGACAGGCTTAATCAAAGTTCTTTTACAACTTCTTGTATAAAAGTATTGAATCTCTGCAGTGTGGGGCCCAATTCAAGAGTTTATCTCTTAGAAAGTTATTGATACTATTAGTATTCAAAATCAAGGAATACCATTAAAATGACTAACAAGACTAACAAGCTGTGATGCATATGAAAAAAGATACTGTATGCAATTATTTAGCAGATGGCATGCCTTGGACATAAAAACATGAATTCAATTACACTGTTTTTAGATTACAACATATGACTCAATCATATATATCCACAAGCACCTTACATGTGCCAATTTCAGCTATAACCAAAGCAACCCAAGAAGAAAAATGTCATACATGCAGGTTACTAGTGCGTGATTCTGGTGTCTCTGTTAGTTTTCTTTTAATGTTTGTTTCCAGTTATTTTCACATAGTGGTCCAGCCAGTAACACATGTCCCCCTGAGGGCAGCTATACTGACAAATCCAGGTGTTTCCTTTAGACCCCATACCACAGATGTGTAAACTTAGCTAGCTAAGCAGTCTGTATTTACAAACTTGTGGAAGTATGGATAATTCTAAAGAGGACAAAGAAACCTGATGCATAGACTAGGATTTTTTTTAATAAGACCTACATGAAATTTTGTCTGTGCTTAATATTGCAGCTACTAAAATTAAGTGTTTAGGAACAACATAAACTCAGCCATAAAGTGACCCTATAAAGTCGTCAAGTGGCGCATCCATAAAAATCACAGATGCTCTGTAGACTGAATGACTTCCTCTTGTGTTAGGATCAACAAACAATCTGCACCAGGAGCTTCTAGCAAAGGATTTCCATGCCGAAGCATATACACACAAGCCTTTCATCACCAACTGAAATGCGCAGTGTCGGATTAAATTATGTAAGGCACGCTATCACTAGAGGCAACATAAATATATTCAATATATATGTACCTTCACCTGCCAGTATAGCAACAGAGTCTGGGTTTGGCAGATGTCAGAAGCACATTACCTGCCTTACTGCTCTGTGCCACCTGTAAGGTTTTAGTGAAGAGGAAGAATGGCATGGGGTTGTCCATCAGAGGAAAAGCTAGGCTCTTTGGTTCCACTGTACGGACATCTTAATACATCTACCATCTACCAGCAGAAATACTTTGAAAAAACTGTGTGGAGTTTGGTGAAGGGTATTTCCTGTTCCAGCATGATAGCATGTTGTTTATCTTTGACAGAATAAAATACTGAATATATACAGTCAGGTCCATATATATTGGAACATCAACACAATTCAAAAAAATTTTGCACCACCACAATGGATTTGTCATGAAACAAACACAATGTGCTTTACCTGCAGACTGTCAACTTTAACCTCCCTAGCGCTCTTGCAAGGTCCAGATTTCTGTAACAAAAGTGCACCATAGACATAAATGGATTTTTTGTAGGTTGTAGGTTACTTTTTCCCTCTTTGTTGGATTTTCCATTAATCAATGTATAATTCTGACTTTAGATCTTGTCTGACTTCATACTTCACGACAAGGTATAATCATTGAGAGTAAAGTCTTAACTCTGGAGAATTTAATATACATCTGGATGTTGTTTACCTTTTCAAGAGCACCTGTTAACAGGCTGATTTTAACCAAACAGCACTAATCAGGTACTACTCTAGCATGGTCATGTGATCGATCTCCACCAAGTATTCAGGTCACCGCTATTTAGTCTCTTTTCTATGTATAAATATTCATTCTGTATTTATAATGTCTCTTTCTTTGACTTCCCTCCTGCTTAAGCATTTGTTGGATATATGGTATAAAAACATTGCATCCTAAAAGTCTTTGTGCTGATATATAGTCCTGAGGAAGCCTGTAACTGTGGGCAAAACGCATAGGCCATTATACCTATCGGTATTTGATGTAAATCATGTATGCAATGTAATGCACTTTAATTTTCCATGTTTGCAATGATTTATTTGTGTGACAATAATTTAAGGTTTTGTGATATGTACTTTTTGACTATTTAACAATCAAACTATTCCTATTAAATATATTCTACTATATTTTGGCTCCTAAAACTCCAACAAAGAGGGAAGAAGTAACTATTGTGTTCTTGTAAATATCTTTGACAGAGAAAAATGCAAGGTCCATAAAGACATGGTTCAGTGAGTGTTGATTTGATTTCTGTCTTCACCCACATGGACCAACCTTGGATCAGGGCCGCCGTCAGGGGGGGACTCACCCGGACATTTTTGCTCTGTACCGGCCCCCATGAGTTCTGACGGCAGCCCTGCCTTGGATGAACTAAAATGGAGATTGAAAGCCGAACCTTCCTGCCTTGACTTCAGACCCTGACCTGACACATTCTCTTATTTTAAAAAGAAAGAAGCTGTTGTGCTTGCAAAGAGTGACCGTCTCCATATTTTATTGATTTAGAAATGGATGCCATCAACTCCTTAGATTGCTAAAGTTTAGGATATTTGTATTTGATTTCGGCAGTGTTCAAATTAAAAAAAAGGTCACACTTAAGAATACCATCATGCTGTGCCTGCTGCTGTAAAACAGTATTTCCTTTAGTTGGGAATGGATATCATCCATGGAGAAAAGGGCTTAATAATAAAAGGCCGTCCCTGAAAACCAGTGGCCTGTACATTCTCATGACACCGAATTCTGGTCACAGCCGGGGTGTGGTCACTAGGGTATGTCAATCATGGAAAGGGTTTTCTAGATGGAGATGTCAGATGCTAATGGAACATTTCCTCACATCTGCCAAGCGCCTCCTGGGAACCTTTTTTAAAAATACTTCAGTCTTATATAATTATAATAGATCATCCAATTGGGCATACCGGTGACAGGATTACTGCAAGTCCTTGGACACAGATGGCATGATGAGGGAATGATACATACTAAATTAAGCCCCTGACATCCTGCTACAAGAACAGGATCTCTCCGTGCAGAGACATCATGTACACGAGCTGACAACTTCAGGAACATAATACAACATTCTTCCGTATTTATGGGTGATTATATCTTATGTGCGATAAATGAAGTTTTGTACCAATTATGGAAGAACTAGTAATGTCTATACAGGGAATGTTAGATGAGCAATGAATTTGAAGGATTGCGTTACTAGTAAGGGCTTGTTTCTACCAGAGCGATCAGCTGTGGATGAACTTGTTTAATTCCTTTGTCTGCTGCCGACCGCTCCCCCCACACTTGCACACACTTTGAAGTGATCTTGCACACGATCGGGCGCGTTTTCCTGATCGCCCCCGATTGCAAATGATCGCACCCATAGAAAATTAATGGACGCAGTCAAAAATCTTGTCCCTATTCACTGGATCGGACATGATTTTTCACTAGGGGACGTGGATCGATTAAAAACGTGGTAGGGTGGTGTTCAAAATCGCCAGCCTAGATCATGTCCACGCCGATCGCGCCAATCCTTAAATGAAAATTGACAAATGAGTTTCAATGGGAGCAATCGGTCGCGGACGCAGCAAAGCAATTAAAATGGCGTCCTTCCACGGCCGATCACTCTAGTGGAAACAAACCCATTTTTCAACACAGATACCCTGTTTCCCCCAAAATAAGGCATGCTATGAAAATAAGGCATCCTTACATTTTTGCCTCACACTGAAATATAAGGCATGCCCCCGAAAATAAGGCACCCCCGAAGATACAGTACTGTAACTCTGGACAGGGGGGATCAGAGGGGGCAATCAAAATGACACAGGAGGATCAGAAGGGGATACTAAAATGGTAATTCCCCCCCCCCCCCTGAGTCTCCTGTGCCATTTTGATTCCCCCCTCTCCTGTGTCATATTAAGTGATCGCCCACTCTGATACCCCAGTGCCATATTCATCTTCATGGGAAAATAAGACATGCCCTGAAAATTAGACATAGGGCATCTTTGGGAGCAAAAAATTAATATAAAACACTGTCTTATTTTTGGGGAAACACTGTAGATATTTGTAAAACAATCCCAATAATACTGTAAGTAGTTGGTGGAAAGTGAATCTTCCTGTTGCTTATTTATTGTATATTATGGAGAATGCTTAAATTGTATAAAGCTTTATATGACCTAGCCCACCGGCCTTCAGGTATAACTGAAATAGCCTCTTAATTGCATTACTGCATACAACCATCTGGCTTTATAGTCACACTTGTCTTTTGTGTGGCTAGTGTCACTTTTCTGTATATCAGTTGTACATTATCCCTAACAAGCATTGCTTATTATTTTCTCAGAAATAATGCATGCAGTCTAATTCACAAAGAAGGTAATCTAGAATTGAGCAAAGCTTTTATAGCACAATAAACTAGCAGCAGACGATGGTCTCTAAATAATATATGCCTTGCTGCTCATTTTACAAACTGTGATTTGTGCTGTGTATTAACCAGTGCCCACAGTATTCATAAAGATAATGCTGATAGTTGGGTATATATTATATTAACCTTTTTGCAATGCAAGGCAAAGCACCATATACTCTTCATTTATGTAATTGCTGATTGCTCCCCTGGAAGTGAAGAAATTAGTCCAGGGAAGGGACCTTTTCTTCACCAACATGTGACAGCACTGGGCTAGTTACCAATAATCTGCACATTTACAATTCCATGCTAAGTATTTTCTGAATGTATGGCGAGAGAGAAAAAAAGGTAACAATATGCTGCTGGGAGATGGAATCACTGCAAACATGTTCAGCTCTACTTGTGTAAACCACAGTTATCTACAGAAGTAGTCAACTCTTGCCAGTCATGGTGGGGTACATATATATATATGTGTATGTGTATATGTGTATATATATATGTGTGTATATATAAAGAACTATGCTGTTAAATGACTAAGGGGGCACTGTTAATTTATTTTGTATTCCAATTTCAAAGCTGCATTCAAATGTTGTTATCATCCATAAGGTTTCCTTGCTAACTGAAGAGAGCGTTTCGAGATGACCTTTTCAATAAGTTGTTTTAACTTCATTATACAGTCACAGTCTTTATCAGCCAGTATTGCTGTTATAGAAATATAATCGGTCACAGGCTAGTAAAAGCTTAGTGTACATTCTGTGGCAGTACAGTACAGTAAGACTGGCCCCCATACATCTTACAATGTAACCATACAATTTCTGTACTTTTCTTCCACCAAAATCACTATGTATTCTATCAGGGATGCCACTATACTACATAAGGTGTCCATCCACGTCCTGACCAACACTCTATAGATGACCTGTTTTAGCGCCGCGTAGTAACGTCATCGTGCTGCGTTTGGGGTGACCGTCAATTGGATAGGAATCAAGGCGCACCACTTTAGGTGCCTGAACCAGAGTCCCCATTCAAAAGAATAACTTTTGAGCAGGATTTATGGGCATGTCCGTTACCTGCTTGACAGATCTGTCGTCAAACAGGATTGGTTGATCCCGCTTGAAGAAAGGCATACATGGCTAGATTAGTTATTGATTAGAGCACAATCAAGCGTGGTGAATGCGCTTGTTGCTCGATTGTGCTTTAATCTATTAAAAAACGAGCCATGGATGGACTCCTATAGTTGTTGGCAGATCTAAAGAAAATTGTATGGAGTCATCTAGAAGTGTATGGGGGGCTTAAGGTTCGAGCAACCAGTAGTATGGCTAAACTTAGACCTAATCTCAAGGTCCTGGACATTTTGGAAGTCCCTCCTGTAGCTGCTAACATCAGTTCCAAGGGGAAGCTAAAAGCCATATCCTAGGCAGCAAATTATAAAACAATGCTATAGTGTGCTTTTGGAGCTGAAGAAGAAGCAGATCTGATCCAGGGACCCACAGAAGAGAGTAAGAAGGATGATGAGGAATATCATTATATGATATCAGCTCCCAGCCAGGAAAATGTTCAAGTTAACACATGGAGCTGCTGATAAAGCTTATTTTTTTGTTAAAATTGCTGTGTACTATAATATTTTCATTTTAAAACTGTATCTACTTATGTAGCTGTAGTCTGTCTGCTGTCAGTGCTCTTTCTTTATAAATTGTTGTGCTGGAATTCAGTCAGTGTCAAAATGTTTTAAAAATATGTCAAGAAATCATCAGCAAAAAGAGAACCCATGGTCTGTAAAATACCTAAACAGGTTAATGGTTATTTTATTGATTGGAATCAAGACACAGTACAGGATACACAGTGGTTGAAAAAGTAACATTCATGTTGTTCAAAGTTCATGAAGTTAGGGATCGAATTTTAGAAGAATTAGCTAAGTGAAGAATTTCAGACTCCTATGATCCATTGCCATTTAATAATTGTAGAATTTCCCATTAGGGAATAGTTCAGAAGAAGCAGAATAATGCTTTTAGATTAATGGATCATCGGTCCTTCCCTTGAGACAACTTATTAAATTATCATATACTGTAGTGTAACAATGAAGAGCTACCATCAGTAATATATATTCAAGCAACCTTTTAAGAAGCAATGGCTAAGATCAGGCTGTTTAAAAGGAATGCAGCCAAGGCTCATATGAAGGAAACCTTAAAGCGCACCTTAACTCAAAAATAAAAAAAAAACACCCAAAAATGTATTACATTTTTACTCAACTTTAAACTGTTCCAATAGCTGAAATTTGCTCAAAAACCTAAAAAAATATGTTAAGCTATCCTGCAGACGTCTGTGGGAGCCGCCATTTTAGATTCAGTGTGAGCTTCCAGTCTTGAATGAGTTAAGGCTGCAATAACGCAAAAAATGGGCTGGAATAGCCCCCCTCTGCTTATACTCGAGTCAGGGTCAGGATTCAGGTCGAAGTCAGGGTCCTACTACTAGTGATGGCTGAACTTCGGCCAGGTCCGCCCGGGAACGGATCGGACTTTTAAAGAAGTCCACCATCTGCCTGTTTGTGGGCAGATTCAAATTGAATCTGAAAAACCCGGAAGTTACTGGTATCTGGTACCTGGAACGCATAGTTCCTGGTTACGATAGCCAGATGTGATGTCACTGACGTCACTTCCGGTTTTCGAGCCGGATTTTCACTAGAAAACTGGCTTCATGCCCGGTCTTCTAGTGAACGGATTCTTCTTCCGACGGGATCTCGCTGCTCCTGATCCTGCCGGAGGAAGAATAGTGAGCTCCTTCTCGCCGGCAAACGGGGCGGGTCGAACACTCATACTGCTTGCCAGCTAGAAGGAGTGCGAACATCCATGTGGCGGCTGAACTGTCCACCTTGCGGGTACTGTGAGTGGACTGTCCTGTGTTTGCCAGTCTGCCGCCAGCAGCAGTCCTATGCTTTCTCGCTCCTTTTCTTGTCACCAGCCCCCTACTAAGTCACGCCCTCATGTTCCGCGCCATCTCTCTGCTCAGTAAGTTCATTAATCCCCACAGTAATCCACAACCCATACATTTACAAATATGTAAAAACCCATGTACAATGCATACTGGTCCCTCTATTATGATCCATCAGGGCCATTTCACTGGGAGACGCATCTTTATAATTGTGACTGAGCGCATCTGAGTACTAATAGAGAGGGGAGACATGCACGGAGCTTCCTTCCCCCTGCTCCCCCCTCCTTCCCTATGTGTGAGAAGCTGTGCTTGTGTTGTGCTTTGATGGCAAGTGCTCTCTAGTAGTGTTGAGCGGCATATGGTATATTCGAGTTTGCCTTATATCGCAAATATATAAATTTGACTGTATTCTATGGCCTTACATCACGCATGGATATTCACAGAACCAGTTTTACATCTTTTCAGATCCCTTGTTTGAACTTAGCTGGCCTTGCCATTGTGTGTAGTGCGCATCGCCATTCGCAATGCGCACAACCAAGCACAATGTATGCCAGTAGACCAAGTTGAAGCAGAATATTCGACCTTGCGAATATCCGGCACAACATTCACGAAATGTTGTTAAATGACAAATAGCTAATATTCGATGAATATATTAGAATTTTGAATATTCAAGCTCAACACTACTCTCTAGTTACATCCAGTGGTTAAAGCTGATATTTCAGATTGAGTTGAACACATTAAATAGCTGCACAAACGACTTCACTTTATCATGTATACACAACTGTAAAATGAAAAACATTTTTAGATTGCCAAAATTCTTTCAGTTTTTATTGTTAAATGTATACAATGTATACAAATTGCTGCTGTATTTTCCATCCTAGTCTTATACTCGAGTCAATATGTTTTCCCAGTTTTTGTAGTTAAAATTAAGTACCCCTGCTTATATTCGGGTCGGCTTATACTCAAGTATATACAGTATATAGCACTATATGTGAGATCTTCTCAAAGTGCTCCTAGTCGCAATAAACATTTGCAGCTAGCATATTCACAATAAACACTTAACTATGGTGTGCAGGCCAATTGCAGCAAAGATGGCAAGTTGGGTTAGCAAAAAAAAAATTTCTTTTAGAACAGTTCCCAAAGAGAAATATGAGAACATATCATTGTACATAATGAACAGAATTTTATTTTCAATAAATTGTATTCTAAATCACCATCAATAATCCTGTAGCTATGCTTAGTTATAAATACCTCTGCTAAAATATCCGAATCCAAGCAAAACACATTCCAGACATAAGTAATGAGCCGAAGTACTTTTAAGCCTTTGTCCCAGACACAGATCCAAATGGGATTTCATGTTCTGCGCATTTAGGGGATCTACTTTAAGTATTATTAATGAGGATATTAAGAAATCTATGGCTCCTTCTACATCTGCAGTACATTTATCTGCCTGGTTATTGTGGTTGTCATTTTTAGGTGCTAACTATCGATTGTTATTCTGAGAACCTTGGTTTATTTTTTAATAGTTATCCAATGGTTAAACAATATGCTTGGTCTGAGATAAATTCAATTCTTCAAGGTGTTCTTTCTCCCCTTCCCCCTCACAATGTATGAATTCTCCTATTTAAATAGACTTATGCCTGGCATACACATGCCGATAAGCGGGCGATGTTTCACCTGACGGCTCGCGCTCGCGCCGTCGATCAGCGGAAGAATCGGCCGCTTATCGGCATGTGCCCACATCCCAGCTCGGCCGGCCAGAGAACGGACATGTCCGATAATCTCTGGCCGATGGAAGCCGATGGCATTAGCTTTAATGAAGACCGGCGTCTTCATTGAAGCTAATGGACGGCACACAAAGGGCAAATGGGGGCCCCATAATGCACCAGGGTGCAAACGTGATGACGTCATCACGTTTGCATTCCGGTGCATATCGGAGCTGGTCTGTCTGCACCCGTCGGGGTGTGTATAGCAGGCATTAATGTGTACAATTGTGTATTTATTCTGTATTTAGCATTATTGTCCTGAGTACCCCCTGCATTTGTAATGCACATTTTTCAAAAAAGTGGGTGTAAAAGGATTGGGAAAAATCAGTTAACACCTACCAACATGCTAACAAAGGTGGCGTTTAACTAACATAGTCTTAAGCACCCCATACACCTTTAGAACACTCCATACAATTTTCTTTAGATTTACCAACAACTATGTAGTGATTGGAAGGTTTAGAAAGGTCCTCATATAACATGGTTTTGGTAGAAGAAAAGTTGTACAGAAATAGTATGGTAAGAAATCAAGGTGTATGGGGGCCTTTACACAGCATTGGCATATTCTGATTGTTGGGCCATGTCAGAAAATGGTTTTGAATCTCAAAGACTATCAAGTCCGATCTGAATTCCATCCCACAACTAGTAATAATTGGCTGTCAAAGTCTAGGTGCAATGTTATGTTTAAGTGTAGTGTAAGTGTTAAGTGCAGATGTAAGATATGCCCATACATACACAAACTGACGTCTTTTTCAATTATGACAATAGCAAGGAATTCTAAATACAAAATTTATAAACTTCACATTGACAAGAGTGGCATACATGATCGAGTGTCCTTGCAAAAAACTAAAGTTATACATAGGCAAAACAAATTGAGAGTTAAGAATAAGAATTGAGCACATAAAGCCCCCCATAGACAGGCAGACTCCTCCATGCAACTTCTGTACAACCAACTTTTCTTCTACCAAAACCATGTAATAGGAGGACCTTTCTACACCTTCCAACCACTATGTATTCTATCAGGGAGGTCACTATACTACATAGTTGTTGGTAAGTCTCATGAAAGTTGTATGGAGGAGTCTGCCTGTCTATGGGGGGCTTTAGAGACGTAAGGTTGAATAAACCTACCAGCCCTGTAGTGCAACACTTTAAACAGTTTCATGGAAAGGACCCCAGAGGGTTGTCTTAAATTGTTGCAATGCCTAATGAGATGGGGTGGATGACAGAGACGATGTGGATATATATTGGGAACACTTGCACCGGAAGGGTTAAATACCTAAATTTGGGTGTGTTTCTTTAAATAAATAAAATTGTTTCAGAAGCAGAAAGAGTGTATTTAGTTATGGATCACATGAAATAGCAGTATGTGGACATTTCCATGTTATGGTTGATGACTTCAGATTGTAGGAGGTTATACAAAATGTTCAACCTCATGAAACAATATGGTATATAATTATATTGCCCAATAAAAAATTGATCAGCAGTCAAACATCGATCATATGTACCACCTCACAGTTATAGATTCACAGACAGTCGATTGAAAGTTACGAACATGTCTGATCACTGCTTGTTAATGTTTGGTTTCGATCACTTGTGGTCGATCAAACCAGGTGGGCAGGAATCGATCGACTTCAAAATATCGATTTTGTGGTTAATCAAATGGAAATATGAACTGGTGTATGGCTACCCTAAGAGTGTGCCTGAATGAAAGTAAAGAAATATTTAACTCTGTGTTGATCTGTGTTCTGTGCTGGTAATACACCGGAATGTCAGTTTATGAGTGTATGAACACAATTTTGAACACAGGAAAATGTGTTCAAAAGTCGGGGGTTGTCTTATACGCTGGGTGTTGCCATCGGGGGAGGATGGTTTGTTGTGGTGCTCAGGGGGTACTCCTGTCACAAGCCGACTGACCCAGCCCTGAGGTTTGCTCCCCTGATCCGTGCTCCCCGCATTGCACGCTGGCTGACAGGATCCGACAGAATGAGACCTGCAGAATCCCCCTCCAGTCCCTCCTTCTCCTTCCTGATGTTTGTGAAAGTAGCTGGCTGCTTCTGACGGCAAGTGTGCTCACTAGCGACATTGTGTATTGTGACTTAAATTGGTATTGCAGGGAGATTGAGATTAAAACTAGAACACATTAATTATATTATATTATAATTCATACACAACTGTATTAAATTTTTAGATTTCTGGAGGGTGAAAGTCAGAGTAGACATAACATTTTTTATTTGGTGTGCGTTTGAAGAGAGGTAGTCTTATACGAGGAAAATATCCCAAACTCTATATTAAAGGCTTCCACAATATAAAGGTTATTAACCTTTATATTGTGGAAGCCTTTAAAGTCCCCTCGCCCCTGTAGCTTCTATAGGGGAGATTCTCTTCTGTTCTCCTTTTTTTTTATATAATTCTGGGATGCCGGCTTGATACTTATGTATAGAGGAAATTTCTGTTTTTTGCAATGTACCTTTGCACTTTTGTACTTCCCTGTAGTTCTTTCAAGCGAAGAGATAGAGGAGCAATCGAATCAGAGGATATCTTTTCTTTGAGTTCAGAAGATTATATGAGATCTGGCCAGCCTCAGTTATTTCAATGTTTCTTTTAGCAGGTAAAGTCAGAGGTTAACATTTCTGGTACCACACTTGTCTTCTTAGAAACAATTTGCAGACATCACTGGCTTGAGGAG
>CM070034.1:124011682-124035378 GCA_036250615.1 Ptychadena robeensis
CAGAATTCCTAAAATTCCCTGTAGGGGATGCATCCACCTCAGAAATGCACAGGGGGATGTCTTTTTGGGTCCTGGTACCTGGTGGAGGAGGCCCAAGACAGTAATCAGAGGGGGTTAAGTTGGGGGCTGAACTGCCTCCCTTTAAGTCCTTGGAGCTGTAGTTGTCAGATTTATCTCTGTGGCGCTGGTCTGCGGTGTGCAGATGGTCGGCCAATGCTAGTCTCTGCCACTGATCTCCTGGACAGATTGAAACTTGCAACAAACACATCTCCTGAGGAAGCAATTTTGCTCATGAAATGCGTTGAGATTGGTGCAAGAAATTAGACTGTGAGATGATTTTTGCAACAACTTGGTAACCCATTCCAGATGATTCTGGAAAAATCTTGATGTTTAAATAAATTATAGGTTAATCAATTTTTATGTTTTACATTTTCTGATGCCTTGAAAATCCCTTAACCCAGGACAAAGGAGAAATTTGAACTTTTATGGGGGGGGGGGGGGGGGGGGGGTTGTTTGATTACTCACTATGTTCCTGCTTATGGATCATGAAGCTCTAGTTGTCTCAATTATTACTTGCATAAAATGTATGTATACAGTACCTGTTATAATAACAGTATCTCCGTCCCTCAAGAATGTCCGAGTGTGACCATTGCCAAGATCAATTGGCTTAGATCCTCTCCATGACAGTTCCAGCATTGAGCCAAAGCTTTCAGGGTCCTGGTAGACAAAAATGTTATGAGATTAGTGAAGCAAAGCTAGATTTCTTAATTTGTCAATTAGGCCATTTGTCTCTTTTATAGAAAATGGGAAGCACAACAATAAGTTGCCTGGTGAGGCAAAGCATGGCCATAAAAATGCAAGCCAACAAATTCACTTATGAGTTAAATTATAAGTCTGTAACCAGAATAGCAGGTGATGTGTATTTTACACCTTCACCAATATTGTAATGGAAGTTTTTTCTTTTAGAATAGAGGAAACATAAAGAAAAGTGACCAATAAAACAGAAGTAGCAGCTACCTATATAACATAACACTGTTATTGTCAGAAAACAAAGGGAAACATAATAGTTCTGCAGCTTTATTCACTTAAAAGGATAGTCATGACTGTAACTACTCCTCTAAAACATGAAATAAAATATGATTGTTATTCTGTTCTTTACATTGAGCAGCCATATAGTTGGGCTGTATATTTCATTACTTTTACTAGTCTCAATGTTCAACAATCGTATACTTTTTCAGTAAAGCTGTCTGTTAGAATTGAAAAACAATCCTTCAGCTTGAGTGCATGGGCCTTTTCAAGGCTAAAGCATTGTGCACATTTCTGTTGCTGGTAACAATCATTATTCAGTGTTCCCAGGGAAAACAGAATGAATGAGCACTGTACAGACAGCGCTGGAGAGAGAACAGGAGCACCTGCTGCATCCTCCCACATGTTGGTCATATAGAAAATAGACTTGCTGAATCATAGATGCTAGATATTCACCTGAAACAACCATGATAAATTAACTTGGCCAAGATGGTTACCGTTTATGAAAAGGTACCATATGTTTCATTGTATAGGACACACCGGGCCATAAGACTCACCCCTACATTTTGAAGAGAAGAATTAAGAGTAATAGGCACAGCCATTAACATGTAAAGTGATAATACAACATGTTTCAACAAAGTAAGCAGGTCTGGTCCATGCAGTATTCACTTTATTTTCCTCCAGCCAAGCCAAAGTCCAAGTTCCAGGAGGCTAGGCTTTGCTCTACTACCTCCGGCCAAGCCAAAATGCCAGTTCCAGCAGGTATCCAGGGTTGAAACATCAGCATGTGTCTATATACTAGCGGTACCAATTATCTGAACACACTGACCAAATTAAAGAGAGATACATTTTACACCCATGAACTCCTGTTTACATATGGGAGAAGAGATGAGTCCACTAATATTTTTATTACAATGCAGAATGTTAATGTAAAAACACAAGTTATCTAAATACCTAAATTTACAGAGCATCTGAACAGCTATTTAGATTTGGGAGGAGTCACATTATATATTCTAAGCTCACAACAATAATAGCTGCATGAGTTGATGTTATTTTGAGAGCATGAGTTTTTACATTAACATTATGGATTGCAGTAAAATAAAATATGTGACACAGACTTAGCTCTCCTCCCATATGTAAATAGCTGATCATAGGTTAGTTGCTATTGCCAGATTGAATCTAATGGTCAGTGTGTTCAGAGATCTCCCTCTTGGCACTGACATTTTGGCTTGGCTGGAGGATATTGCTTCCAGGATGTTTGAGACTTAAAAAATTTTTTAAGGGAAAATAGGGGTTGTCTTATAGCAATTATCAGACAGGAAACATGTATAAAAAGCTAAATCTATTGGCAATAGAATGCAGCAGGACAGACCAAAAACAAGCTGTAACACCAAGGGACCTGACAACAATGAAAGGCTTTGGAGAGTTATGATAATATTCCAGAATGTGATGACTAGATTTGAACAAATTATTGTTCAAGAATAAATGTAGATTGATGTTTGTGGGGAAAATATTACATCCCTTGAAAATCAGCTCTAACACAACTTTTGGAGCAAAAATATATATAAGAGCACATATTAATGTTGGGGAAAAGTGAAAAGAAAATTTTTTATTCATGTCACGTGCTCTTCACTCATTAAAAGTATTATTCATCACATTCAGACAACATGGTTCAGGGTTTACCGGTCCACTTATGGTTCCTGATCCCAAAAGATCTCCAGGACGAACATTACAGCCAGTTATTGTATGATGAGCCAGTTGCTGCTTCATAGTCCAGTACATGTACTAGAAGACAATTGATTTATCATTAGAACAAGGACACTGCTGATAAAACACAACTGAAGACTTTTCTACATGTAACTTACCTTAAAGTTAGATCTGCATATGGCTGCTGGCTGCTTCATGCCATCGCCTATTTAAAGTAATGGTAATATTGATCATTATTACAACTAACAATTTCTGAAGAATAAATCATTGTACAATATCTGATGTGATGTTTTCTCTCACCAGTAAAAACCTATAACAAAGAAATCATATGTGCATGGACTGATCAAACACAATCCAACACAATAGGGTGAAGGGGACCTTGCATGTAAGATGCTACAATTGTTCTCTACATTTTTTGGTAATAATGCATGCACAGTAGGGCATTAATGACTTTTGTAAAGTCAAGTCACCGGCCACTAAAGTCTTGGTCTAGTTCAACAAACGTGACATCACCTCCATTTTGCTCTTGAGAGAAAGTCTTGGTCTGAACTCCAATCAGAGGCAGAGACAGCAAGCGCGCAGGACACTGTGCACACAGAGAGAGAAGGTCTTGTGCTGTGTGCTTGCGGACCAGTGTGCATGCTGTCTCTGATTTGCAGTTTTGGTGCGGAGGCGAGGGAAGCAGAGACAAATTTTACGCCTAGGGTATTTTCAAGATATATATGAACAAATTTACATTTAAAAAAATCAAGATATGAAAATATTGGCAGTAGTGGCAGGGAGGCGAGGCAAAATAATCATCCAGGCATACCTGTACTCCCATGGTCCCTTATCTGGTACACACAATGTGAGCTCTATTATTTCAGGGTTGGTGGCAATGTATAATACAGAAACTATTACTTTAGTTATTTTCCTTTGGTCTCAACATTTACTGATTCCTTTCAACAGACTGCCATATAATATTAGGGGTTTGGTGCTTGTACTAATTTTTTTAAATCTGCAGAATTTTAGGTGCTCAACAATTCAGACAATACAGCTATGGACAATTCAACTGTATCTTTAAATTCTTACTTCAGCCTCCACAACAATCAATAATACACAGGCATTAGTCAATGTAAATTACCTTGAAGGCAGACAGACAAGTTAATATTGAATGTGTAATCACTCTTATCCTGGAGATATGGCAAAGGCTCAGGATACTGCATGGGAAGAAATCAATGAGAGGTGAGCTATGGAGGGAAAGCATTCCTTGCCTGACAAATATCACAAAACAGAAATTCTTTGCCATACTTATAAGCCCAATCATAAGTTATATATTACATTTTATTATTTTGTTTTACTAAAGTTAAAAAAAATCTTTCAACTAGCTGACTTGTAAGTTAATTGCAAAGAACCAGAACATGGTATAGTCCGTAAAATTTCTGGGGTAGGGTTGTAGGAACACAAAAAAAACTAAAACAAAATACTGTTGCTCTAGCACATGTAGCTTTTGTATAGATTATGTTGCTGTATTTATAGATTATGTTGAAAGTTAAGTTCACTTTTTACTTGACTTTGAACCTAATCTATGCCCAAACTATATGTACTAAAGCAACATATATTAATTTTTTTAATGTTCCTACAACCCTTTTCTACAACTTCAGCAATTTGTAAATGAAACCATGTTCAGAGGCTTTGCGATTACCCTAAATACCCTGAATATGGTATCAGCACCAAAATTTTGGCGATGTAAGACATTTTTTTTAAATTTACTTTTAACTTACAAAATATACTGGAGTATAAGCTGAAATTGGAAGCACCCAAAATGTGCAAAAAACAGGGGCTTCAGCTTATACTCAAATCAAGAGATGAAAAGGTGGAGTTAATTGCAAAGCCCCTGAACATGTTGAACCTAATGTATCGAAAAAACTTCATGTACATGTGCTAGATCAGGGGTAAGCAAGATAGGGCCCAGGGGCCAGATCGGCCTGTTAGACTTCCCGGCCCTTTGTCGCCTTGTTGAAATGATGCTCCCCTCCGCTTCTTGTTTGCAATGTGTGCACATAATGCCTAGAGGTGTCCAAATTTTACCTTTTACCTTTATGGGGAAGATGACACTGTGGGCGCATCCTCATGGCGACCACAGGACGACCTCTAGGAATTATCTCTGCTCATTGCAATGAATGAGCATTTTTTGCAGGGAATTTAATAAGATAACAACTTCCCTGTCACACGTCTCCTATCTCACGTCACAGTCATCATTAGTGATGCCAGCGATGCATTGAATTTTCACACCTATCGCAGGTCAGCCATCCAAGGCACTTGGTCCAAAACCTTTATCAAATTTAAGAAGCCAATGAGGCCCACAAGTCAAAAAGTTTGCCCACCCCTGTGATAGAGGTATAAATTTTTTACAATGTTCCTACATCCCTTCTCTACATTTTCAGCTATTTTGGAGATGATTTAATGTTCAGGGGATTTGCAAATGACATAAAATGGCTAGTTTAAATAGTAACACACTAAATCAAAAGCTATGTTAAAAGATATGTTATTTCATTTATTAAACTTTTAATTACAAAGCCCCAGAACATGATATCATCACAAGAAGTGCTAGAGATGTAGAGAAGGGATGTGGAAACATTGCAAATAAAAAAGTATTGCTCCAGCATATCAAGTTTTTGCACATAAAAGTTCAAATTTGACTTGATTTTGAACCTAATTTATGCAAAAACTACATATGCTAGAGCAAAAAAAAATTTTATGTTCCCACAACCCTTCTCTACCTTTCCACGATGCCATGATTTTCATTTTTTGACCAGAATATAAGCCAAATTATTTTTTTTTTAGCACAGTTCTTATATTTGCATATATATGATACATCAGCTTAAATTCGGTTGATCTTTTACTTAAATAGATATGGTAATTATATAAACACTACATATGCTAGAACAATTTTTCTTTTGAACTTCTCTACATCTTCAGCAATTCTGATGATGAACCCTTATTCATAGCTTTCCAACTAACTCACAAAGTCAGCTAGTGGAAGTTTTACCACTATAAATGTTACACCATCTGTAACAATACCATCTTCAAACAAAAGCACATTTTACATCTGTTTCTTAAATATATCAAATATCATTTAAAGCTACAAATGGCCATAACGGAAAAAATGGCAAATCTACTCAAATCATTTACTGAGTCTAAAGAAACCTATTGCTGATCTAGTTTTTTCTGCTCACCTGGATTGGATTGGGAAGCACAAATGGCATCAGGGCCTCCATTGGCACCACCCATGGAGATATTGAGGTGGCAAAGTTCTTACTCAGAAAAGGTCCAAGTGGAACATATTCCCATTTCTGGATATCTCTAGCTAAGAGGAAAAAACAATGTTATTAAGACTAAACATTTACATATTATATATATACAATAAACATATAATATACAATTTTATACAACCAAGCCCATAATTTTTCATACCCCTGGCAGATTTTAACTTTTTTTCAACCAGGCATTTTTGTGGAAAAAAACATTCTCAGCTTTTATTTAAAATTGAGCAAAAAGTGTCATGTCCAAAATTATTCATACCCTTCTCAATCAATAGAAAAGCCTTTATTGGCTATTACAGTAATCAAACTCTTCCTATAATTGCAGACCAGCAATGTCGCATGTCTCCACAGGTATTTTTGCCCATTCATCTTCAGCAATGAGCTGCAAATCTTTCAGGTTGGATGGTCTTCTTGCCATCACCCTGATTAGCTCCCTCCACAGATTCTCAGTTGGATTCCAATCAGGACTCTGGCTGGGTCATTCCTAAATGTTAATGCTGTTGCCTGCTAACCATTTCTTCACCACTTTTGCTGTGTGTTTTGGGTCATTTGTCATGCTGAAATGTCCACTGGTGCCCAAGGCCAAGTTTCTCTGCAGACTGCCTGATGTTGTCGTTGAGAATCCTCATGTATTGCTCTTTTTTCATGGTGCCATTTACTGTGATTAGGTTACCTGGTCCATTGGCTGAAAAACACCCCAAAGCATTAGGTTCCCACCACCATGTGTGACAGTGGGGATGGTGTTCTTTGGGTTGAAGGCTTCTTTTTTTTACCACAAATGGAGGAAACATTGTGACCAAACAATTACATTTTTCTTTCATCTGACCATAACACAGAAGACCTGAAGTTCTCTGTCCAGATGAGCATCTGCAAAGGCCAAACGAGCTTTTGTGTGCCTTATCTGGGGAAGTGGCATCCTCCTTGGTCTGCAGTCGTGGTGCCCAGCAGTGTGCAGTGTCCGTTGGATTGTCTTCATTGCCACCAGCATAGCATAGATTGACCAGGATGGCCTTGGTGGTGATACTTTGATTCTTTTTCAGTTCTCCTGGCCAGCACGTGTCACTTTTGGCTCAGTGTGGAACATCTTGTATTTTTTGATAAAACTTTGCACTGTAGCCACTGAAATTTGAACACATTTAGATATGGCCTTGTAGCCCTTTCCTGACTTGTGAGCAGCCACAATGCCTAGCTGTAGGTCCTCACTGAGCTTCTTTGTCTTAGCAATGACTGTCCACAAACCAACTGTAGAGAGCTGCTGTTTTTCACCTGTTGAGTTTATTAAAACAGCTGTTCCTAATCAGGGTAATTAGATGCTTTAGAACAGCTTGGACTATTTGGAATGGTATAGAACTTTGGATTTTCACAGAGACTGTGACAGTTTGTGAAGGGTAGGAATAATTTTGGACATGACACTTTTTGCTCAAATGTAAATTGTCTTATTATCTCTTGGGAGACACCTATGTCATTTCCCATAAAGTTACTTGTTGGTAGAAAAAAAGTAATTTTAAGTCAGAATTTGCCAGGGGTATAAATCCGTGGTACCCAGTAGTGTGCAGTGTCTGTTGTATGGTCTCGATTGTACATATTAAATACAATATATAATGTAGTAATGATCATACTGAATGTATATTTAGTTGATTTTTGAAGCACCAGAATAAACCAATCCATATAATGTGCCCTTCCCTGAACTGTTAAGCGGGCATTATTCCTACCATGCCTTGCTATTGATCAATCACTAAAGCAGATGGATTTCCGCGAGCACACACAGCGGTCAATCAGCAACGAAATTGGCCGCAAATCTAATGCGCCCACCATAAATCGAGCTATATATCGGCCCATAAACTGATCGGCTAAAGAACGGACATTACTTTGGATGGGAACCAGCATCCCCATCCACAGTATATGGCGGCACACAAAAGGGTGCACAGCCAATTCTTGGAACTGGAACGATTTCACAGCAGGCTGTATTCCTCACAATAACTTGCTACTGTCATGTGATGCCATAGACCAGAGAAATATATTGCACTTACAATATAGAAGAACACATGACACTCCTACCTGCTACCTATCATCTTTAGTTTTACCAAAACTGTAATATGGCTCCAATGCTTCAAATCTTCAAAAACATGGCCCATTACTTGCAATAAGCAGGTGCTCACAGGCCCATTAGATTTGTGCTGCTCCGTGTTGCATTCATTTCAACAAGGATCCCCGCATTTACTCAATGTGCCCATTGAATAGGACGCACAGCATTAGAAATAAAAGCTGTTATTAACACTGCCATATGGTGTTAATGGATGCATTACATATAAATTAAATGCAGTGGAGACATAGCCTTACACTGGGCTTTATAGGGGGTTTGTGAATAGTGACAGAGATGTCCGGGAAAGTAAATACAGTGGAGGAAATAATTATTTGACCCCTCACTGATTTTGTAAGTTTGGACAAGAAATGAAATTCTCAGCCAATCAGTATCATTTCATGGTAGGTTATTGTAACATGGCAGATAGCACATCAAAAGGAAAATCGAAAAAATAACTTAATAAATAAAAGATAGCAACTGATTTGCATTTCATTGAGTGAAATACGTTTTTGAAACCCTCTAACAAAAAAAGACTTAATAATTGGTTGGAAAAACCCTTGTTTGCAAGCACAGAGGTCAAACGTTTCTTTAATTGATGACCAAGTTTGCGCACATTTATAGGAGGAATGTTTGTCCACTCCTCTTTGCGATTATCTCTAATCCCTAAGGTTTCGAGCTGTCTCTGTGCACTCTGAGCTTGAGCTCCCTCCATAGGTTTTTCTATTGGATTAAGGTCCGGAGACTAGACTAGGCCACCCCATGACCTTAATGTACTATCTTCTTGAGCCACTGCTTTTGTTGCCTTTGCTGTATGATTTATGGGTCATTGTCGTGCTGGAACACCCATCCATGACCCATTTTCAGTTTCCTGGCAGAGGGAAGGAGGTTGTCGCTCAGGGATTTCACGATACATGGCTCCGTCCATTTCCCGTTAATGCGATAAAGTTGTCTGTGCCCTTAGCAGAAACACCCACCACCCCAAAGCAAATGTTTCCACCGCCATGCGTTGAAGGTGGGACGGTGTTTTGGGGTCCTAGCAGCATTTTTCTTCCTCCAAACACAGCGAGTTGATATGAATGCAAAGAGCTCTATTGTTGGTCTCATCAGAGTCCTCATCAGACCACAGCACCTTCTCCAGTCCTCTCTGAATCATTCAGGTGTTCATTGGCAAAGCTCCAGACGGGGGCCTGCACATGTGTCCTATCCTGAGCAGGGGGGACCTTGCGAGCCCTGCAGGATTTTATCTTGCGGTGTATGTGTTTCCAATGGTTTTCCTTGTTGACTGTGGTCTCCTGCCTAATGTGAGGTCATAACTAACTCCTCCCGTGTTTCTAGGATGCCTTTTTTCACTCACCTTTCTCAGAACCATTGACAACCCCACCGAGGTGAGATCTTCCGTGGAGCCCCAGAGCGAGTCGATTGATGTCCATTTTGTGCTCCGTTGTCACCTTTCTCACAGCTTCTTGCTAATGGTTTTGTAGCCCATTCCAGCCTTGTGGCAGGTCTACAATTTGTCTCTGACAATCCTTGGACAGCTCTTGGTCTTTCCCATGTTGAGATTTTGGATCTTGCTTGATTGATGTGATTCTGTGGACATGTGTCTTTTTATACAGGGGACTTGTTAAGACACTCCTATGAGGGTGACTAATTGAGTAAAGTTTCTAACCACTTCTGTGGAGCCAGAACTCTTAAATGGTTGTTATGTGGTTCAAATTTATTTCACGCAGGTGAAATGCAAATCAGTTTGCTATCTTTTTTACTTCCAGTTTTTTTTCGATTTCATCCTTTTGATGGCTATCTGCCACTGTTACCATAAACCTACCATGGAAATATACTGTTCTGAGACTTTTCATTTCTTTGTCATTGGACAACTTACAAAATCAGTGAGGGGTCAAATAATTATTTCCTCCACTGTATACCTTGTGGCTATCTTGTGTGTTCTTGTGTGGCATCTTAGCACAGTAGAGAAAATAACACATTCATAAAAAATCTGAACAACTAATAAAACTCTAGTCTTACCACTCCAATCGTTCATGAGTACCATGCCAAAAATATGCTCATCAGCTTTCTGAATGGGAATTGCTTCTCCTAAACTGTTACCTGGCCCGACAAAGAAAGCCTGTAATAAAAAAAAACACAATATACTTTTGTATGTAAAGTATTAATCGGTCAACTTCCCATATTTACCCTTTTCTACTTTGTACTTTAACAACTGAAAGTGTCTTTTTGCATTTGCAAAATGTACAAAAAAAACAAAACACTGCTTGTTCAGCCCAACCCAGTCCTGATGTCATGGAGGTGACGAGGGGATATTCTCTAGTGCTTGTTACTACTATTTCCTACTAAAATTAGCCTCTAAGCCAGTCAACATGGGACGATGGTATATGTATCTGTGCCAATATAAAGCTGTACAATTTAAAAAGTGAACATATTTCTCACCATTTCCAACTCAATATCTAGCAGTTTGCTAGCCTCAAATATTGGTGGTTTGTCTGAAATAGGAAATTATTTTATTAGTAATGCAATCTAGCACGAGGCATACCAGAATGTAGGCATCAATGAACACCGCAAATACAGAGATTTACCATCGTTTGGCCTAACTTGCCCCTTCGGCCTGCGAATTGGAGTCCCAGATACCACAACAGAAGATGCTCTTCCATGATAGCCAACTGGAAGGTGCAGCCTGTGTAAAATGTATAGGTAAAAACATGTACAAATTGAAATATATTATCTTTAGCGAGTAACTGACTAGTTGAGTTGTAGTATGGAATAAATGGGGGCAAGGGACCACAATAGATTTAATACATGAGTAAACACTCTATGAATACAGAGATGGGAAAAATAAAAGGCACAAATGTTATTAGCACAGTAGTACACATGAACACTTGTGTAGGGAAACGTGATGTTATGCCAGAGGTATTGACCACTGATGAAATAGCTCTTTCTGTCAAGTAGAGATGCAAACCACTAAATATATTAAAAGTAATGAGACACCAGCTGTAAAAGAACGGTGTTAGACATTGTGTGTAGGAGCTGCATGAGGACACACAAAAGTGTACAGATCTGCATGTTATACAGCTACAGGATACTACATTCAAGTAGGGGACAAGAAAAAGGTAAATCACCCCATAGAATGGAGAGGAATAAACTATAATGAGAGATTTGTCCGGAAGGGTTTTTCCCAGGAGAAAATAAGGTTTTGTTGAGGTGCCGTTATGGCCATGTGGGTATACTTTAATCTGCTATGGTTTGGCAGTAAATGTCCATGAAGGGAGCACAGCGTTAACAAGACTTCTCCTTAATAATTGTTCGTGCTGAAGAAGTGGCGGGAGAGCCATGAAGCACGTAGATGTAAGCTTGCTTTATTCATACCAAAGAAAAACTTTGGGCGAACTGACAAAACATTAATTTCTCCTGAGAAAAATCCTTCCTGACAAATCTATCAAGACCACGAAAAAGGACAGCGCTTCCACTCAACTAGTCCCCAGTATCCCAAAGGTAACAGAGAGTGACCATACAGAAATAAAAAGGAACCAGACGCAGAGACAAAGGAAGACATGTCTCATGTCCATGAGTACATATCCGGGTCCAAGCAAACAAAAGAGTTACTAAAACTTTCTGAGTTTTCTTTCATAATAAGAGATGCATTTTATGTCTATGAGTACAAGACATGGATTGAGCTAAATTGGTGCTGCTGGTCTGATCCCAGATATCCCAAATGTATAAAATGCTGTCAGGGCCACGGGACCCCGGCGTGACTTGCATTTGCAGTCATGCACCCCCTCTCGCCTCTCTTTCTTCAACATCACCCTGCAGGCCACCTGACAAGGGGGTTGCAGTAACACAACCTTTGTTGTCACGGAATGTTTTCGCCACAGCAGGGTTTCCCATTTCAACAAATGTTCACGACCCTCTTCCTGCTAGCATTGGGGGATCTGCAGGGCCTTTTTAACTGACCTGAAACCTGCTTGGACTTGACTATAACTCTGCTTACCACTTCTGGATAAATAATTTGGACTCTGACCCCTACTTTGAACCTGACAGTGTTCTATTGTCATCTCTTCTGGTAATGTGTCTATACTGTGGTGGTTGGTGTTAGCATCTGCCCAGCCTTGTTTTTTGTGGGCTCCTTGTCCCTTGTCAGTCCCTATTCCTGGACCACATAGTTTGCGCATATTAGACCTGGGGCCATCTGAGTGCTTGGACAGCACAACTAGCCTCCCAAGGATGAGGGGGGCTTTTCTATAGGTGAAGACGGCAGTGAAGTTTGGGGGATTGCCATCTGGCCTACACTGTCACCGATCCAGGCCTCACAAATCCATGATACAAGGTCAGGGAAAAACCACTGTTCTGCTTACTATACAAAAAATTCATTATCTCTGAGAACTGACCTATGACAGAACAAACATTCACAAAGGTTAACTTGCACTCACCAGTTTGGCATCAGAGCATTTTCTTTCCCTCTAAACATAATACCCACATTAGTAGCATGATCCCTTGAGGAATAGAAATCCGTATAATCTCCTACAAAAAACAAAAGAAAGCAATCCAAGGGTTCCAATGAAATGGATGGGAAAATAGCCCACATGAATTCAAGCAACTATAATACAAGCATACTAGAATGCGAGGTATACTATTTCTGTAAAGCTACCCATACGCATATCGATTCTGTGATTAATTCCTGAATGATTGGTTGGCGTGCGCGTTTGTTTGGGAATCGAATGCATCCACCTTGAGCGATCGACCCAAAAAGGTCTTGCAAAAAAAAAAAAAAATCAAACAGGTATCCACAAAGTCTGTATTTTCCTGTTTGATTCCCATTTCTTGGATGCGGATTCTCATTCCCCATCCAAAGTATCAGCCAAGGATTGATTCCCTGAACGATCAGTGAACGTTAGGATCCATTGTTCAATGATCAAAGGGGAATATATACGTTATTCTGTTTATAAAAAAAAAACAATTTTATGGATAGGTTCTAATAAATTCACAATAAAAAGACTGAAAGTCAATATGAATAGCTAAACATTTGCAGAGGCATTTGAAAAAAACGGAAACAGAGAATGATTCTAATTGAAATTTTGTTTGCAAATGTATACAATATAAAAGGAAAAAATAAAGTCAATATGATATACCGATATTTGCTGGGAGATGAAGTCTAGCCTTGGATTGTGGAATAAACGCTCTACAAAAAAATGTAAAATGAAATAGTGAATTTAAATAGAATAATATGAAATAAAATGTAAACATTGCACAGGCCCCAAGTACACAAAGTGTGAATAGAGATCATAGTACACACATACTAGAGATGTCACCTTTGTACACATTTATTATCCTATTCAGCAGAAGTAATGGCTACTGCAATGTTACAATATGGTGAATAATAACTTATAGCTAGTCCTGTCTATTCCTCCCAATTTAAACTGTTTCGGTTAGTTGCTTTGGTATACAAATTTAGTTTTCTGGAAACTATTCACAAGGTGCTGCTTGTATGTGCCATATGGGGAAGATACTTAATACACTTCTGTCTTTGGAGTGTGTAAGAGCAGCAATGTTCGGGATTATGAGGAAGGACAATTGTTTTTTGACCAAAGTATTGCTATGGTCAGATTACTGCTTCAACAGATTAATTGATTGATTGTGTTCAAAAACAGCTCAACTGTCTTAAATCCCTTAGAAAACATTAGATAATTGACCTTAGCCAGTGGTTCCCAAACTTCCCTTGCAGGGCCCCCTTTTCTATTTAGGAACATTATTGAGACCCCCCCCCCCCCTATTCAAAAACATGTTAAGAATGAGGGCCAGCGACCCCCTGGAATACCTTTGCGCCCTCCAGTTTGGGAACCACTGACCTAAGTGGTATAATGAAGAAAGATATTATATGCCAGTATTTCTGTCCAGGCTCACATAAGAGAATGTAAATTTCATAATTTTACTGGAAAAACACAATGGTCATGATCTTAATGAAAGTATTCTTATAGTTACCAATTTAAACATTATGGAGACATTATGGAAACTCTAAAGCTGTAAATGATTTATTCACTTACTGAGGGTTTACAGGACTTCAATACAATCAATACTACAGTATATCTTGTATAGTTAAGGCCAATACCTCATGGCAACTCTTGATCAAAGAGTAAAGTTAAGTTCAATATATACTGTGAAGGTTTAACGGTAATGTTATCTTAATCGGAAACTCAACAAAAATAATTAGCACATATAAGCACCAGCAAGCCCTGATCTAACACAGGGAATAAAAAACAATGTGGAGCTGAGGACATAAGGCTTGGTTCTGTGTGGGTAGTGAAGGTCCCTTTTTCAACTATATTCTAATGATAAAGTAACCCTCCTTTTGTGCTACATTTATACATTTTAGGACTTGTGATATATCATTTCTGCCATTATAAAGGACTGGCAACATCCACAACTCATTTATGAATCAGATTGAATTCATGTGGACATTATTCTATATATAGGGGAGTTATATAAATTATATAAATCAGATCTCTTTTCTGAATCATCCTGTATATCACAGTTAAGGAAAGGGCAAGAAGTAGTCTGTCAGGGTAAGTAATTGGGGTGACTGACCCTACTACTAGGTATACAAATGTCCATTGAAACAAAGGGGGTTCAGTGTGAATAGCACTATGCCCTCTCACCTGGCATGTAGCTCTTTGTTGTCCCGGAGTGTAGATTCAGAGGCTGCTAGTAGCTTTTGAAGAACTTGACGTGCTTCTTTCCATGCTTTGTGTCCAAGGCCCATAAAACTATTTAGAGTTGGCTAAAAAAAAGTAATATAACATGTATATATTGTGTTACCTTTATCAGCCTAAAGATGATTGCAAAATAGATCCATGCATGTGACTTCTTATTGCTATTTTAAATTAGCCACACTGCAGCTGCAGAGTGGTACAGTACCACAACGCAACATGGCTAGCATTACACAGATTTCCTGCTTAACGCAGTTTTTCAGGCGCAGCGCAAGCCTCTGTCATACACTTATATAGTAGACGCAAGCAGAGCCCACTTAAGGTAACAGACGCGTGTAAATAAAATTTATCAAAAATGTTGCCTAGTGTAGCAGTGGCTGCCGTACACCACCGCCTCCCTTCTTGCCGTTGCAGATCTGGGTGCCCTGTTTAGCGGTGATGCTGTTGTTTTTACACATTTCCTCAAACACCAACGTGTATAATTTCCTGGGATTTAAGGTATGTGTCATGTGACCTGGCTGACCCATAGTGGACCTCTTGCAGCTATATATGGAACCTATCAGCTTTGCCTCAGTATTAAGGTCTCTGTGTAATGCTAAGCACTGACTGCCATTGGTGTTCCTGTGATATAGAGTCCTGCCTGTATTCTAAAACTGCTACCTGTTAACACTTACCTGTCTGCTGCGCTGCCTGCCCTGTTACACTGTCTGGCTGATGACACCTATGTTTCTGAAGCCTTCTCTGCTGTCCCCTGGACCAGCTGCCTAATGTTCCTACCCTCCCCTTGGGAAAGTCTATCCCCACCTTAAGATTGGGTTCACTTAGAAAACGCCCTTAGAGGAGGTAGGACTTGTGGCACAGTGGGTCCACACCTGCTGCTCCGTGACACCTAGTGATGAACAAAGGCACACATGTCCAGCCTGTGTGATAACCATAGCTCTTTCTATAGACTCAATGGATAGTCACAAAGAACAGGAATTTAGATACCAAAGCGTATACAAGGAAAGAAAATTGAGTGGAAAAAATACTGCTAGTACATGGAAGCAATTGTAATGTCCAAGATAAATGATTATTATCAAGAACCACAGTAAGGTATTTATTGACTTCTCTAGGAAAATTCACCCTACTTGTCTTAATGGCCATTGTCTCCAACCTTTATGCATAGGTTAGAGCAATACTTTACATTGTTGCTACAACCCTTGATTATATCTGCTGCAATTTTGGTGATGATATTATATTTTAGGGCATTTGTAATTACCATAACTCACAAAAATGACACACTGAAACAGTACATTTGTATACTATACCTCATTAAATACAGCTTGGTGTCCTGACAAGAAAGGCCCATTGAAGAGATGACTGATGACACTAAGGTCCAAGATTTGGTCACCAATGGCCACCCCTATCCGATGCCGGGGCTATAGAAAAGAAAAATAGTATGCTTAAAAAGATTTATTTTTAATAATACTTTTTATATCTATAAAGTTAATATCTTTTGGAAACTTTTGTCACAATTTTTATAGTAAACACAGCTTCTTTCTTTTTGAATACATTAAATATGTGTCCCAATGCTTCAGATTTTCAGTGTATAACAACAGGTAGGATGTGTAAGGAATAAATCTGCAACTAGGTGAGGTTATAATATGAATGCTATCGTAATAAAAAAAATGATCAATGAATATATACCCTGTTTCCCCGAAAATTAGGCATCCTCTGAGAATAAGGCACCCTTACATTTTTGCCTCATGCTGAAATATAAGGCCTCCCCCCAAAAATAAGGCACCCCAAAAGATGCAGTACTGTAATTTTAGACAGGGGGGATCAGAGGGGGCAATCAAAATGACACAGGAGGATCAGAAGGGGTTACTAAAATGGTAATCCCCCCCTCTGAGTCTCCTGTGCCATTTTCATTACCCCCTGTGCCATTTTAAGTAATCCCCCCATCCTGATACCCCAGTGCCTTACACATCTACATGAAAAAATAAGACATCTCCCAAAAATAAGATGTAGGGCATCTTTGGGAGCACAAATTAATATAAGACACTGTCTTATTTTCGGGGAAAACAGTAAAACAAGAGAAACATGGATCAAGGAACCATTCCAGAACAAGATTGAGAAAATGTGCTGTAAAAGAATGCTTAATGATGCAGAATTTGTAATTATTTATATAATTCAAGATATCAATTGGTTGGTTCACACACTGTCAAACAATCATTGTTGTGTGTGATACATCCAGACTGCACATCCATTTAGAAACAATTTGTTATTTAGTGGAACAATATAAACCCAAATTCAATGACACAAAAGCAGAAATACTATACTGTTGATGTGCAGAATACTGGTAGTAGAGAGACCTCTGGTGCTCAGATATAAAAACGATTTATTGTGCTTTCTATGTGTGCTGTTCATTTCTAATACATCATCCTTTTCTATCTTTAATTATGATAACCTATTTGCTTTCTTAGCATACTGCAGGGGTGTCAAACTTAAATACAGAGCAGGCCAAATTTAAAAACTTGAACAAAATCTTGGGCCAACCTTGATATTTTTAAAAATATATAATTATAATTATACTGCAGGCCACTTTTGTGTGCGTAGGGATAGTAGAACACATGGACTGCCAATTAACTGCACAGTTTATACAGTATGTGTAGTCCATGTATGTCCTCACCTTTCATGTCCTTAATTCTTAAGGCTGCCATACACGGCACGGATTCGTGCCGGATTCCGGCGCGATGGATTCCGGGCGCGTGCACGCGGATCCATCGTGCCGGAATCCTCTGCAGCCCACCTTGCCCGTCCGACCGCTTCCGATGGATCGGGGGCACAGAATCGGATCCGAGGAAGAACCAACCTGTTGGTCTTTTCGGGTCCGATTCTGCTCTGATCAGGGGGCATTGCGGTCAGGGAGCCGATCCATCGGACACGGATCCGGCCGTGCAAGGTGGGCTGCCACGATCGGATTCCCTAATTGGCTGATCGTTCTCATCTGTGGATGCCGCCGGAATCGCCGGAATCCATCGGTGCTGAATCGATCAGCCAGGGAATCCGTGCAGTGTATGGCTAGCTTTAGATCTGTCTAATACTTTAGAGGTGGACCCCGTCTAAAGCTTGTCCCTGTCCAAAGTACAGGTATGTCTCCTCAGCTCCATTAGCGATCCGATGGGGCTGAGGAAACAGAACCTGCAGTCTGCAGCTGCCTGCTTCTCTCCCTCAGAAGCTGTGAGGGGGAAAGGGCAGGTGCTAGCAGCTCCTCCATTTCCCTTTGTGCTAGGCTGCCAGCTCACAGACAGTGTCAGTGGCCTGGCAGCGTCTTCTCACGGCTGGCGTCCCTAGATTCTGTCTGCCGGGTCCCCCTAACTGCATGTGCCCTGACGGCCCGACGGACAGTACTGGCACACAAAGGGTGCCCGGCCTATGGTGACCCAATGTTTTGGATGGTTGACGACGCAAGATGACGTCATTACCCCTTAGTTGAGGAATGGTAACGGACATAATTGTGCTGGAGGGGGGGGGGGTATGCTCATCACCCCCTAACTTGGCTGGCCAGGTTTGCCGGAAGGGCCAGGTATTGCTTGGAGAGGGAGGCCACGCTGTTGGGGGTCTGGTTGTGGATTGAGGTTATGACTCCCAATTCATTATTCAATAATATGAGCTCCCCTTTTCACATGCAGGTAAGGGGTCAGTTCTAGGCCCTGGAGTACACTAGCAATTCTCTGACAGTCCATGATTTGTGTCCTCTCAGCCCTTTTCAGGAAATTGGACACCAGAAGCCTTCCTATACTACACTGCAACCTATATAAAGCGCTCTCCAAATTCCTCCTTACACACAGGCAGGAGACATGATAAGAACTGCCAAATGTTTTATTTTAATTATTTTTTGTTTCAGACACAGGAAAAAGTTTCCATTCAATAATAAGATTTTTATTTCCCTGCCATTTGTTGTTTTGGGAGATATTCTCTCCTTTCCTGCCACTGTGACACAATTAATAGGCATTGTAAAGCAGTAAGTGGTAATAACTCGGAAATTACTCACACTAAAAATATGAAATACATGGACACTAAGTCCCTTTTAATTTTGTGTTTCCTCTTATAAATGTGCTTTTTGTTTATTAATTCAAGAAAATTGGATTAAGATATCAAGACATGCAATTAAAGACATGGGGTGGGTAAGCTTTTTGACTTGTGGACCACAATGGGTTTTCAATTGTGACATAGGAGCAGGACCAAGAGCCTGCAAGGGCCACCCGGCATAGGGGTCCTAAGCCCTCGTAGCTAGGACAGGATATAAAAAAAAAGAAAATACATTAAAAAAATTAAATAAATAGAAGGTTTTGATAGAGAAGATTAAACATTCTATTGCAGCAAACTATGGACTCTAGGAAACAATCCAAACAATTATCCTCTAGGTGTTATCTTCACTTATTGCAGGGAATGAGGGTCAAATTAAAAGGCTAAAGGGACAGTTTTGGCCCCCAAGCCACAGTTTGCCCACGTCTTACATAAACCCTGTTACGTGTATTAATGGAACTGCAGTCAACATATAATCTCTGTTACCAGCTTCTAAGAACAGAATTCTGTTTAAAATAAGCCCCAAACAGTAGAAATTGGTTAACAAAGAAACACAAGAAGGCCACCACATGTCAACCATTTGGTGGCACTCCTTTGTTTCTTTGTAAACTCATTTTCAGTCAACCTACATTTTAAATTCTCAGATGACAACACTTAACATTTTATGACTTTATAATTATTTGCATTCAAGGAAAACTCAAATGCTTTTTAAACATAGGGATAGAGTGTGGAAGATTCAGGCCATCTGTCATGTGTTTTGTTTTTTGCTGTAGAAGAATTACCCTCTCTGGTTGACCATCCCTTAACCATCCCTTAATAAACCTGTAAACAAGCTTTGTGTACTAACCCGAGGTCTGGCTTAAATACACCAAACACACCACAATTCTACTGCACAATTTTTTAACAATCAACTTCAGTTTACCCAAAATGATGTAAGGCTATATTTATGTGGTCGCTTGTATACACTATGTATACAAAATATACTACATTTAATATACTAGTAGTAAGGGCCAGTTCCCACTAGGGGTAAGCTTTTGGCAACACACAAAATTTACTATGTGTATTGCTGTATGCTATGTTTGCTGGCCAATACATTAGGATGGGAATGGCCCACCGCGCAATTTCAGGTTGTAATAAAGAAATTCCAGCACACCAGCTCACTTGTAGTGCATTGCCACACAGTGCAAAGACATATGGGGAAATGTACCGAGGTTACACACCACAATACAATGAAGAAAGAGGAAATAGTCCTTAAATTCATCTTACAGCAAACCCTCACTCACCTCTATAACTTTAGGCATTTTGGAAGACTGATACCAGAGCAAATATATCTAAGTTGTACAAACTGTAAAGCAGGCTCTTTCACATTCTGCACCTACAAGTGATTTGCGATTCTCCATCCATTGATGATGAACAGGCGATCGGGTATCAATATACAATTTCAGGGCACAGAACTGAACCTCTGTTTGCATTAACTGATGATGGCAATACAAATGCAGTATGTGATTCCAATTGGCTTCACAGTGCTTGTTGTAATATCATATCATCAGCATTGACAACTGTATTGATCGTGGAAGGGGAGAGAAAAAGTGTCTAGCTGACAAGAGCAGGAAAATGCTTACCCAAATGTATACGTCAAGTCAAAACAAAGTTATTGCCTGCAGAACCCAGGCAAGTAAGATATGCAGCAATGGAGAAAATAAATTTTCAGAATGTATCAGGATTCATATAAAATGGGGAAAATCGAGAAATATTGTGTAAAATAAATATTGTGTATCTTCCAGTCTTTTTCCTAATACAGTTCTTTATGGCATTTTTAGGCACCCATACCCCCAATAGGCTGCCAGCTGTACTTGATGTCTCTTGGATTGTAATCCAGAATGGGAAGGGCTTTATTCTCCTCCTGTTTCATAGTCTGTACTGTGATGCTATTTTGTGATTTCATTGTCTCTTATTTAACCTACAGCACTGTGCAACACATTGGCACTTTATAAATATAAGTTAACAATAATAATGTCACTCTATACTTTTACCATGCTACATAGGCAGGAACGGATACATAGGATGCTGCTAAAGAAGTTGAATTCATATAAAGTGTACTGACCTCATCCTCAGTAGAAAATACCCCATAAGGTAAATTGTGGATAGAAAAGTCACAGTCTGCTTCTACAGGGATGAAGGACATGATCAGCAGCGAGACAGTCACAAAGACTCACAAACTTTCTATGATGTACAAATACTCCATCCGACTCCAGATGTGTCACATCAAAGCGTCTGCTTCCTCCTCTCCATCCAATCCTGTTGTGAGGATCTTCTCCACCCCTGACATTGCACTAATCGAAACCAGGATCAGCATGACTCAGCCCATTCCAGGGAGCAAAGTGCACAAAGAGCTTCCCAAAATGTAGTCACTAGCTCAGGCTGCTGAGTACTTTAAATGAATATGTGAAATCATTAAAACTAAGTCACTTCAATGCACTTTCGTGTCCTACTTGCAATATACATTGTATATAAAGCAATGAGATTGTACAAGATAATAAAAGTCAGTAACTATTCAAAGATCCACCAGCACGCACATGACTATAGTACACACTAGTGGATGGGACTACAGAGCACATGTACATTTTTTCCAGAAGCGTTTTGGTTACTTTATTCATCATCCATGTGCTGCCAGGAAAGGGTGTATACTACACGTACTGACACATTTACAAGTGATTATATATTATTAATATATAGGATGTATTAATAGATCATTAATGCCAATTATTTATCATCTCATTGTCTGCAATATGTTTCGCAACGCTATGGAAGATGAAAATAATACTAATTATTTCCTGCAGTGTGGATTGTGTCCCGCCATGATAATATGCAACCTTTGTCTCTATGATTACGCTTCATTAAGTGAAACGCGTCAGACGGGGGTAATCCCTGGAGGGACCCTGCCTGTATGTACTACTATATCCTTATTCTGTGATGTTTTGAATAAAGCCGATGAATTTTTTTCCGGAGTGCGGACTTCAGCTACTTTACTTCCTTTACTTGTATACACGTGGATGAACTGATCCTGCGTAGCCCAGCACCTGGGGGTCTCAAACCGGCGGGATACTTTACCTGAGAGGGACTCTGTGTACCGGGAGAATCTCTTCTGATATAGAGTGCGGTTGTGCGGATTCAACACACTTCAATTTTGCCTTTACCTAATTTGCATCATATTAATTAGAGTGGTTCCCAAGCTGGGGGGGGGCGCAAAGGTATTCCATTCTTAACTTGAGGAATTCCCTCATTCTTAACCTGTGTTTGAATAATCAGGGGGGCTTGATAATGTTCCTTAAAAGAAAAGGGGGGCCCTACAGGGAAAGTTTGAGAACCACTGTATTAATCTAAGCTTTCTGCAGCATTTTATTCTAGAAGATGAATTGGGGATGAGATCTGTGTCGTTATAGTGAAATGCAGGAAGAGGAGGCAGAGATGACAACATCGTAGTTTGGTTGATCATGTTGGTATAGCTCATGTTGTAACATACCTAGATGGTGTAACTGTCCCTACATGACAGTCCTGGGTGCTCCCATTCTTTGTCATACCCAGTAGAAGGAATAGGAACAGGGCTCCAATGGCCTGACAACGCCATGAGATGATGCAGTGTGAGCATACCTTACTGCTTATTGTCACACTAAAGGGATGGTTACAGTATCTCTTTAATGCCTATGTTTAATAATAATATATTGTCTTATAATATTTCAATTGATGCCTCTTTTCTTCTTCATCAAGATTTATTAATGAAACGTTTCTATCTTCATTACATGCCTTATTATAGATCCAGTAATTCATTGGATCCAGCATGGTGCAGTACATAGCTTCATAAAACTGGGGTGGGTGGTATTGGTCACATGGGATGGGGAGCATCCATGTCCAATAACTGAAAGAGGAAGGGGGGAGCTGGAGGAGCAAGTCTTCCTGCCTATGGTCCATCACTATAATTTAGTGGATAGCTGGAAAATGTTACGGGGGGGGGGGGGGGGGGGGGGGGGGGGGGGGGAGCAATGACTTTCATTTACACTTTTAGTTAAGTGATCAGGTGAGATGATGAGGGTTGTCTGTCTTGCTGCAGCTTCTAAAGCAGACAATGTGTGTAATAAAGAATTTTTGGAAAGGAGCATGTACGGTTTACTAAATTAGGCTGTGTGTTAATGGAAGTTTAGTTCAGCAAAATGATATTTGGTAAAAGGGAGACATCTAGTGACTGATTTAATATATAATATACTGTATATCAGGATCACGATTCTTTAGAACAGTGGTTCCCAAACTTTCCCTATAGGGACCCCCTTGTATAAATAGGAACACTATTGAGCAACCCCCCCCCCCCCCCCCCCCCCCCCCCAACATTCAAACTACACAGGTTCAGATGGAGGGCCATTTCACACCAGCTGTGTTTACATTGCAGTATTGTTAGTGTTACAGTATTACTAGTGTGAAATGGTCTTCAAATTTATGGAAATACAAATCATTCAACTTTATTTGGATTTCACACTAATCATACAGAAACAATCATCATTCACATAGACACACACAAAAACACAAAGACAAACATACACATTACATGTACTCTACTTACTGTCTGCTGCTAGTTCCTCCCTCAGCACCCTAGCTGTGCCCCCCACCCCTAAATACCTCTGCCACTTGACTAGAATAGGCCCTAGGGCCCCTTCACCCCTGTCTGATAATATTATTACCACATATCTATACATTATACTTATTTACTAATAAATAAATACACCGCAGACCAGAAGTGGATTTAAC
>CM070034.1:124044236-124072990 GCA_036250615.1 Ptychadena robeensis
CCCCCCCCCCCCCATGTGTGAGAAGGAAGTCTGATGTCGCCTCCTAATGATCTTGTGGCTGAAATCGAATATTGTAATTACCCCCCAATTGAATTGAACACATCAAAAAGAAAATTTGTTTTCCTGCTGTAATGATGGTCCAAAAATTCTGGTAGATCGTATATATTCCTTTATTAAAATAATAAATAAAAAAGGTTAGCTAAACTCAAAACCAAACATCTGACATATTGCAGCTTGCAAGTCCTTAGATGATCCTTGGCTACCTTCACTTCTCCACTGTAGCCACAAAGAGAAGTATGATAGGCACACAGTCTGGACTACATACATGCCTTTCCCCATCATCAGAACATATTATTGTTTTCAGCTTCCTGTTCCTCCTGTAAGGTTTAAAAAAAAACTCAAGACATTGCACATCAGTTTTTCCCTGCTCAAACTGAATGCAACCATCCGAAGATCTGGAAAGTGTTCTCTGAATAATACCTACGAGGCCTCCAAAACCATGTAATATGAGTGACTTTCTAAACAATCAAGTCTACCTGTGTTCAATCGACATTATAGTGACCCTATACTATATAGTTGTTGGTAGATCTAAAGGATATCTGACAGAGATCTAAAGGTGTATGGCCAGCTTAAGACATAGTGAATGGATTAGGAACCGGCCATTGACCAAAGGTGACAACATCCACTCCCCATACAGCAGCATTATCAACTCAGGACATGCATTATACCATACCATGGAATGGGAGAGGTTCTACATTACTCTTTAAAATGCTCTAAGCTCTCGCAAATAAATACAGTGCAGAGCTCAACAGGTATTTCTGCATTTATAAAACAGATAGCAAAACTGTGTCAATGACCTATTAAACAGAACTAAATGAGGACAAAGTTTTTGTAATGTTAATATCCATTTTAACCTGGAAGTAACAAATAATTGTTCCACACACCATGCAGTGGCGGATGTGAGTAAGGGTATGTTTCCACTGCTTTATGGGCTCTGTTGACACCCCCTGCGCTAAGCCATGGTCTCCACGGCAATAAAGTAGTGCATTACGCCAACCTCCGGTCAGCAGACCGCCTCAACGCTGTTGAAACAGCCGGTTCAGTAGGCGTGTATATGGATGGACTCTGTTGACATCCCCATCAATGAATGTGCTCACTGCAGGGGGTGTCGACAGAGCCCATAACGCTATGGAAACATAGCATTAAGCAGAAAATTGGCTGTGCACACGTGGAAACACTGTCAAAGCAGCGGTTGTTAAAAACATAATGGTGGATTGTGGTTTGTAGACAGGAACCCGGGTTCACACTTAATGCTGAAATACAGCCATATACAGACCCTGTTCCAATATATGGAACAACCTACATAAAAAAAAAAACAAAAAAAAAAACTTACCTGAATCTCTTTTTTTTTTGCATTTTAAAAGCTTTAACCCACAAAGAGAGCGGGCACTATTTTACGTTGATCAGGTATAAATACATAGTAAGGCTTTGCATTTGAAAATACCTACATAGACGGCGGCATAGTGACCTCCTCATTAATACATGGGGATTGGATATGGGAGATCCTAGGCCACGATTGGCTCAGTAAGCATGCTTGTGTCAAAGTTTCTGCATCTTATTGACCATCTCCATCAGGTACAACTGCTGTGCTTGATGGACTATAGGTAGCCATACACGGCCAATTACTTCAAATCACTCAAATATTGATCAATTGTAGCACCACACAGCATGATCGATATTAAAACCGATCTATCCTTTAAAGAGTCATTAGCACTTTCTGGCACAAGATGACGCCTGGAAAGAAAAAAACCATTTAAATGTGTACGATCAACAAATATTTACTGACATGTCCAATCACTTTTCGAACAATTTTCTGTTTGGTATGGATCACTTTTGGTCGATCGTGGGCAGGAATAGATTCCCGTTCAATTGGCAAAACAGATTTTTTTTGGTTGACTGAGGGGAAATATCAAACCATGTATGGCTACCTTTAAGGTTCTCACACACATATCGAGTGGGGACCGACAGATGATGTCATCACGCTGCTCTCCATCGCTCACAGTATCGGTGGGCACCCTTTGTCTGCTGGCCGTTAGTTTGAATGCGGAAGACGGTCCCCATTCAAACTAATGACATCAGCCAGAGATTTATGGACATGTCCGTTCTCTGGCCGACCAAGCTTTGTCGCCCCAAGTGGGCTACCGCAATCGGAGGCCGACGCAAGCGTGCATGCACATCGCGCATACACATCGGTCGGTGGCAAAATCGCCGGCACTTGTTGCGCATGTGGAGACACTTCGTTTCAGTCTGCATGCAATGTCCAAATCTGGGCATCTCATTGCCATCTTTCAACAGGATGAGCCACTCGGGAAGAATAGTCTACAGCAGTGGTGGGCAACTGAGTTGATATGGCGGCCCTTGGCATCACTAAAGGGCCACACATAACATTTTCAACCTATACTGACTTGTATAAGCATTTTTTTATGAAAACAATTACAGCAGGCAGAGCTAGAAGACATTATTTTTCATTTTTTAAATAACGTTTAATTTAAATGATACTTCAAGCATTAGGTAACTCTGTAGTGTGGTAATGCACATTTTGTGTCATGTACATCATCAAAGGTTATGTGCCATTGATAATATTGATGGGGAGCATAACCTTCCATTTGGCAGACAGGTGAGTTGCTATGCCCTATGCATTAAGTTAGGTCTTGGGGGCCGCAAGTGGGGGACTGAGGGGGGCCGCCAAAGAACGCTTAAAGGGCCGCATACGGCCCCTGGGCTACAGGTTGGGCACCTGGGGTCTAAAGGAGCAGGCTATTGTGTTTACACCACAACATTGTTTCAAATGAATTTGTATTTATTTTTAAACAGTTTGAAGACAGCTTCTTGATATTTATTTGAACTGATGTTCAGCATTAAACACATTTGTTTTACACTTCTTAACAAGTGTGCTTGAACTGTATGTGGTATGACACCAGTGACCTGCTAATAAAAAGTAAATGCCTTAGATGCATGACCAGTCACTGTTTCAAAAGGCAGAGGCTCAGAACACAAACAAGTAAGAAGCAGTTTTAGGAAGTTAACAAGCATCATTTTTTTGCACAATTACAAGCGCCCATGTTTTTTTCATAGGGATTCGAGGTAAAACTTTATTTTTAAGGCTCATTCCGTGCTATAAAAGCAGCGGAGACACGTGGAGAAGAGGAAAAACAATCCCTGCTGCTCCTCCCAAGTGCCAATATACACACTAACAGATATTGTAGCAGCCAGTATTGCTGTGTCTCCGCTTTGATCACCCCCTGCTTTCAGCTCCTACCGCCTCCTAAAGTGCCGATATACACACTGATGAAAGCAGTGTGTATATCGGCACATCTATACAGGCACAGCTGACAACCCAGACAGAGTGTCTTTTCTTAATTGGCTCTATAACATGCACAGACCCTGATTTTAAGGGGGGGGGGGTGAGTTTTATAATGTCAGAATTAAGGACCCCTTCACATTTAGGCTTGAGATGGAAGACAATCAAAATGTGTTCTCTTTCAGCTAAAAGAGGTTTCCTGCTTTCCCATTTAGTCAATGGTCTTGGATTCCTCTTTTAGACTGTCTTTTGTTCTAACTCAGTAGTGGCTAACATGCATGTCTGCAAGAGTGACATGATCCTGACAGCTGGCTGTACCCAATGCACTCAGTCTACAAGAGGTTCCCATAATAGGCATATCGAGCAGACGCCTGATGTCCTATCTTCCTGTATTCATCGCTATGCTGGTGTCCAGGTGTTGGAGACGCAGCGCATACACCTCCCGGAAACAATTTTAGTGGCAACCCACAGGCAAATTTTTGTATTGAAAGATATGCAAGAATAGTTGTCAGATCTCCATACCATTTCTCATTTAAAACAAAATGACAAAAGTATGACACCAGCAAACTCCTACTGACATGGTGCTGTCCATCACAACTGACCAATAAATGTGTAGAGGTGGGGGATTAGGAGCTGGGTCAGCATTTCGGCTGCAAACTCAGCCCAGCCTTCAGGAAGGTGGGAGCCTGCCACAGGAATGTACAGACATTGCAGCACTTCGGTCCATTTTCATCCAGGGCCAGATCACAACTACTGGAGCTTTAATAGTTGTAATGGACCCTGGCTAGGAGGTCAATTAGGACTATTGCCATAGCAAGGTCAAGCGAGAGAACATTCTGTACAAGACAAAGCCAACATGTATTAGCCTTATCATGCTCAAGGAAACTATACCAAACTTCGTTCGATGTTAAGCTAGCCATACACACATCATTTGTTAGAACAATTTTGGATATAAGCAACTTGTGCAATTTAACCTCCCTAGCGCACTGCCCGTTTCGAGTACAAAGTACACTGCCTCTCACTTCCTCCCTCCCGCTGCTGCTCTTCACACAGCCGGTGTCATTGACACCAGCTGCGTGGGCGGGAAAGCCGGCGCTCCTCCATTAACATGGAGGTCTGCCGAAACCCCGGAAATGCTGCAGCGATGAAGACAATCGCAGCAGCTTTCCAGGTAGACCCAATGCCGGCTTCCCCTGCGGTTGAGGCGAGCCTGAACAGCAGACAAGCTGGGCTCGTCTCAACCGCTAGGGAGGTTAAGGGCTTGTCCCCACTTAAGCAATCGCCTGTGACTGGTAATCCATTATAATTGATGTTCCTACCACACAATGTTGTCATTGTAAAGCAGCTTCCTTTGCAGTTGCCTCACGAAAAAGGTCAGCCTGCTGCTGTGTGCAGGAGCTTGTCAAATATTGACAAACTCCCTCATGTTATCCTTGTACAATAGAATTACATTTCCCAGCATGACACTTTCTGTTTTATGCTCGATTTGGATCAGTTTTGGTCAGATGAATGCAGAACCCAATCGATTTCACTATTCCAAAAAAAAAAAATATATATATATATATATTTATTCCTAATCTTCAATGATTAACACATCAGCAACACATCCATGGATATTCAATGGGAATGTAAACACAACAGTCGCACAATGACATTGGCACCTGTGTAGCCCTATCATCGGTCATTAAAACTCATTGTATGTATCAAAAACTGGACCCCTTGCATTTCTGCCAGTTTCTTCATGTTTTCTATGTGTCTGCGTGAGTTTTCTCTGGGTACTCTGGTTTCCTCCCACACTCAAAATAAATGCCGATAGGTTAATTCACTTTCCCCAAAGGTGTCTCATGTTTGTTATACCTGAATTATGATGACCATACACGCATTGATACTGAAAGAATGCTGTGTGCATACACATAAATCTGTGAATGACCGCTCAGGGATCGCTCAGAAGAAGAAAGGTGGAATGGGGTCAATTACCTCTGCCAACCGTTTTGTTGAAATCTTTAACACTAATGTATTAGACATATAAGCCACATTTGCTGATCTAGCTCAAAAATTGTGCACGCCTTCTTCGTGTTCTAATTCTCAGCCTGTTTAATTGCCAATTCAAAGTAAGTATGCAGTTAATATATCAAGTCAATTGCTGAACAGCTTGTGTCCACCTATTAGAACCATTAAAGCAAATAAAATCAAGGATTAAAGATGGCATTCTCTGAAATTAATTCAGGAATGGGTCTTACAGAATCTCTCAGTAAAAAGTTCCATTTTAAAAGCATCATTTAACTCCAGAGTAGAATGTAATGACTTTCAACGTTGATTTCAAACAGCCAGAAACCCGCTGGCCGACTTCAGAAAGTTAAAGCATTACTTGAAGCTTGTAGAAAACCTGGAGACTACTTCGCAGAAGTGTCAATATCTTCAATAAACTCTGCGTGCAACACATCTAAAAAGGCCTGGAAAAGGAGAAAAAAAAAAAAAGTTTACATACTTACCTTATGCTTTGATTCCATACTGCAGCAAGTGAATGATGACCATAATCCAGTGATATTTAAGAAAGTTAGTTTTCCTTTGATGTCCCACCTGACTTTTCTTTTACACAGGCAATAATGTTAGAGCCCTTGGTTTTGGGTAAATATTTCTGATCATCAATTTCTTGAAATAAAAAGTAGTTGAAATTGTCCGATATTTGCCACATCTACACAAAAGGGAAGTCTCCCCAGAGCCTAAATATCAACATTCTCCCCACAATTCAGCTGATAACATAGCTAATTTGAATGAAATCTGACATTTAAGTAATAGAGCGCAAAAGGTTATAAAACAAAATAAATATCATCCTAGATTTAACTTCGCCAGCGAAGTGGGTAGGGAGGCCGATGCCCCTTCATTAACATGGAGGTCTATGGTGTGCCCAACCCGGGAATGCTGCGGTGATTTAGAGAAAATCGCCACAGCTTTGCAGGGGTATATTGGGTTCGCCAGATCTCTGCTCTTCTAGCGCTTGGGATGAGCCCAAACACAGAACAAATTGGGTTTGTCTCAAACGCTAGAGAGGTAAAACTACAGGGGGCTTTGTGGTAAACTGAGACAACCCCAGTCTGCTTTGCTTGATGTAAGAAAGCTCTTACTCCCCCCTTGCATCTATGTTCCCATTTATCCAAGTATAAGATAGCATCAAGACATCTTTAGAGCTGGCCATACACCTTTAGATTTCTCTGTCAGATATCCTTTAGATCTACCAACAACTATGTAGTATAGGGTCCTCTGCAATTAAACACCGGTAGACTTGATGGTTTATAAAGTCCCTTTTTGGTAAAAGAAAAAGTAGATGTAAAGGAAATCTGACAGAGAAATCTAAAAAGGTGTATGGCCAGCTTAAGGGTCCCCATACACCTTTAGATTTCTCTGTCAGATTTCCTTTAGATCTCCTTTTGTTTTACCAGAACCATGTGATATAAGGGACTTTCTAAACCATCAAGTCTACCTGTGTCGCAGAGGACCTGGCACTACATAGTTGTTGGTAGATCTAAAGGATAATCGGACAGATCTACAGGTGTATGGCCAGCTTAACATTCCAAAACAAACCCAGTTGGATGTGACAAACTTCCACAACTACTCTCCCCTTATGATATCCAGTCTGGATTTCTCAAAATAAGACTGATCAAAATTCACAGGTCTGAGGTAAACAGAACATCCAAGCAGGAAATCAAGCTTTTACTTTTTATTTAAATCAAACGGATATCAACATAAAACCTTCCAGTGAGAGACCAGTACATGGTCAGTGCTCACACGTTTGATTATTTCTACTATAAAATTGGAACAAAAATATTAAAGAATTTAATTTAGAATGTTTTCAGGCCAAAAAAAGCAAACGGAAGGCCTAGGGAATACATTTTCAGCCCGGTGATCCAGCCTGAAAAAATATATATATTTATATATATTTATAAATGGAGCCTCCACCCAGCCCACAAGACCTTACTCATTTATTCACCTCCCCCCCCCCCCCCCCCCCCCCCCCCCCCCCCCCCAGAGGCAGATCATAACTAACTCAACCCACTATTGTAGACTGGGCTCTCAGCATACACATGCAGGACCTTCTGGGGAAGGATCAGGCCCAACACTAAAATTCAGTTTTTTCCTTTCTATAATTAAAGATATTTGTAATCATCCACACACAATCACACAAAAGATGCAGAAAAAAAAAAGCTTCTTAGAGCACGCTCCTCTGATGAAAAAGGACACTTCTCCAGAGCTCAGACATACAGAATTAAATTGGTCCAATAAAATGCTGATCCTTTTGCATCAGGATAAATATAATGGATTATGGAGTCAAGAGCTTGAATCTAGAGGTGTAAAACCCGAGCCAATCCAGAGAGGAGAACGCACTCCGTCACATAATCTGTCCCTCTAAAGAGAAAAAACTAGCCAGACTGCTAAGGATGGAAACCTGGAGAGGATTTAATAAATGTACTCAGTTTGTTTCCGGTTTCATCCTGGTTTCAGGGAAGGCTGCAGTAAGAAAGGAGAAAAAGAAAAAAAAAAAAGTTGGAGCTAGAGTAACTGTGTCCCTGGATCCAAATGACCAGGTGAACTCAAAGGATGTGTCCCATATTTGTCCACAGAGATGGTGTCGATTGGGACACAGATCTTCTCCTCTTCAAATTTTCTGAATCTTTTCCCCCACCACAACTGGGTTTTCTTTCCTGATCTTTGCAGCAGCTTCTGCTTTGTAGTCAAAGGAACAACTGTGGACATCAGAATAGCGGTGGGTACCGCAGAATACATTTCCACACCGGCATTCAAATCCTGGAAAAACAAGAGCATACACAAGTGTCATTTTTTTCTTAAAAATCAGTTAAGGTGCGAGTTCTGAAGTACATCAATACATTTCACTGTCAATATGGGCTAAATCAAACTACAACAACATCAACAGCTTTAGGCACACATTGCACAATCAAGTTCCTTGAACAATGGAACACCTCACCCTGTGCTAAGAATGGCTTCCATCTTGTTGCAGAACACTTTTTACCTTTTATTTTAGAACACAGGAACGGTTATTACTTTTGTCTTTGTGCAATTCTCTAGACTGCCTTACTAGGATTTTTTAAAGGGGACCTACCACCTCAGCATCTGCCTTCTATTATCGGCACCAGAGGGCAGGTCAAAAGTAAAGAATAATAAACTTACACACACACACGGGAAGTTAGACGTCACTTCTGACATCTACCTTCCCATGCGCCCCCACAGCGGTGGTGGCGGAAGCGAGACAGTAACATCTTGCATCTCCCTCCTCCATCTTGCAGTCTGGAACCACACCGGCATCAGGAAACGCTGCGCTAGCAGCGCCCCAAATAAGTGTTACGGCCAGGAAGACACAACGTTAGACATTCCCCAGACACTTACCCGGTACCCATTTATGTGGGAACACAGGGGCGGGCAGGTACTTTCTGGGTTGGTGCCGACACCTAGCAGCCGGGAAAATGTGAATGCCGTCTAACGTCTTTAAAAGCTTATTACACGCTTCAATCTCCATTTTCTTTATATATACATACACTAACAACTTTCCTAAGAAGGAACTTAACTAAATACCAAGATATGTACTGAGGACTGCAGCAACTCAGGTGCACAGAACATATTAAAGCGAATTTGTACAGCCGCCATCAAAATGGCTGTATGTTTACACAGACTAATTCCAGTAAGCAAACACTAAGAAATGCAGCCAACTAATTTTAGGTTCAATCATGTTTAAAGAATCTACCATATATTTTCGACTATAAGACTCACTTTTTCACCCCCAAAATTGGGGGGGGGGGGGGTGCCTGCGTCTTTTGGCCCAAATGCGCGGCCCCAACGGCCACGCCTTGCCTTCCCGACAGCTCTCCCAGCAAGGAGATTAGCCGGGGAGCTGTCAAGAAGAGAGATGCCGGACGGTGTCCAGATCTCCCATCTGAACTGTATAATTGCTTATGCCAACAGAACCCAGAACCCTGCCGGCATATGCAATGGAGAGGGATAGGTGAACTGCAATCACTGCAGTTTCCACGGACACAGGGACAACCATATCGGGAGAGCAGAGAAGACTGGACAGCCTGCCCCCTCCTTCTGATCAGTGAAAAGATGACGTCATGTGCTGTGTGAGTGTACTGCTGCTAGTGACATCTACTGGCTAAATTGAATATTGCATTCATTCAATCCATTGCATTAACCCAATGGATGTGAAAACTTGTTATAGTTTATTTTCTGTTTTTCTGCTCTAAAAACTGGGTGCGTCTTAGAGTCTGAAAAATCCTGACTGATGGCAAACAAAATAAAATATCTGTAAGCAAAACCTCTTGAACAGGGACCAAGTAGAATGCATTACCATAAACTTACCTGTAAGTCCCACTTTTTTGCGGCACATATTGCAACGGTTCTTTTTTAGCTTGGCCTTTACAGGAGAGCTTGCCTGCTCCTCGGAAGAATTTTGTGCACTGTCTGAGGGAGAAGCTACAAGAAAACAAGCTGACATGATGTAAAATGGCTTCCTATTTCACACACCTTCCCTATACAAGGATTAAACCCCATCAAAGCAAACAATCACTTACCATTAGCACTGTCTAACGTCTGTTCTGTTTCATTATGCTTTCTCTTGCCCCTTCTTGAGCCTTCTTGCAACACACTGCGCTGACTTCCCCCCTTTTCTACTCTTGAATAACTGAAACCTTTCTCTGAGAGTCTGCCAGAGCAATCTGGAACATCCAACATCAACACCTTCCATAGCTAGTTTCAGAGTAAAACTCAATTTTCTAGCAGTTACTACATCCCCATTACAAATGCTATTTACATCTGTTTCCCAGAACTAGCTTATCACAAAATTATACTTTAAACATGCAAACAATGACCCAATGTGTGCCATAGAATTCTTTAACTTGTGTCCTAGAAGATCATTAACAGCCTTTCATGAAAAGACATTTCAATATACATTGAAACCCTAAAAGTTATCTTAACTTAATTGTATGCGTTTTAAAGGATTAAGGATGAAGGATGAATATCATTTTGAAGCATCTGATTAGACTGCATTGTTGAAATAGCTAAGGAGAAATTAATTGCACAGGATCAATAGTGAATAATCTTATTTGTGGACATCTTCAGCATACCAATGTAGGTATTCATTTAAAGTCTTTACCCTCAGGGGTGGATCAAATTATATAGGTGCATACAGTAGATTGAATTATCATACTTAACCTAAAGGGAACATGCAATTAAGATCGGATAATGTTTAAATAATATCTAACATGTTTGAACAAGAGAAGAACCTTTAGCATTACAAAAATATAAAATTGGGGAATGATTTTCATTTTCCCTTTAGTACATTTACATATGTTTGTGGTTTAATCAATTAAAAAGAAAGTATTCACAGCAAAATGCCTTTAGCCGGATTCACTTTACACCCTTTCCAATCAGCCCATAAGAGAAGGAACATTCCATATGGCAGCACATCATTATCACTATGGAGAGACACATGCTCTTCCAAACTGTGATGTACTGAGCTGAGCAGCAAGGGGGATGCAAAGAAATAAGGTTTTAAACTGAATATGGGGAGAGGTATAAAGAGCCAACTATTTTTTTTCTAACTTTCACCCACAATTTAAAGCTCACTGGAAATTCTTGGGGAAGCCGTTTGGTATCAAGTGATCATGTAGGACCAAGCTGAAAAACTCCCTGTTTTACAGTTTATAAATTAAGGACACACATAACCCCATGTTACATAGAACCACAATAGACAAGACATTTTCTAAATGTAAGATCTCACCTGGTGTCTCGTTTGTTTCAGAAGTTCTGTTCTCTGTTGTTTCCGCTTGTGAAGAAGACACAGATTCTGGGAGTGGCAAGGAACTGGCCAATACAGAAAAAAAGATCACAAAATTGCAATGAAAACATGCCTTTAGTTACAATTTCAGAAATAATATAGGAGGTAGAAGACTTACCTTGCTTGTGGCAAAACTGACTCTTCTGGTTCAGATACCTGAGGTGTAACAGTCTGCTGTGAGGAGGGAACCTCCACCCCACTCCCCATTGAGACAACTAAAAGCAAAACAGAAGAAAAAGCCATTTCAAACGTTAGTCCCATCTATCCTCAAAATGGCACAGTCCACAAGAAACAGGAGCTTTCCTTCCAGAATACTAACAAAGCAAATGGCCTTTTATAGAGATACACTTTATACCATACTGCTAAGCTCCAACCCCTCTCCTAGCTGGACATTGCGTGGGTGCTTGGCAGTCTTTTGTGCGCTACTTTGCCTCAGTCCCTAAAGGTTTTATTATTAAAAGCATTTCAGGATTTGGCAGGTCAGTGTAAGCCAGGTAACGTAGAGGGCAAGGGTACACAAACGAAAAAAAAAAAAAAAAACTCTGAGCTCTGAGACAGGATAGTTCTAAAGGCAGGGAAAATCCTTAACTAGGTTTGGTTTGAAACTGGAAAGCACCCACAATCACAGCAGTTATATACAGTACTACCTGGTGGACTGCTCCTGCCACCGCTGTTGTTTTGCCTCTGTAGATGTTCTTTGTAGCATACTGAACAGAGTCCATTGGTACGTGGGTTACCATAAAATCCACAGCCATTTGAACAAAGCAGTGGTGCCTGGTTATGGTTTGTCTCCTGTGCCATTTTCTTCCACCACGCGTCTAAAAAAATAAAAAGATTCATTTTCGGTAAGTTTGCATTCACAAGGCACAGTGTTTGATAAATCAGATACATTTAAAATTCAATGAAAATGCAGAGCGCACCAAAACACACTGCATTTGCAAGTTATCTTTAGTAAATATATACATTGTATAGTTTTCATACATTGTAAAAAGAAGAAGACTGCAAATAACCTACTCCACCAAATACTATAAGAGTCTTATTGCACCCCAGGTGCCCAACCTGCGTCCCCCCTAGTCTTCAATTTGTGGCCACCGAAACCTAACTGTTAATGCATAGAGCATAGGAACTCGCCTGTGCTCGCCCAGGATATTCTTTGGGAGGGAAGAGGAAGAGAGGGACTCGCTCTGGCTGAGCACATGAAAGCCAATCAGCAACCCAGACAGCGCCTGAGCAAGTCCCTCACCTCTCCTCCACTTCCTGCTCTAAAGCTAGCCATACACGTGTCGGATTCCATGGCCGATTGATCACTGATCCAATCGATTCCGGTGATTTCAGCGGGAATCGGAGCTCCGATCAATCGGCCAATTAAGAGTATCCGATCGCTGCATACCACCTTGTCCAACGGATTCCGGGACGATTCCGTGTCCGATCGCTTACTTCCGAAATGGCAACTCCCCCTGATGTGTGCAGAATCGGATCAGAAAGACCAACATGTTGGTTCTCTGTCGGATCCGATTCTGAGCCCCCGATCAATCGGACGCGAACGATCGGACAAGGTGGGCTGCACGCGATTCCGGCACGATCGTTTCGTGTGCACGGGCCCGGAATCGATAGTCCCGGAACCCGACCCGTGTATGGGGGCCTTAAGAATATCCCATCCCACCAACAAACAGGGGAATATTGTATGTGGCATATAACCTCAGAATATGGGCATATAACTTTTAAATCAAAGGTTATGTGCCCCATAGATCTCATCAAAGGCTTGGATGATATCAATGAGGCACATAACCTTTGATGATGTATATGACAGAAAATGTGCATCACCACACTACAGTGTTAACGAATGCTTGAAGTATAATTAAAAACAAGTTTTGTTATTTAAAAATAAAAAATATTGTAGCTATACCTGCTACCATTTATTCATTAGAAAATGCTTATACAAGTCAGTATAGATTGAAAAAGTTATGTGCGGCCCTTTAGTCATGCCGAGGGGTGCACTCAACTCAGTTGCCCACCACTGTATTACACTATATTTTCCCCAAGGAAACCAGTTTACCACACTATAACAGCAACACAGTACTATACATTCGTGCATAGTAGACAGGTTTCCATAGGAAAATGGTTGAAAGTTTTCATATTAGTTCTACAATTCACACTTTTACATGCTGAGCCATTCACTACCTCACAACTTGCTGCTGCATGCTTTTCTTTAGCAAATTGCACATGCTGCCTGCTACTGCGGCAACAAACAAGTCATGTGTACAAAAAAAAGCTCCAAAAATTCTACTGGTCTCTTTAAAAATATAAATAAACCACACCATACATTACTGGTTACCCCAATACTAATAGCTAAAAATAATTCTCAAAAATCTAGAATGCCCCAATAATACATCCACGCGAAAAATAATTCAGTCCCCTTGCTCTCCACTTCTATGTTTTATATAGGAGTACATACTGCTGTGCCCATGGCAGAGTGACATAAGAATAATTCCACTCTGCTTTGCTCCGAGTAGGGCCAAACCCCCCTTCCTGGAAAGCCTAGACCTGGTGTGACCACTGCGATTCCTAGGGAGTGTAGCAATGCGTATTGTTTCTATTGCACAAACTCCACTGTACAAACTGCAGTACAGACAAGAAGAGCGTTTCCAGGAACTAGGAGGACAGCTCACATTGCTGTACACTACACTTATCTGAATGCGGAGAGACCACAGATTACCAGGCAGGAGAAGAAAGCTAATAAGTAGGGTGGCACTACAGTCCCCATTGTCTGCCAAGACTCACCAAGCTCAACTACAAATCGTCTTCTGTGTACAACACTCCGCAAGCATGTCACTTTATTCACCAAGGCGAAGCTTGATTTCAAAATCTTATGCTACGTCTCTACAGTATGGAATTATGCGTGGGAAAACCACACAGTGCAGCCGGCAGCGGATTCAAACCGCCTGCTTTGGGGATCCGGGGTTCTCCTCCCGAGGCACTGGAAACACGTACCGTCCCGCAGTGTGAGACGCATGCAAACTGCAAGCGCGGTGTTTATGAGGGCGGTTTGCTAATAGAAATGCGGACACAGCAAATACCGCGCCCTAAACAGCGGGGGCTATGGACACGAAACACCAACATGCCCATAACGCTCCCCGCGGTTGCTGGGGCAGTATAGTATAGACAGAGCCTTAAGGTGGGCATACACTGGTTGATTTTTCAATCAATCCCAGCACAAACCGATCGCTGTGTGCGGTAATCGATTGTTTACAAACCAAGCAAGGCAAGCCTTTGTCCAAGCGAGATCAATCCCACTCGAAGAAAGCTCGATCAAACGTTCGTTGTTCGATTACCATTACTTTTTAATGGAAGAGGAGGACATTATTAAAGCTAGAAAAATATATTATGTCTGGCATTATATATTATGTGTGCCATTTGTTTCCCTTTTTATTTAGATTCTGCCCCTTATGTCTATAGCTAGCTGAATTCCAGTGAAAATTAGCAACACTTTCAGTTGGTGCCCACCTTCTTTTCATTTCAGCCCAAGGGGTACAGAAAAGAACTTATAAGGGGATGACCTGCCCACATCAAAGTCAAAACAGCTAAAAGGAACTCTCTGCATTTGCAAAGTGTGATCCATGAACACCATCATTTACTGAGAAATACGCAGTGCGATTTCACAGTCAGCATGGAATTTCCTAGCACTGTATCATGCAATGAGGACAGTCTCCAAGGTGAAACACCAACAAACATTTAAATACAAAACCTGCCCAAGAGGAATTCTGAAATGGAAAAAATTAATTGTGAAACTACTGGACCATTTAACATTTATCTTCTCCTAATCAACTTTCAGGAGCAACCTCCAATGTCGGCTTATCACAAGTCCCGAGTGGCTCAATCAGTTCTGAAAGCAATTCATGTTGGTAGGTTGATGGCACCACCCTCTATTGTTTATCAGAGCCGGTTGCTTACACCAGACTACTGTCAACAAAGAGTTTCAAAAGAGCAAAATTAAATGTATAAAATATTTGATGAATGCATGTTCTAAAAAGATGACCACAGGGGGACGCATCGACATCGCAGGTATGTACAAAAGACACCTGCCACCAAAATTTACCAAAACGTAGCAGAGCCTCAGCCTCACTTCAAACATCTATCGATCCTCATGCGGCCAATTGCAGCTTGTTGAAGTCATCATGTTGCAGCCAGCCGTTCAGAGAACCAGGGAGCACCACTTGTGTGCGCTATTCGCCGGCCGATACTTTGGATAGAGACCCTGGTCCCCATTCAAAGTAATGTGATCGACCAGAGAAAAGCAGACATGTCTGTTCTCTGGCCGATCGCGAATTTGGGCACTCCAGGTGGGCAGCTTGGATCCGCGGGGGATTTCGATCGCCACAAACCTATGCGTGTATAGGGGGCTTAACAATGTCTTTCACTTCCAGAAATGGCTGAGCACCTTTGTTAGGCAATGGAACCCTCACTGCAAACCTGTGTCATCAGAAGATTTGAACAGTAAGGTTTTAAATTATATCTGCTGGGTCACAGCAGGGTTGTAAGAGAAGGATTATGTACATGATTTTTTTTTTCAAATAGAAAAACATGTTCAAGGCCGCAGTACAATCCGCTATTCGCAATGTGTCATGCTGTATGGAAATATCTTTCTGCTATATAGTCATAATGAAGGCATCATGCATTGACAAATACTTTCACAACACAAATGATTATGGTTTCATTACATGACATTAGGTATAGCACAAAATTGATTAAAGAAAAAATTTATACTATCACCAGGACATGCAGATATGGGCCGGATCGATGGCCGCTTTGATCGCTGTGCGTGCTCACGGCCATCTATCTGGCTCATATAATATGCCGCTATCGCTGTTTCCGAAAACAGCCATATCGGACATGACCGCTAAATACGGCCGATGTCCATTGCTTTACATGGAAACCGTGGGTCTCCAGGCAAAGCATTGGTTGAGCTGGGGAGATAGCAGAGCTGTCTCCCCAGCTCCACTGATATTTGACAGCATCGTGATGACGTCATCGCGCTGCTGCAGGGAACATCAGACGGCTCCAATGTCAAGCCGTCTGTACCCTGCTTTAGAGTAAAGCTAGGCACACACGGGTAGATTTGTAAAACGATTCGAGTACAATCAATCAACGTGTGCGGTCACGCTGATTGATTGTACTCGAATCTGCTTACAATCCTTCCTGTGTGTGCTGTCCTTCGAGGGGGTTCAATAGTATCTTCAATAGTACCTCGAACATGTTGGAAAACCACATTCAATCAATCACCAACACTCAACATGAAATGTTTTCATGTAGAGTACAGGGAAAGCCGACATCTTCACACAGAACTGACAGCTGCAGCGCAGCAGAGTCTGTGTGAAGGGGGCAGAGTCAGCACTCTTCACTCCAGCCGGGGAGAGAAGCAGGCTGGATTTCTCTTCAGCTTTTAGCATGTTCGGCTTTACATGCTGAGAGAACTCTAGCTATCCGGAGGTCTCCATTGAACGGTAATCGATGTGCCCATGTGGTGCACATTGATTTCCGTTCAATTGATCCCCGATCAATCACAGCGTGGTGACGTCACCACGCTGTGATTGATTGGTGGTCGATTGCACAGGAATCTACCCGTGTGTGGCTAGCTTAAGTAGTGTGCTTATCAGACACTAAGGCAATCTTCACACGTGCACTTTCCAGGCCAATGACAGTTGGGCGTAAAGCATCAACAGACGCAAGCACACAATGCGCAGGACCCACGGACAATACCTATAAACCATCAGGAAGACACCTAAAGTGGCATCTTCCAGGCTGTGGTGCTTTTTGGTCATCTGAAACACGGCATTTCTAGAAGCCCATTTGAATGCAGCCTCTAGGAATATTTAAAGAGAGAGATCATAAGAATCTACCTTTCAAGTGTTACCTCTGCTAAACTCACCTAAAGCTGGCCATACACGGGTTCATTATGTCATTTGATCTTTTAGGTCAATCATTATTTTAACTGGATTGACAGACCACAAGTAGTGGAAATTGAGCACAAAATAGAAAAAGCTGTGAACGGTAGCATGTGCACATCTTTATACCTTCATAACCGTAAAGAATTCAGCTTTACTTTCATTACACTGTAGGGTAGATCAATCATGTTAGACTGCATGACTGTAGATATTTAAATTGCATAAAACAGATTAAATCAAAAATTGATGAGTGTTTGTATAGCTTAATGACAAATTTCCAGTTGTTTGGGAGTTGCCAATTTGCAGTGCAACCTGTGACATCCACCATGAAGATGCCTATTTAGGGTTAACATTGGGGTGTTTGGAGGTCATTGACAGTTGCTTGCTGTCCACCCGGCTAATATTTGCAACCACACACACACACATACATATTTACACACAGAAGTTGCAATTACAGTGCTGCTGTAACCAACCCTCTGGATTTTGCCTACATCCCCATACAAATGACCATCGTATTGTATAAGGTCATGTATCTCTGAACAACCATACGGTCAGTCACCTGTTGTGTTTAACCTCCCTAGCGCACTGCTGAGGTCCAGATTTCTGTACCAAAAGTGCAAGACTTCATGTAAATTTTTCTTAATGTTTTAGGGCCTGTACAAACTGTCCCCAAATATGTCCGTACAAGGTCTAATGAACATCCGAATATAATATGCCTTGAAACAAACATTATGTAAATAAATTTTTTTTTTTTTTAATAAATAATGAAAAAAAAAAAAAAAACAAAACACCAAAAATAGACACAAAACTATGCTGCTTGTACTAATATCGCCAAATAAAAAGTCTCTGGTGCCCCAGATTTCCCATTTTCCTTTAACACCCTCTCTAACCTGGTGTGATGAAAATCACACCAGGGAAGAAAGGGTTTAACTGCAATGGGCACATCTGGGGCATCAGGGACTTTATTTTCTGGCGATATTGGTACATAGGGGGGGAGTTTGAAAGCAGTTTTCTACATGAAAACTGCGTTCATGCTATTTACTGTACAAATCTCCCGCCGGCGCGGGGGGGGGGTGGGGGCTAGAAGGACACCGAGCAGCCAGGGATGGCATGTCGCAAGCAATCGGGACAGAGTTAGTATTCGCTCTCCCAGAGCCCGCATTGTACTGTACTGGCATCACCTCGTCCAGTGCGATAGTAGCATTTGGAGCGCTGGACGAGGTGCTGCCGTCCATAACAAGCTAGGGCTGTTAATGGTTATGCCTGCCCCACCCATAGAACAGAATGAGCCTGTTCACCACTGGGACTTTATTTGTAGGGTTTACGAGACACAAACAAGCAAAGCACTAAAAAAAACAAAAAAAACATCTACAAACTACCGGAACCTTTCATAAGCCAAAGATTTTTCTATAATGGTCTCTCAATTTGGGTCATGCAATAATCAGTTTTTAGAGGTCCCATAAGTTCCTGTCAGAAACCGAGTCCAGCCTCAATCAAAATCATCGTCATCCTTTACAGCTGGTCATATGCATGGGTCGATTTCCGAAGGATGACTTTCCCTGTACAAGAAATGTGGAATCCAACAGGTATCCAATATGTTGGTAAATCCCTGGTCTATTGCCATTTACACTACTTGTATGGGACCATGGTTTCCACATCCCAAGTATTCGGCCAGGGATTCCGATGTGCAAGCGTATAGTGCATGACCAGCTTAAGGCCACCACCAGAGGTATGCTTCACCAGCCTAACCCACATGAATAAAGACAAAAAATCCACACAGGAACAATGTTGGGTTTGTGAACCCATGCAATGATTCCTATGAGCCCTCTCAGCAAGCTGTAAGCACTGCTAGAATAGAGCCCTAGATGCCTGCTCCTAACTTCTTCCCCACCCTGTCAGCCGCCTCCGAAAAGTAAAAAGAATAATGTCCATACAGGGAGGTATGTGCACATGACTGCAGCATTTCCACTACCCCCCACCAACAGGACTGAGGCTTGACAATCCTACACCAAGGTGGAATTCCTATCCCACCCTCGATGTATCTTCAGTCAAAGCTAGCCTACCTGTTCAATTGACATCAAATCGATCATCATTCGATCGAAGTTTCGATCATTGAAAACGTTGTCGATTGTAATTGAATCGAATGTACACACCCACATTGTAGTATGCAATCAAAGCCAGACTTCGATGAAATTTATCGTTTTTAAACGTAGAGTACTCCAAAAGCGATTGTCACAGAGTGATCAAAAAGGGAACCATTGATTTCAGAGAGTGGAATCACAAACCCATAGGTACATATCGTTGCATTTTATCCAGATACATATAACGTGGCAAAAGGACACTGGGGGTCACACATTACATTAGGAGATGATTCACATAGGAGCGCCATTTGCATGCTGTGTGTCCGTCGCCATTTCAATGCATCTTGTGTGTCAGGTCGCCATTTGCATGCTTGTGTGTCAGTCGCCATTACACAAAGCTGCTTGTGTGGTCGGTGAACAGACACACACGCCTTACAATGCATGCTTGCATGGTTTAAAAATGACTGTATTGCATTTCCCTCCTCCAAGTTACCCTATGCTCATTGATTGAATCGAATCTCAATTGGACTGTCAAACAACAGTACAAAAAATGAGACACAATGTGGGGCCTCAATCCCAATTTTTCCAACGGGTCCGTCAAATTTCGATCGAGCACAATGACAATTATCGAATTTCAACAACGATCGACATGTGGACTTCTTCAATTTTTTGCAATCGACCGACTAAAAATCGATCGAATTACATTGATTGTACAGTCAATTGAACCATGTGTGGCTAGCTTAAACCTACACAGGTCTCCTTCACATTATCTAACCAGGACCTGATAACTGTATCTGTGACCTACAGACCAAGGAGATAAAATCCTCACCGTCAAAACGTTACACAGTAGGAGCTTTGTTTAGCTGTATGTTGAGGTTGTGGTTGTAACTGTCTGATAACGCAAAACTACACAAAAATACATTGTTCAAATGTCAATCTTCACAGGCTTAAAGAACGATTGATTTAAGTTGATTGTTTAAAATATGATTCCTTTTTACCACCACATTATGTGATTGATTAAATTCATTTCCCAAGTCCTGTGCGCATGATCCATCATATTCATAGATCACAGATACTTAAATGATCTAAACTGAAACTTACTATTTTCTAGCAGGGTGTAACTCTATAGGATCAAGTCTTACAACTTTAAAAGTCCAACTCAAACTATTTACTTTTTGATGTAGGGGGCCCCCCTTACATTTTTCTGGAAAAATGGAGCATGAACACAGGTCATTGGAGAGTAAATGATCACACTGTGTGTTAGCAACATTGATCGATGTTAAGCAGGGTACAGGCATGAAGATAAGGGGCATATCGATGGCCGATTCGAGCGCCGTGCGCGCTCATGGCCTTCTATCTGGCCCATGTCATATGCAGCCATCACTGTTTTCGAGCGGGACCAATCAACACCGCTTAAAAAAACAGCCATATCAGACATGACCGTTAAATACGGCGGGTCTCCTGGCAAAGCATCGGCTGAGCTGGGGAGAGAACGGAGTTGTCCCCCCAACTCCGCCGATATCTGACAGCAGTGTGATGACATCATCACGCTGCTGCAGGGAACATCGGACGGCCTTAAAGTGGACCTACCACCAGAAATCTATGTTTTTATGAATGGCACTAGAAGTGGCAATAAAAGGGAGGAATGCAGTAAAAAAAAACAAAAAAAAAAAAAAACACACAACTCAAAAACTTACCTGTAATGACCATTTTAACAAGATTACCACACAGCTCCCCTCACTTTCTGGTTCGCTGAAGGCAACACATGAAACTCGGGGTGCAATATCGCGGGTGACCACTGGGGGGCGTTCAGTGATCTAAGGGAATTTTCAAAGCAGATCACTGCTTCCTGTGACGTGTTGCCTATTTCTGCCTAAAATGAACCAGGAAGTGAGAAGAGCTGCCGGATTATCTTCTTAAATTGCTCATTACAGGTAAGTTTTTTTTGCTTTTTTCACTGCATTCCTCCCTATTATTGGCACTTCTAGTGCCATTCATGAAAACATAGATTCCTGGTGGTAGGTCCGCTTTAAATGTCGAGCCGCCTGTACCCTGCTTTAGACTGACAAGTGGATAATCCATAAGGCAAAAGTTGATGTGTGTGTGCCCAGTTTTAGGCTGATATTCACTACCAAGCCAATAAAACTAACTGATCTAAAGTAAATCTGAAGGAAATATATAAAACCACGGGGCTTACAAATAATCAGAACTTTTAAAAGGAAATTATGCTTGTGTACATTTTGTATATTATGAGCAGTCTCCAAAATATATGACCATATGAGCAATAATGGTGCTCACCCAGCAACAAGGTGTGCTGCTGATTTATCACTAAGAGATTCACCCAGCCTTTGAAGTTCAGTAATCCTGGTCTTAGAAATCTCAAAGGGAACATATTGAGTTGTCACAGGAACAAGAGAGGAGGGTCCTGATGGCACCTTAATGGAGAGATGTCATCTTACACCCAGCTGTGGCACAGCAAAGTGAAGGGACAGCTGAAATAACACATTGCCTCAAGGATTACACTTTATCTTACTCATATGCCTGGGCGTTGACAGACATCATTATTTTACTAGTATGGCTCGCTCTTCTTCTGATCCGCATTAGTCTCAGCGAAAAATATAGACCAAAAGTGAGGTGCTGTATTCACATCTAGAGAGCCCCAGAAACAATGCACACACTCTTCTATAGGTAAATACAGGAATTGTCATAATGATGTGTAATTAGCGATCACTTCAGAGACTGGCAGCTCTGCTCTACGGAGGGGGGATGATGAGTGGGAAGGGACCACAATAGTCCTCATTAATTCTCAGGGACTCCTGTACACTGGATGGCGAGTCTCAGGGGCGATCGATGGCGATGAACGATCATTAAGATGACAATCTCGTACGTTGAGTTTATCTTTGTTCAGATGGGTCACACAAAGCCTAATATTCACATGAGACTATACATGGTGGTGCCAACACAAACACTTTGTGACGCATGTTTCGGGGCGCTATGATGACAGCGCTGAGCGTTCCTGTATTTTGTGGCAAATGAGACATGTTAAAGCAATGAAGAAACCCAGTCCCCTCACTGTGAGTTATAGTGTGCTGAGATAAGATGGATAAAAGAGCTCTGTCACAGTGATAACAATCTGCTGCTCCTAGAAGATAAGAATTCTACATACAGAGGGGATCACCCATTACAGGTACACTATGGGGGGTCAGTATAACGACCCCCCTCTCCCGGAGCTGACCATCCTCTCAGGACGGTGACCCCGGGATCTGTCACACACAGCACAGGGGACACACTCACCTCACACACAGGCGGGGAGGGGGTAGCTGGGCTCCTCAATGGCCGCTTGGGTGACGTCTCTCACTGTGACCGGACAACAACAGGCTCGGGGCCTGGACAGTTGATGACGCGACCTCGGTGTCTCCGAAACCCCCCTCTCGTTATTTCCCGTCCCCTCCGTTCTGCCTCGCCCCTCTCGGTACCGCTAGCTCCTCGAAAGACTCGGTCGGTTGCACACTGGGCCTGCCGGTGTCAGCCACTTCCTTCTTTTACGCTTCCGGTTATTTTTTTTTCTCCGACTTCCGGCGATAGCAGCTTTTCCCGGACACCTTCCGGCTCCTCCCCGCCGCTTCAGTCCTCTCATTGGCTGCGGGGGGAGATTTTGCTGTTACGTAGTCGGTGCTTTTTGTGTGACGTCATCGAGCTGTAGAGGCTTAGTCATGGCTGCTGGCCAGTTCTCCCAGTCAGGATAATCCCTAAAGGGAGATGAATCATTTCTCAGAAATGCTGGACAGCCAGCTGTGATAAAGAGGCGACCTAATGATATTATTATCATATGAGAGGAATGTGACTGATCAGTTCTAAAAATACCAGCTGCCTGCTTCCAGGACTGTTCTGATCAGAGGATCAGCATGTTTATCAGGGAGAATGGCAGCTCGTGTGGCCTGTGGTTCCTAATGCCATGGTGGAAGCAGTTGTTGGCCTCTGCTCACATGTATGAAGCCGATTGGCACCCACTACTCAGTGATGTGGCCTTACCACAGCGCAGAGTATGACATCACAGCGCTAATATAAGCACCTGACCATAATGTCATAATCCGCTACTACCTGTCCATATTAATAAATCTCAATCTGACGTATCCCGGAGGCAGGGAAGCAGCAGGCGGTGTATTACATAGACTTTAGACTTGCTCCTACCTTTGGAACTTTGAAATAAGCCCTGAAAACCCACCTCTTCAGTCTCGCCTACCCATCTTCTCACTCCTAACATCACCACCATGCCAGTTCATCACCCCCATCTATTGTATACTCTGATCCCTAACCTATTAGATTGTAAGCCCGATGGGGCTGGGTCCTCTACTTCTCCTGTGTCATAACCTGTACCTGTGCATTATCTTGTGTTGTATCCCCACTCTTATTTATTGTACAGTGTTGCATAATATGTTGGTGCTATATAAATAAATGATAATAATGTTACATATATGGTGAGGGCACTCTGTGTTCTGATGGATGCTTTACAATGCCACTGAATAAGCATGTATGCCTCCAGTTGTGGGCAGCTTTGTGAAGACATTTGCTGGGCTCAGGTAGAATGAAAACCAACAGAAGCGCCAACTGGCATTCAATGGGCATTCCAAGTGATGATGCTAAGAACTGGTGTTCTGAGATATTTTCCTATCCTTATAACTATGCATGTGCAGAGGGCTCTACTTTTTCAGAATTACAAAGTTAATCTTACGAGTGACAAGGTTAGGGGTTTGGGGGAGAGTTTAGGGGGTTTCCAAGGGTTAGGGGATTGGGGAGGTTAGATTATTTTTAACCCCCCTAACCCGTAAACCTAACCCCCAACCCCTAAAGCTCACCCTTTCAGTTAAGCAGCACTCCCCCTAACCCTGTTATTCCAAAAAATGTAGGGCTATATGCTCATGCTCAGTTGTAAGGGTAGGAAATATCATTAGCTAGGAAAATATCTCAGAAAAGGGGCATTCCAGGTCTTATCACCAGTTGGTGGATCCAGAGAGGATGTAGCAGGCTGAATGGGACGGTGTGTGTAACACTCCCCAATACACCAGGCCTATACACTTCTCAATGTATTAATAAGTAACATATGATCTGCCCAGCATTGATGCCTGTACAGCGGCAGCAGTCTTCCCTTATTGTGCATCTGACACAAAAAATTCTGTTAAAGCCCCGTCACCAGGAAGACATTGTACAGAAAACACTAAAGGCCTCCATCTAATAGTGTTGAGTGGCATATGGTATATTTGAGTTTGTGTAATTTAGCAAATATATAAAGGAACATTTAAAATTCGTAAAATTTGATTTGACTGTATTCTATTGCCTTATATCTCGCCTAGCTGTTTGCAATTATTAGCAAAGATTCACAATCCAGCTTTACAGCTTCTCTTCTTCATTCTGTGATCTTAGCCAGTGTGCGTATTGCGCGCATCCATTGGAATGGCTACAAATATGTGCGATTAATGCAGGTAATCAATGTTGAAACATAATATCAAGAATATCCGCCATTGCAAATATCCAAGCGCACATAAGTGAAATATTGCAAATTCTCGAATGTCGGATATTCTGAGAATATTCACGCTCAACAATACTATCTACCTTCACTGACACTTTAAATGTTCTCTTCTAAGTAAAGTATAACTTGTACTCTTCAGTAGTGTTGAGCTCGAATATTCGAATATATTTGGCGAATATCAGCTATTCGAGAATTCTCAAAATTCGCGACTATGGCGGGGGATATTCGCAATCTCGAATATTTGCATTGGGATGCTTATGGGCATGGATTGCGAAAATAGATGGCACATGTGACCATTCATTTTAAAGGTAATTACAAGGCGATTATAATTGCGAATATAAAATCGAATATTAGTAGTATTATTGCCTATGCCGCTCATCACTACTCTTCAGCTACATTATTAGCTTTAACCCTTCGGTACCGGCAATTCTTCGCCCCCCTCTTCACATCCTCTGTGTCATGGATAATGACAGGGATGCGGGGCAGATGATGCATGTCAATGGTGCCACCCCCCACCCGCCTCTTCGGCATCACTGGAAAGACTCATTGGGTCATCGATACTCACAATCACCACAGACTCCCTGGTGTGGTCGTGGTGAGTTTGCACGGCAAGCAAACTTACCCCATGCTACACTTGGGGCAAACAGAAGGTTAACTTCTTTTCTGAATTTCTCCCCCCATCAAAATATAAATATGTTGGGGGAAAAAAACAATAAAAACCAGCATCTGTGGAAAAAAACACAGCCTAGTTTTTTTCAGTTTTTTCTTTTAAATAGCATTTTCATTTTTTTCAGGGAAGGTTAGTAAGGAGGGGAAAGATGGTTAGAGAAAAAAGTATTGAGCCTTTACTAAAATCGGTCTGTCTGCCTCATTTGCTGCCTGCTCTGCATTAGAGAGTTCTGCACTAATGATCAATGAGATGAAAAACATTTAGTGTCAGCATGCAGAATGCAAGTAAGCCAATTTATTGAAGCTGCAGAGTTGGATTGGCTCTGTTGCAATCTGTATGCGAATATGAAATTTGTATCTTATTTATCATCACAGCTGATAAGCCAGAGAATGCTTGGGGAGAGGGAGTATGTACTTCAGCGTACTATTCTAGCTCCATTACTAATTGCTGTTGTAATAGGCAGTTGTGCACATTGTCGTGCCTTTTAGAAGGGGTATAACGTTTTATATATATTCTTATTTCTAATATCTATTGGCATACATATATAAGCCATTTTGTAAAGTTTTGTAGGAGAATTATGCTAGACGTTTCCAGGTGGTTCATGTGAGAACAATAGACGTTCTTATAATATTATCAGGCCTGTCCTTGGAAAGTTGTAAATGGTTGGGAAAAGGCCTGTGATATCTGTCTGGACTGTGTAACATTGTCTGCAGGAACATTTAGTTACAAAACCAGGCATGCAAATCATTCTAAAATTAAGCAGGCATTGTTCATGGCATTCTTATTTTGAAACATTTTAGTGAACACCTGCTCTGGAATCTCTAATATTAAAAATATAGTTTTTACTGTATAGTTTATAACATACTGCCATCCAGCGACTTAATGGTAACATTTAATATAGAAATTCGTTCAACGCAATTGGACGACCCAAGCGTTTTCGGGGTGTGTCTGTTAGGTAAAGTTTTCCCTAAAAAGGGAGGCATGAGTATACTAAAAAGATCCGGCCATCCAAGGGGAGATCCTGCCACTAACATACCAAAGAAAGTTCCAGCCAGCACAACCTGGGGGATCCAGCCATTGAAACGCGAGGTCTCATTGCCCACTATCTTGGTAAAGTATATGTTTTATATTATATTTCTCAACAAGTTGGCGTGATACTTACAAGTTCTCTCTTTGTTTGCAGAGGTTATAGCTAGTATGATCTATGATTAATGTGACCTCTTGGTGAAATGCATACATCAACCAGGCTACTTCCATAGATTTATAGCAAAACTCTGGCAGTTTGCCATTAGTCTGTATCACAATCATAGCTTGTTACCTTGGAGAAATAATCACCTTTATCTGGGTTGTTGGCATAGATCTTGCAGAGTGTAAGTTTCATGTGAACCCTGCGTGTGTGATCTGTAAAATAACTACATTCAGCCATGACACCATATACTGTATGTTGAGTTAATTACATGTTGATGTTGTCATTCTAAGATCTGACTTGCTGGTCATATATATCTTGCGGTATTATTATCTTTTATTATATGTGTATATGTCTCCGTGTATGCTAAATAAATGTATATTTTGTGTGATTATTCCCACTCTGTTTTGTTGATTGCACAACCTAAATCATATTCACTATAACTGAATTCTGTGAGGTGAAAATATTGTTAATCTCAGAAATTTTTCTTATGATTCCTAAAGGTTATAAAGCTGTTGCGAACATAACCCTGACAACATAACTTTTTTAGTGAGCTCCTCGGATGAGTACCAGGAGATGGTGTTTGGCACTCACCCCATATGTAGCATAGTCTTTCTCACTGTCTCCTTCACTGTCCTCTGTGTCAGCCTCCTGCATGGTAGATTCTGCTGCAGATGGACCTCCCTTTTCCTTATTTAGCCTCCGATTAGCTGTCTCCATCCACAGGTCACCAACTGGCTTTGGGTCAAATGTAACTCTCACAGTACAACACTGTTTAAACCCCCAGATCTCAGTATATATCTTAATATCATATCTCAGTAGTGCCACTTTTCTCTTGTCAGATTTTAGCCTACATGTGCCTACTCTGATTTTCGTCCCCCAATTTTGAATTAGTAATTTATATTGCTAATTTGACACCCCTAACTGCAAACTTTTATAGTTACCATATTTTTCGGACCATAAGACGCACTTTTTCACCCCCAAAAAGTGCCTGCGCCTTATGGTCCGAATGTGCGACCCCCACGGCCACTCGGCCGCCGGTGTTCCCACCTTGGCTTTCCGCCAGCTCTCCCGGCACGGAGATTAGCCAGGGAGCTGGAGGAGCTGTCAGTTGGGAGATGCCGGCTGGTGTCCGGCTCTCCCAGCTGTACTGTATAATTGCCTATGTCAGCAGAGCTTTGTTGGCATAGGCAATGGAGAGAGAGATGAACTGCCATCTTTGTGGGAGCTTGAGAGGTGCTGCAAAGAGGAATAGGCAACCTGGCCAAGGATAGGTGTGACAAGCTTTTAGCATAATATTCAAAGAGAAGTACCTGTGAAAGTTATGGTAAGAAGGGATGAAAGGAATCAAAAAGCCCTCAACTCGAGCAGTGCATAGCACAAATCAAGCCTTCTTAAAACAGAAGGTATTTACAGGGCCCAATCCAGCACAAATCCCAAAACTTTAGGTGGAAGCTTTCATTTTGGGACAGTGGGCGGAGCCATGCAAATTATTCCTTTTCACCCCATCAGCCAGATGCACATCCAGAAACCGCTGGTGTACAGTGCAAATATAGCCTTTTTGATACAGAGCCATTTATTGCAAACTGCATACAGCTGTTTCAGGCTCCTTGGCCATCATCAGTGCAGTGCATGGAAACCATGGCTCTATGGTGTGGGGCTTGGAAGCCGAACAAAGAGAAGTACCCGTGAAGGTTATGGTGAGAAGAAAATATTCAAAAAGACTTACACCTGTAATTGCTGCCAAAGGGACATCAACAAAGTACTGGAGAGAGAGCAAAGGCTGGGATACTTACAGTGGATATAAAAAGTCTAAAATGTCAGGTTCCTGTGCTGTACAAAAATGAGACAAAGATAAATTATTTCAGAACTTTTTCCACCTTTAATGTGACCTATAAACTGTACCACTCAAATCAACAACAAACTGAAATCTTTTAGGTGGAGGGAAGAAAAATATAAAAATAAAGTGGTCGCATAAGAGTGTACACCCTTAAACTAATACTTTGCTGAAGCACTTTTTGATGTTATTACAGCACTCAGTCTTTTTGGGAATGAGTCTATCAGCATGGCACATTTTGTGTATGAGTCTATACGCATGGTGCATTTTGGGAATGAGTCTATACGCATGGTGCATTTTGGGA
>CM070034.1:124081813-124114209 GCA_036250615.1 Ptychadena robeensis
CCCCCCCCCCCCCCCCGAGCACCTGAACAAGTGTACAAGCGCTTGCAGACAGGAGCGGCCATGTACAGTGCATCTGGAAAGTATTCACAGTGCATCCCTTTTTCCAAATTTTGTCATGTTACAGTCTTATTCCAAAACTGAAAAAAAGTTTTGCCAATTTTAAAAAAAAATAACAAAATGAGAAAGTATATGTATATTTAGCTCAGGTAATCCTTGTGATGTTTTTTGCAGTTTAATTTATGTCCACCTGGGGTAAATTCAGTTGATTGGACATGATTTGATGACAGAACCAAGCATGAAGTCAAAGGGATTGTCTGTAGACCTCCAAGACAGGATTGTCTCAAGGCACACATCTGGGAAAGGTTACCGAAAAATTTCTGCTGCATTGAAGGTCCCAATGAGCACAGTGGCCTCCATCAAATGCTGTGAATATTTATATACAAGTGATTTCTCTTTTTTTTATAAATTTGCCAAAACCTCAAGTAAGCTTAAATACATGCAAAAGTGGATATTGTTCCATTCAGATGAATAGGATATGTTGTATGCACAGTGAAATCCCTGCATTTGCCGCTGAAGGCGAGGACACAAGGCCTTACTGCTTAACCCTTCATACACCTTACAATCTTTCCATAAAATTTTTGTACAATCAACTTTTCTTCTACCAAAACCATGTGATATGAGGACCTTTCTAAACCTTCCAATCACTATGTATTCTATCAGGGAGGACCCAGCACTACATAGCAGTGATATACACCTTCCAATCACTATGTGTTCTATCAGGGAGGACACGGCACTACATCGCAGTGATATAAACCTTCCAATCACTATGTATTCTATCAGGGAGGACCCGGCACTACATAGCAGTGATATAAACCTTCCAATCACTATGTATTCTATCAGGGAGGACATGGCACTACATAGTTGTTGGTAGATCTAATAGAAATTGTATGGAGTGATCTAAAGGTGCATGAGGGGCTTTACTAATCACAAAGTAATAAGCTGCATCTGCAACATGCAGGTTACCACATGTGTAAAGCAGTCTCAGCTAGAAAATATATAGTTATTCCTAATTGTTTTTACACTCTATTATTTTGAATGTCATCTGATTAATATGATGAAATGTCCTCGCAGTTGCTGTCCCACAACCGATACCAGGCATCTCGGCGCATTGCTGTGTTTCTGAACATGCCTGATGAGATTCAGACTGGTGACATCATTCGTGACATTTTCAGACAAGGGAAAGCCTGTTTTATTCCACGCTATCAGCGCGGCAGTAATCACATGGACATGGTGAGACTAACTTCCATGGAGGAGATTCAAAACTTGCCAGTGACTACATGGAACATCCGTCAGCCTGGGGAAGAAGAATGTCGGGAAGATGCTTTGTCTACTGGTGAGACAGATATTTCTTTGATCATCTTACTCTAAAGTTTGTATATTACAGTAATGTACAATATTACATCTGCTTAATAAATATTTAGCTTTCAGTACTTTATTTATTTAAAAACAAATCAAGGTTGTCTTTGATACTAAGCTGACGGCAATTAGCAAATTAAAGATGTTTTAGCTCCCAGGAGTCTTTGCTAGCTTTCACCTCAGTGGCGAACCTGTTTCATGATGTGACATTAGGGTCCCCTCAAAATGGCTTAAGTTTTTAAAATTTTTGACCTACTGAAAAGATAAAGATTGACTCTTTGGATCGAGAATAATAGTAGAGTGTTGTACCGTGTTAGCCTACACTCTACTATTGCTAAGATGGAAGATACCACAATGTACCGCACATTTCTGGAACTGAAAAACTATCTGAAGAAACTCGCACAACTGCACAGTGACATCTTCTTCTTGACCACATGCAAAAAGGAACATTTAAAAATAATGTAGTATGTTAGTTGGAAGCATCTAATTGTTACTTATCAGGGGGATAAATTTGACTATTGACCATTTGTAAGAAGAGCCTTTCACTGTGTGTGTAATATCCAGATGCTGGAGGTACTTGCATGAGCAGACATGGGGCACACTACTGCCCGGGGCTATATCTGGCCTCTTTTAGTTTTTTAATCCATCTCGTTGTCACCTTTACATTTCTGTAATCTTTTTTAATGTTCTTCGCCACATGTCCTCAGCATCATCAATGACATCAGGGATGTGAGGACATGGGACAGCTTTGTGGCATTTTGGCCATATAGAGAAGGCACAATTGCCCCTAGTAATGAATCTAGTGCCACAACCTTAAATAAGTTAAGAGAAGTTTATTTTTATTACAGGATGGGTTTTCAAGGCAATTCTTATGATTCAAACATGAAAATAGGTTCCCATTTAAAAAGTATTATTATAATTATTATTGGGACCAATACATGGAATGGAAACTTATTTTCATGTATTCATGAATTATAAGTAGTGGAGTTTTCTCAATGAAATTCCACTTTCTCCTGTAAAAAATTAGCAAGTAGTCAACTAGATTTTGCTGCCATGCCATTTGTTTACATTTCACTAGCTGATGTCAGATCGCTTCGGACCATTCATAGGTTGCCAGAGCCTGTGAACCAGTGACAACTGGGAACAGGTAAGTAGGACTCCTCCTGCGTATAATCCTAGGGGGGCTTTTTCAGCAAATTGTTGGGGGCTTTAAAACTTGGCTAATACTCGAGTATGTACTATGAATTATGTCCCAAGATGGCAGGTTCGGTCTTTATGATTTATACTATGTACATGAAAATGTTAGTAGCAATCCAAGCTAGCAGCTACATGTAATATTGTAGCTGCTATCTCTTGGAACATAGTGGTTTGTAACTATGCAGTTATTGCAAATTCGAGAAGATCATTTGTCATGGATCCTGATTGAACTTGATACACTATTGTTAATTTCAAGAAAGGTGTTAACTAAAATTTTAAAACCACCTATGAAATCTGATATCTTGTCTGCAACTGGAAATCTGCCAAGTAAAGTAATCTTTCTTTTTTCAAATGTTTAACTGTACAGCATAGATCAGATACCGCAAGGATAGTCTGTACATTCAAACCTCTGACATTGTGTTCTGAGATTTTAGGATACCTGTCAAATATCAGATCTTATATACTGCTGTGAAAAATGATTCTATTTATGTTAAGTGATATCAATCTGAGTTCTGGTCCCTGAATTCTAAAGAGTTTATGTGACCTTCAGAACCTTTATAAACATGATGTCAAAAAAGTTATGTTAAAGATAAATGTTCTTCTTTCACTTTCATGGAAATTTCAGGGATGCTAGAGTAAAACCCATAACAGTTCTTTTTTATCTTAATAATTATAATTAAACTAAAAAGTATGTGAGAAATGTGGTACACCCATGAAAATCAGTCACTTTACAGTAGTCAAAAATCTGATTATTTTTTAAATTAAACAATGTCAACATATAAATGTGATGTACGCATCAAATATAAATAGGGGATTTATTCCTATAATGTACATAAATACAAACTGCATTTATCTGTCAATAGGAAGAGGACATCCCTACATTTACCACCACTCCCAATCCATGATATTAAATATAGGGTGACAAAATGTCTGTGAAGGTTCTCATTCATCCATGTCATTAAATATCTGTTGTGCTTAATTCAAATCAACTGGAACAAACACAGCAAGCCCAGGTAACTTGAATTAAAGCGGATGTACACTCAATATGTAAAAATTACATATGTAAAATTAAAGTATGGTTTACCTCTGAGCTGGTATGATGGTGGCTTGTCCTGCCAATGAAAAGTAAAGGCCTGATGCTTGGCGTCACTGACAATGTCACACTAAAAGTCAATTGAAAGCCAATGGGTTTGTCAGCATGTCAGCGTGACACATAAAAACACAAGCCCAATGTTATTCTGCCTTTTTCAAATTAATTTAATAGGGTGCATTAGCACCTTCATGCTCCCTCAAACAAGGGAACTGTGAGGTTCTGCATTGATGCCTGTTCTGACTGTTGTTGTGACTGTAAAGGTAGCCATACACAGGTCGATTTTCCACTCGATTTTTGACAGATCGATCACTGCGCACGTTCACAAGTTCGATCGGCAGTCAATCGGGTTTTGGTCACCCTGAACGATCGACCCAAAAAAATCGGAATCGACTAAAAATCAGATCGGACAATGAACTGACATGTTGGTTTTTTGGTCGATCGTTTGGCAATCGGAGTACATTGATGGACCCAAATAGCCCTATGCAGCAGCTTTTCCGATCAATGGATTTTGTGGAATTGGTCATTTTGGAGATCGGCTCATGTCCAAATCAGGCACAAATTGGATTCCCAAGGTGGTGTTGCATCTTTTCCTTATCCGATCAATTGCCGATTCCTGATCGCCTGGAAAGATTGGATCAGCAATCGATCGGCATTTGATCGCTGACAAATCGACCTGTGTATGGCTACCTTAAGTTACTGTCTTGTATCTGTGCTGTTTGCTACATTCCAGAGTCGACCATATATGAATTTATGGTGTTGATATGCATTTTCATGTGTTGCACATTGCACATTGTCAATGAAACAAGAGTTGCTTAGGGAGATGCCACTTGTAATGTGCTAAAACGGAGAAGAAGGCATGTTACATGCAATTTTATACACTGCCAATAGGACTTGTAAATACTCATTAAAAAAAACGCCAGCAATATTTTTGCCAATATACAGATGTACATAGGCACTGCTGGTAATGATGATAATGACCTCTACATGTGTTGGGTTAGGCACGTTAAAGTTCATAGGTGTGAGTGAAGCCCAAAGCTGTTCTGTCTGCTACACTTTATGCATCGTTCCACTAATTTCAGAAATTACTCTCTAGGTTTCCATTACCCGGCTTGTCTAACTTTTCATCACATTCGTCACACACTCCTTTCTCTGGTACCTCACATGAGATCCTCATAGTTAGTAATACCTGTATGTTCCCAACAACATTTTGGCTAGTATAGTTATAACAATATTATGTGAGAGACATTTAGCATGCCACAAAAATACCTAAATGAGCTTTTTGTTGTGTCTTTATAATGAATCCTGACTTATCTGATTATTGCAGGAGGATTGGATCTCGTTCTTGTGCCAGGACTTGGATTTGATAAGGAAGGTCATCGTTTAGGAAGGGGTAAAGGATATTATGACACATTTTTAGAACGCTACAACCAACAACTTTCTGCCAAACCTTATACCATCGCATTGGCTTTCCAAGAGCAGCTATGTACCTCCATCCCTGTCACTGGCAGTGACTTTGAAATCGATGAGATTCTCTGTGCTGGCGAAGTTCAAAACTGAAAATTTCTATTGACAAGGTGATTGGTGAATCCATGTTACAGCAATAACATAAAATTTGGAATAATTTATAAAACATGAATCTCTCACTCAGGTGTATCATTGCTTTTTGCTCTGGCTTAGGTCCTTGGGCCTTTACCTTTTATATTCATCTATTAAGTACCCAATGTTATCTACTTAAAAAAATGAACTTGTCCTCCTGCAGTTTATGGAAATTCACTGCCCTAAACCATCCCTCATCAATTTGGATCAACAGTTTAATTCACTTCTTAAAAAGTCTCATCTTCCTTTCAACTGCCTGTTACAGCAACTACATACATTTGTAATTTTGTAATTCTACTTAATATTAAAATTTCAAGTTAATTTCTTTTATATATTACTTGTTTGTTCATTTCAGATCATATGATTATTATTACTTTAGTTATTATTAGAGATTTAAAGATGCAAAAAAGTGTTCTTTGGGATGCATATTGCATGTAGATGGCACCTGAGCTCAGGGGCGGTCCTAGCCTCTTCCCCCCCCCCCCCATGAGGTCAATGCCATCACCACCACAATGCCAATCTTGCCTAAAACTGACACTATCTGAGATATTTGTCCCCATTGTCCACTTTTTATGCATCTTATTAATCATCTGTTATTTGCCTAAAAGGTTATTAAATCTTCAGAAGAATGTATGAATGTAGAATATAAAATCATGTACGGTACATACAACGCAACATATGTATACCTGCATGTCTGTAAGTAAGGCTTTGTTTCCATTATACGTCAGGACCCCCTATACGCTTAGCGGGGGTCCCGACGTAGCACATTGATATTGCCTGCTCCGCAGATGATCTGTTTACACATCCGCCGGTGCAGAGGCTCAACGTATTCGACTACGTTAAGCCTTACATGGGCCGCGTGGCTCGTGGCCGTGAAGACAGATCCTCCACCGAGCAGGTAAGTCTATCTGCTACGTCGGGATCCCTGCCAAGCAATACGCTTAGCGGAGGGGTCCCAACGTAAATGGAAGTCCTAATGCACACAAGTGTTCTTGGGAGATGTAGTCCCAGGGAAGTGTAAAAAGTTAAAACAAATTCTATTATATCTAGTCGGTTGGAATAGTTACTTTTAGAATTTGGATTTTCAGTTTAGGTTCAGGTGCCATTTTTAAGGTGTTTTTTTGGCAGTTGCACTCAAAGAGGTTCTTTAAAGAAAAAAAGATGTCAAGCCCCCATCTAAATGAAGAATAGACATTATTTTTCCCTAGGGCCAGGCAGGCATGGATATGGGGGGCCCCTTTTTTTGCAATTTCATCCTTCTTTTGGGCATAGAACCTGGTAAAGAGGACCAAAGACTGAGCATGGCTTTTTCCTCCTGGCAATACCAGAGCCCATGGCAGACCAGACTAGTCAGGAAAGTGCAGCAGAAAGCATGTGCCCCCCCTTTCGGTCCTCGGGGTCTTTAGCTCATCAGGTAAGTTAACCAATAAGGTTTAAAGTCAGGGCTTTAAAAGTGCAATTTTTAAACTTCCCCATTCATCGCTATGGAAAAATTTACCCATTCAGTCTTTAGTTTTGAAAACTGAGAACCCTTTTTTCACAGTGCAGTGCTTCTCATCATGTACTTTACAAGTTATAGTAAGCCGACTCTATCTCCTGGATGGAGGATGTCCATCATCTAGCCCCTTATTTCCCAGCCTGGTTGTCCCACCTGGTTGGATGAAACCAGTCAGAAAGGGTGAAGAGGCCTCAGGAGACAGATGGTCTTTTGTGTGTTGCACGTTATGTTTAACAAACGTATTTTTCCATGGCGTGCAGGATTTTCTGGATGGACATTATCAACAAGCTCTATGATGGACTGTAAAGGTTTCCAGCACTGGATAAGTTTGTGTTTCCTTCGGACTTCGCATTGTTTTATTGATATAATCCCTTCCAAGAGTTGGCCCACTTCTTTTACCAGAATGGATGGGTGTGATGTCTGTATAGCATCCTCCTTACCTCCACAGGGTCTAAATGTTTCTCATGATGTACTTTACAAGTTATAGTAAGCTACATAGAGCCAGCTCTATCTCCTGGATGGAGGATGTCCAGCATCATCCAGCCCATTTTGGTCCCAGCCTGCTTGTCCCACCTGGTTGGATGAAACCAGTCAGAAAGGGGGAAGAGGCCTCAGGAGACAGATGGTCTTTTGTGTGTTGCATGTTGTGTTTAACAAACGTTTTATTCTATGGCGTGCAGGATTTTCTGGATGGACATTATCAACAAGCTCTATTATGGAGCTTAAAGGTTCCCAGCAGTGGACAAGTTTGTGTTTCCTTTGGACTGTGCTTTGTAATATTGATATAATCCCTTCCAGAAGTTGACCCACTTCTTTTACCAGGATGAATGGGTGTGATGTTTATATAGCATCCTTCTTACCCCCACAGGGTCTAGAAATTGTATGTACTCAATAATGTTATTAGAATTCTCATGTGGCGTGGGGCACAAGAAATGGAAAAATACAAGATTAAACTTCAGCTTATAAAGCGTAAGTTCACAACTGAAACAGTAAAAACCCCATATAACCCCATATGGATCATTAAAATCACTTGTCCTAATTAGAGTGTTCCATAAAATCACAGCCTGCAGACATTAGATTGTGCCCCATAATCACCCTCCTACATTTCAGCAGAAAGGAACTATTACTTCCAGAAATTGAGAGTACAGGAGCACAGAATTACCTGCTGAGCATGCATTGTCACCGAAGTATAATTGCCATGGGATATTCAGCAAGCCTTGTTGTTGAAGAAACAGGTTTGTGTATCTCAGAGAATTGCAGTGATGGGATGGCAGTCACACAGTCATATAACTCAAGCATGTATTGTGTGAGAGCGCTCTTCCAGTTCCTGGTGCTGGGTATCTGTGATTTATGCATCTGGGACATTCATGCTTATATTTTTCTTTTGAAGTTTTGTTTATGTCTTTATTTTTTATGTACAATTCCCCAGTGGTCGTGCTGTGAACAGCTTGGTGCATGGATAAAATAAATCCTGTTTATTAGTATTTTTATTCTGTGTTAACAGTGATGCGATGAGAGGTATACTGCTTTCCAAGTCACACTATCCAGTACATAAATAGGGCCTACTATGCCATTACCCTCCCTAGCGCACTGCTGAGATCCAGATTTCTGTACCAGAAGCGCACCATAGACTCTAATGGAATTTTTTTTTGTGTTGTAGGCTTGTAACTTCCAAAAATCTGTCCGTACAAGGGTCTAATAGACATCCAGACTATAATAATGTTTGAAACACACAATTATTATTAAAAAAGTACATAAAAAAATTATGAAATGTATCATTTGAATGCTTAAATCTCTTGAATACTTATTTGGTATGAAAGATTTCAAAACAGTATTTATTGATTTCAAAACAGTATTTATGTTTGTTTATAATAAAATTTTTATTTTGTTTGTGTTTTGAATTGTATTGGATATCCCAATTTGCACATTAATGTCCCGCGCGGGGGGGCGTGGGACATTCATGTGCAAATTGGGATATTCATATGCAAATCGGGACATTCATGTGCAGATTAGGCTTGAAGGGAGGTGTCACAGCCTGCTTGCATGAGATCACACAGACAGCACATAGCAGAGCAGAGCAGGACACAGAGCAGAGTGTGCAGCCGGAGGATTTGAGCACTGCCAGGTGGTGATGTTCAAAGTTGAATTCTCACAGCCCCACCAGCTGAGGGATAGTCACCAGCCAATCATCCACCAATCCAATAGCGCTAGGTGGCATAATGTGATTAAGCAGGCTGCCCATTTAATGGAACCCTGCTCTGCACACCATTGCCCCTTGCCACTGTATAGCCGTGTGCTTGGGTGTGCTTTTGTGTTTACTACTGCATTGCTAACCTGCCTGTCTGCACATGTCCTTATTACCAACACTGACACAGCCTGATTGCATGGACTCTCCTTGCCCTGACCCTGGATTGTTATTGACCACTTCTCTTGCCTTGTCCTTTTGTACCATGCTTCTTCAGACTGATTCTCTTGTATGTCCTTTTGCCTTGTTTTTGACTGCCCAATAAAGACTGTTGAATGGACTTCTGGTGTTGGTAGTGATTGTGTGCCCTGGCGCATTACACCAGCTATGTCTTTCTGTGTCTGTTACAGGGCATGATTTTCTGTATAACCACATGGGCATCACAGGAAGTGAAGGCAAGCCAGCACATGGGTAATACATCACTTCCTGTGGTGGAGACCCCACCCCTTCCTGGGCAGGCATCACCGGGCTAGTGAGGTTGGGACATTTGGACAAGGAAGTGAGTTCGAATCTTGCAACCGGTTGAGAAGATGGGAGCTGAGGACCTTGTGGCATGATCTGACAATCTTGGCTAAGTACCCCTTTGTTCTATATTATTATATCTATAGGCCAGTTACATTGTGTGTGTACATACATGACCATGATATACATGAATGTGTTGATTGTTAATTGTAACATAGTAAAGGTGTCTTTTATGTTATATCTGCAAAGTTTCAAGTGATTCCTGGTAATAGTGCTTACATATTGTAGTGGGAGACATAACTGAGGCTTATATTACCACCACCTAGGATAATAAGGCTGAATATTGACCACCATCTTATGATACATGGCTAAATCCGGCCTTGATACATCTAAGAGGGAAAGATATTGCTGAGGGCATCGGAACAGTAACCAGCAATAATCTCCCCTTTATCAGTGTCGTTGATGAAGCTGGAGACAAGGGGGACTAGTTGGCTGGAATAGACAGATAGACTACACAGTAGTGTAATTACCTACCCTTTACTGCTTTCAGCAAAAAAAATATTATACCCCCAGAGTGGTTAAACAACATGGAATTTGTTGGGAATTTTTTTTTATATTTGAATATTTATATTTTTAAAAAAAATCACATAAACTCTCCTACTGTTCAAACTGTACTGCTGAATGCACAAGGTCAGTTTCAGGGTGGCTGCAGTTGCAAACATGGTGTAGGTGCTCATCAATTGCCACTGTGTTAACCTTATAGGCTGCCTGGAGACCACTTGGCAAACACACCATGTAGCATTCACTTAGTGGGGACACCATGTAAATGAGCCCTAAAATAGTGGTTGTGTTAAGAGAATTTTATATACTGCCATTTCTGAACGTCATTGGAAAATTCTAGTTACCTGTGATGACTGCAATATATTAAATCAGTTAGTAACCCAGAACAAGTGCAGCCAGTGAAATAATACCTCCTGATGAGGCCTGAATGAGGTCAAATGCCAATGTCATTGTGTAAGATGTAGTTGTCAATCAATTCTGAATGGTCTCAGGAACACATTTGTTTTTCACCTCCTTCAACATGGTAGCAAAATAAGTAAGTATGTTTATAAAGTATTGTAATGCTCAGTATGAATAGCAAGTTCTTGTTGTCCTCCAAGAGAACTCATGGAGAAGAATATGATCAATTTGATTTGCTGATCAGGTTGATCTTTCTTGATGTACTTCCTGTATATACTCAGCCAATCAGACCAGTAACACATTTATCATGTGGTTCTCCATGAGTTCCCTTGTAGGAGAACATTGCCTTGCCTTGGAACATGTGTCATCCCTATTGCATAACCTCCTTGCAAATTAAGAGGTGATTTCATCATACTCAAATGGCCCAACGCACTATGTTGGGATGGTTAAACAATGTAACAAAAATAATAATTGTGCAATATACAAATATTTGATGATAATATGACACTAAGGGCTTGTTTCCATTACGTCGGGAGCCCTCCGCTAAGCGTACACGCTTAGCGGGGGTCCCTGACGTAGCAGATAGACTTACCTGCTCGGCGGACGGGTCTGTCTTCATTGCGCCGCTCCGCCGGTGTCAGGCTGAACGTAGTCGAGTACGTTCAGCCTGTACACCGGCGGATGTCTAAACAGACCATCCGCCGGCAGGCTGAGTCTATGGGATACGTCGGGACCCCTGCTAAGCGTATACACTTAGCAGAGGGCTCCCGACGTACAATGGAAACAAAGCCTTAATCATATTTTGTCATTTTTAATACATCAGTCTTCGTTTCTTTATAGGAATGACCAGTATATGCATCTGTTTCAAATGTGTTTTAATTAAATTAAGTATTTTCCTATACATTCATCTTGTCCAGAGATAGTACACAATCTTTAGAAAGGTTTGATACACAGTTCTCAGTAGGCATAATTGTAGGTACTGCTTGATCTTCCCGAGGTACTGATTACGTGATCTTCCAGGCAGGCATAGCTTGCTTAATCATATAAAAGAAATAAATAGTTGATCTTCCGGACGTGTACTACTTGCCTAATCTTCCATGCGGTAACAAGGACATCACCTGCCATCCTGCAGAGCTAAAGGCACCAAAGAGCTCTGCAGCTGAATCGTTCTCGCTCCAGCCTACCTTCTGATCTGATGACTGGCTCAGATGATGTATAGTTTATATATATTTATATTTATATATATCATTTTTTATATATATATTTCATGCTTATATTATAGAGTACAATGCATATTCTTATACATTCACATTATATATTTATATATGTATATATTTATACCATATATATTGTCAACATTTCTCAAGGCCATCTTGCAAAAATCAGATACAATATTCTCTGCAGAATTTGAAAGATCATCAAGTGTAAGAAAATAGTTTGCCCTTTTAATCCATATGACTCTGCTTGGATACTATGAGGTTTGGTCTCTATGAAAATGTTTGGCGTAGAACATTTATACAAAACTAGAAATATAATTTTTTGATGGTATTGCTTTAAATAATAGATTCTATGAAGCAGCCAATGACTTTGATAATAGCCTTAAGCAAAGTGTGCAACCTGTGTGCTGGGTAAGGATTAAGGAGAGGTTAAATGCCCTGGACCACTTCTAATTTTATGAGGGTTAGCACTAGAAAGCCTTCACTTTGATTGTGAGGAAGAATCAACTATAACAACTCTTTTAAGGGTTAAGGGTAAACCACATGGCTGCCAACAGCAATTTGTGCATATATTATAAATTTAGATGATGGATCATTGACAGCCCAACTTCAGAACTTGACCATGCATTGATATTGTATGGCATTGTACACTGCATAGGGGTAACCCATTCATTTGAAGCTGACAGACCAAATTAAACCTGCTGTAAACCAGGAACATAACATGCTATAGCATGTTGTTGTGCTATGGTGAACCGTAGCCATAGTATGCATTGTGCATGCAGTGAGAGAAATAAGTATTTAATCCCCTGCTGATTTTGTATGTAGACCCTCTGACAAGGAAATTATCATGGGAGGTTTATTGAAGCTGTATGAGACAAATTAACAACAAAAAACTATAGAACCAAATGCAGAGATTGATGTTCATTGCAATGAGAGAAATTAGTATTCCCTTACAACCAGCAAGATTTCAGGCTCTCTGGAGTTTTCTACTATATGCTGGTAATGAGCTAAGATTTGGAGCAACCTCTGTCAGTAACGAAAAAGCTATTATTCCCTCCTTGTTACAGTACGACACAGACACAGTAAGGCTTTGTTTCCATTGTACGTCGGGAGCCCTCCGCTAAGCGTATACGCTAAGCAGGGGTCCCGACGTATCTCATAGACTCAGCCTGCCGGCGGATGGTCTGTTTAGACATCCGCCGGTGTACAGGCTGAACGTACTCGACTACGTTCAGCCTGACACCGGCGGATCGGGTCGGCGCAATGAAGACAGACCCGTCCTCCGAGCAGGTAAGTCTATCTGCTACTTCGGGGACCCCCGCTAAGCGTGTACGCTTAGCGGACGGCTCCCGACGTAATGGAAACAAGCCCTAAGACACAGAACTAGCTACCATGGTCAAGATCAAAGATCTGTCCAAGGATGTCAGGGACATGATTTTAGACCTACACAAGGCTGAACTGGGCTACAAGACCTTTGCCAAGCAGCTTGGTGAGACGATGACTACAGTTGGCACAATAATTAGCAAATTGAAGAAAAAAAAACTAACTATTGATGTCCCTCTGTCAGGGGCTCTATGGAACATCTCACCTTGTGGAGCTGCAATGAACATGAGAATGGTGATGAAGCAGCTCAGAACTACATGTTAGGAACTTGGCAATGATCTCAAGGCAGTAGGGACCATAGCCACCAAGAAAACAATTGGTAAAACACTACGTTGTAAAGGACAAATCTCACAGCACGCACAAGGCCTCCCCTGCTCAAGACAGCACTTGTACAGGCCCATGTGCAGCCTGCCAATCAACATCTGAATGATCCATAGGAGTACTGGATGAAAGTGTTGTGGTCAGATGAGACCAAATTGTGCACTTTGGCATTAAATTAACTTACTGGAAAGGAAGATAAATGTTGCCTAAGACCATAAAACACCAACCCCACCATCAAACATGGAGGTCTATCCATCATATAGATGATAAAATGGACAGGACCATGTTCTGTCAAGTCTTGGGTGAGTATCTCCTTTCCTCAGCCAGTGCATTGAATATGGGTTGTGGATGGGTATTCCAGCATGACAATGACCAAAATCACATGTGCAAGACAACAAAAGAGTGGCACAGGAAGAATCACATGAAGGCCCTGAGGTGGACTAGCCGATCTCCAGACCATTAAAAAAAATTATAATGGGAAAATAAATCCCATAGTAAATCTGTGGAGGAAGCTGAAGTCTTAGTTGCCAACCACTAGCCTCAAAATCTCCCTCCTCTGTGCAAAGAGCAGTGGTACAAAAAAATCCCTCCTAAGATGTTGCAAACCTGATGGCCAGCTACAAGAAACGCCTGATTTCTATGATTACCAACAAGGGTCTTGTCAAAAGTTATCTTCTGTGCAGGGACCAAATACTTATCTCCCTTACTGCAATAAACATCAATCTTTTTTTTTGTACTTGGTTTGTCAGTTTTTTTGGTCACAGTAACAATAAACCTCCCATAACAATTAGAGACTGATCATTTCTTTGTCAGAGGGCAGATGTACCAAATCAGCAGAGGATTCCCCTCACTGTACACGTGAATTTCACCTACAATGTTTTTTTAGGCTTAGGCTTTACATTAATATGATTTTTCATTGAAGATTGGAGAGTTACTAAATAATTGAGGCCAGGGCTCTACTATGATTTGCCAAAATATGGCAAAATCACAGTTGCCACATATTCTGTACACATCCCATTCATTTTAAATGGCCGCATACCCCCGCTTTTTGGCAAATCGTAGTGGAGCCCCGGCCTTCAGATCATGCAATTGTTGAAGAATTACATGGCCAACTTTATACCCTATTGTAATAGACATTAAGCACTACATCAGCTCGAGAGCCAACTGGTCTAACATCTTGGGGCTACAAGTTTAAACTTTAACTCCAATGATAAACAGTTATATTTGTATGGTGGAACATGCAGAGACTTCAAGCATGCCTGAAGAACTCTGTGTCCAATATTAGTCTTTGCTCCTACGCAGATACTAATTATCTCTTGTTTGTTCACCTCTGCTACTCAGACTGAATGAATCTCTGTAAATATAGAGGCTTCTGCTGTAAAAGAGTTAAATCAACACAGGCCCATGTGTTTTACTTACTAAAAGCTGTACATTGGAACTTTGAAGTCACATTCTTTCATAGCAATCATGCATGTACATTATCCTAAATTTCTTCTTATCAGACTTAAGCAAAGTGCAAACTAAGGATAATTAGACTTCTACCCTATATCACTACAGAACAGAGGTTAAGGGACATACCAATACTTTGAACAATAGTATCTTAAGACTTTCCAGGAAGCACATCCTACTAACATACATTAAAAATATGTCATATGTAAAAAATCAAGAAGTGCTGACAATGTATTGAAGAAAGGCACAAAAGATGAAATGGTTTTGTATTGCTGTTGAAAAGATGCTGTGTCATCTCTTTGGCTGCTCATGTTTGTCCTCTAATTGTCCCGCTTTGTTTTTCTTCCTTTGCTCAAGTACATGGTGAGCAGAGTCTTTGGGGACCATGTATGTGTGTCAGCCGTATTGTGTGATGACTGTCCAAGAGGGTCTCTGGAGGGAGGAGAATTTCATCTCTAATCCAGGTCCATACTGGAATTCACACTTCTTTTATCTGAGTTCACAAAAAACATTAGCATCTTATTGGTCATATGTGCATTCTGTTTGTGCAGCGCTTTTTATGGAAACATCATGTTGAGCCTTGCTGCACCCACTATTCATATTGTAGGAAGATGTATTTATCTAAGATTAGAGTCTCTTGGTTTTTTTCCAGGTTGCCATGAACAGAGTGCCTAAGAACAAGTAAGGATCATCTGTCCATTGCCACAAATTAGGACTTCATGGTACAAATGGGAACAACAATCACCAGAATTACGGTGCAGGCGGCAGCTGTTATCAGTGCTGCCATTTTACAGACCTTAGCTCGTCGGAACTCAGCCTCTTTTCTTTTTAATAGAGAATCATAACCTGGAGTATAGATGTCCTCCATCCAAAACTCCAAATTGTTTGGATTTAGGGATTCTTGAGCCTGTTAGGTATAAAATAGATCATAAAAATGTTATCAAATTTCACTCAGTTGATAACAATTAGAAATACAGCATGGTTCCTGTTAAGTTCCTAATAGATAATATTACTTTATTGGTATATGACAATATTTGAATCTAGAGTATTGTTTATTAAAGGAAATGAATGAAGTGGATATATTTTTTTCAATAAACATCGTATGATGTCAAGTTTTCTATCTAGCTAACAAAATTAGCCAATTATCCACCATTAGCGCCATTACATGTAAGCTGTGCTTCAAAAGTTGGTTGCTTAGAATTTCTATGCTGCAATCTAAGCAATTTTGATATTTTAAATTATATTTGCATATTAAAGGTATGTAAAGTCTGTTTACCTATTTACCAAAGCAAGCAAGTACTATAATTTGCAATATTATTGTCTTGACCATTTAAATTTAAAAGGACCATGACCTAAACTCAAATAAGCAACTTTCTCTTAACTTATTTTTGAAACTAAACTAACTTAAACTTTAAACTATCACAACCCTAGAGTAATCTACTGCAAATGCAATGGCATGGAAATGACTAGGGACACACCTTTGACATTAGAAGACCAATCACATTAAGGAAGCACATTGGTTTTTGATTAGGTAGGGACCTAGGGCTGAAGAAGAAGTTGATGATTGCTAGGTCTTCTGTGCTGCACACAAGATGGCGCCCTTCACACACTTTCTATAATGTTATTTTCCCCAGGATAACACAACTGGCAAGAGTGACATTTTAATGCAAGTATGTGAGTATATGTAACTCAGTCTCAGTCTCTATTTTTAGAGTTTAGTTCTGCATTAACTACCGGTGCTGCATGAGGTAAGAGTAATTCAAAAAGCCCAAAAAAATTTAAATATAAATTTACCTAGAGTAAACCCGTCACAAAGTGAAATGAAATGTTTTGTTACTATGGCACTTGTCAATTGTTGGGATATGTCATGACAGCAAATGAACAATTAGTTATAGAAGGTAATGTGATAGAAGCAGAGTATTAAGTTCAAGTATAAGGACCTGATTACGATGGTTTAATGACTTGGTCAGAGGATCTTTATAATAGCACTCATGTGGGCTGTTCTATCCATGCAGTGACTAGTATCTACCAAAAGTGGTCTAAGGAAAGAGAACTTGAGTACCCACCCAGGATATTGGCCATATACAACTCAGTGGTGCATGAAGGGAATGGAAGCTATGCCATCTGATTTAGTCACTTAAAAGTGTTACTGTAGTGCTTGTAGTGTTGATTAGTGGATGCTGTTTATGGGGCTACATAGCTGTAAATCAACAATTTCACCCATGCGGCCCCTCTCTCCATCAGCAGCACATTTAATGGGTACATGAACATCAATACTGGCTAATTGAGCAGTGGAAGACAACTACCTCTTATCTATTGATTGTTGGGCACAACATGTAGCCCTTTACTCTGGGTACTCTGACCCCCACTCTGCTGAGGTGAGGCTGCCATACACTGAAATAAATCAGACTTCATTTATGCCATATATTGCAGCCTCACCTCACCCCCCATTTCTGTGTCAGCTGCCAGCAAACCCTGCTACAGCCTCAGTGGCAGCAGCTCTAGGGTATGGGCAGCACTATAACACCAAGGGGGGTCAGTGTACCTACCTCCCCTCAACATATATACCTGTATGGCTCTGACAGTTTATTCTGCTATGAAAAGGGGACATGTTGAGATCAGCCCCCCTATGTGCTCCCTGTCCATAGCAAAATGACAGAATGTCAGTGACACAAGGAGGCTGATCTCCACTGCACACCCAACAGGAGTGATCTATCTCGCTGAAAGGGGGCTGGAGGTGGGGGTATCAGAGCTGGAGTCAGATATCCGGCTCCCCGCCCCCCTTGGAGTGATCTCTCTCGAGGGAAGGCGGCAGAGCTGGAGTCGGATGTTGGCGCATGCAGGAGAGGGCACTTTTACATATGGGCAGTATGGCAGATGCCACCCCCCCCCCCACCCTGCTGCCCTGGGCAACCGACCATACTGCCCATATGTAAAACGGTCACTGCCCACCAGCATCATTAGGATTGTTATCATTGAGTATGGTCATTTGTAGTGTTAACAATATACCTTAATTTAGATTTTTAAAAAGTTTAAAAGCAGGAAGACAATTGTGGCCATGACAAAAAGTGGTCTACTCACAATACACAAATGTTTTGCTATCTTTTTACCCATAATATACGCTGTAGTTACATTGCTGTGTTTTGCTTTTAGCAAATTTAACAAAGGCATGTAAGACCTGGGACCAAATATCACTTTTAAGTGTACTTTACTGAAATCTAACCATCTCTAGTTCTATATGATGTGCATAGGCATAAAATATGTCAACACCAACCTGAAGATCCAGTGCGGTCAGTCGGCCTTTCTCCCCTGAGTTGTGTGTGTATTCTTCAATGGTCCATGAGGGTTGGGTCCGTTTTATCTCTTGCATCTCTGTCAGGCGCATGTCAGTATAAATAGGATTGCTCTTCATGTGAGATTTTAGGGACGCTGGGTATGGATGAGGACTGAACACCTGTTCTACCATATAGGAATCCCTGGATGACTTGGGAATTCTGTGCAAATGAGGTATTTCATGTTGGCGGTCGACCTGAAAAGAAAAATAATACAAAGTTTTAAAAAGCTATTTTTAAAGTGCAAATCAGAGACATTTGTAGTAATTTTTATACTTCTGAATTCCTTTTTATGTACAAGTTTAATAAAAGTATGGGGAATGTAGCAATGTTTTTTTTCACAGTTTTTCCATTATGAGAATTGAAATTGATCAGGCTGGATATCCAGATCAAAATTATGAACCCCAAGAGATTAAAAGCTTTTTTGGCAGGCAGATATGAATAAGCCTTTTTTATGTCTGTTATTGAAGACTTTGCTACAAATAAACTTCCCATCTTGCTGAGCAGAAAAAAAGTCTCTGGTATCCTTTGTAGCTAATAAACTTCATTTGCTTGACCCATTTTAATTAACTTTTTAGAAATAAGTAAAGTAATAAAATAAGAACAGTTCAATAAAGCATTGACAACAAGCTAGGGAACCCTGCAAGTAGTGCAGAAGGGTACAGAATAATGGGTATATGATATTTGACTACTAATGAATATAAACACCATATACTGTCTACATTAACTAACATTAAATTATAATAACAAACCAGCAAAAAATAATGAATGAACCAATGAAAAATATATAATCTGACAGCAGAACTCCCACGGAAGTTGGGTATATGAGTAGGGCTGTGCTGGTAAAGAATCTGTGCAACTACATGGGAAAACATAGAAAAAGTTTGAATCTGAACAGATGAAAGACAGAGGGTATCTGAAAAACACCTAACAGAAACGGAAATGTCCTCTGAAAACTCAGAGGCTGGGGGACTTTAACAGCCACATAATGATAACGAAGTAACACACCACGCTGACCTGTGAGGACACCGACGGAGAACTACCCCATCTATCACCTTCTAATTTTGGACTCTACTATTACAGCACTGGATGCTTGACTTGTTTACTTTATATGGGTCTCCCGCTCGTTGGGATGTGGTGCTCGGTCTATATGGATGGGCTCTCCGTTCCTCGGTCTTGGTCGACCCCGAGTTTGGTCGATAATAACGTGGTGACCTTTTCATCCTTGACACATCACCTTGTAACTATCTACATCCTTATTTTCACCCCCTGAAGAAGTGATGAAACGTACGTAGGGGTGTTTCTTTGCAAACAACTGCTTGGCTGTGCTGCAAACCCTGGATGGGTGGTTGGACAGTGCATCGATTTTATTGGAATGTATCAAGTGCTCCTTGACATCTGATGATTGTTCATGGACTGTTTTCCTTTTTTTCTAATTTTGATAAAATGATGTTATGTTTATTCATACTAGCCTATCAAATTTGTTTGTATTACTTCGTCATCATTATGTGGCCGTTAAAGTCCCCAAGCCTCTGAGTTTTCAGAGGACATTTCCGTTTCTGTTAGGTGTTTTTCAGATACCCTCTGTCTTTTCAGATTCAAACTTTTTCTATATATTTTGGGATGTTGGCCACCCCCAGGTGAAAGGGAATTAAATTTTTTCGCACATGGGAAAACATCCCTACGAATATGGAACGATACCAGCGATATTGACACGCTGATAGGATAGATAGATAGATAGATAGATAGATAGATAGATAGATAGATAGATAGATAGATAGATAGATAGATAGATAGATAGATAGATAGATAGATAGATAGATAGATAGATAGATAGATAGATAGATAGATAGATAGATAGATAGATAGATAGATAGATAGATAGATAGATAGATAGATAGATAGATAGATAGATAGATAGATAGATAGATAGATAGATAGATAGATAGATAGATACCTTTGCCAACGGTTGTTATCTTTTCATTTTGACCAAAAAATGCTGTACTATGAATATATTTTCAATAAAGCTTGTTTGGAGAAAAAAAAGATAGATAGATAGATAGATAGATAGATAGATAGATAGATAGATAGATAGATAGATAGATAGATAGATAGATAGATAGATAGATAGATAGAACATGCTGACAACAGGGACAAGGAACCTTCTGCCCATGTGTGGAAAAGCACCAGAGGGGATAAAGGGGATGTTTTCTTTATGTCAGTCTGCACTGCAGTACTGGGGTACAACAGGCAGGAGAGTAGTGGGAAAGTAGAGGTAAACCTGAACTCCCCCTGGGGAGCTCAACAGGCAACCCAGCCCATCAACCAGCAGCGAGCTTTACAACCAATGGAAATAACTTCACCTAAATGGTTTTCCATGGCTAGGTAGAGATCCTCTAAATACCTATGGAAGGGAAGGACAGAAAAAGAACAGTGCAATAGGCCAGGGGAGTTTTATTTATAGAATTATCCAACCAAATGTGTATGCTGACATAGAGAGATCAGGAAATTCTGGTTAATCTCTGAAATCTCTAAACTGAGAATTAACTAGCAGTTAATACGTTCAAGAGTATAACCTTTTCGGAAAAATCTCAGCACTGGAGAAAAACATTAAAACAGGCCCCAGGGAACACTATCCCAACATTAGCATCTGGATCTGGTGAGTTTGCTTCAAAGTTACAGGAGATCTCAACATTTAGTGACAAAGTCACCATAAGTATAATTAAAAAGACAAAGAATGTAATTTTTTATTGAATGCATTGTGTTACCTCTTTTGATTTGCGATGCCAATCTCTGCTTGATCCCGCTTTTTCTTTCTTTTCTTCCTCAGATATACTAGCCTGCTTGGGAAATCCCCAAGGTCGACATTCATGTGGCAGGTTTCCAGGCTTAGTCTCGCTTGTAGAGATGTCCTCTGTCAATGAACGAACTGACCTTTGTGTGAAGAGGTTTTTCTTCATGGCTTTAACTCGAAGACTTTCTGTGGTGGCATTGTTACCATCAGAACAGCAACAGTCTGGCTTGTTCTCCACAGTCCCGTTGTGGGAAGAGTTTTGATCTTGAAATGGACTGGGAGATGCCCTTGTGCTTGAATGGGCATCGCTGTGAGACTGACCTTCAACATCTAATTTTACCTTTTCAGGTGGCTGTATTCTTTCATCTAGCCTGTTAAGCTTGGCCAGCACTTGAGAAACCTCATCACGTACACCAGACAGAGACTCTAATTTCTTCTCAATTTCCCCAATCCTTCTAACTAGTTTTCTTACACTGCTTTTTAACTCTTCTTCTTCTACTGTCTCAGTCCTTGGGCCTTTGGTTGGTTTTGTGTTAGACCTGTTAGCTACATGTTCTGGGGAACTTTCATTGTCTGCTCGTGAAACTTGAGCAAGGGAACCACTACTGTTATAGCAAGAAGATTGTGGTATACCGGAAGACCCACAAAGGCTCATGTCATCTAGGAATCTAAATATATCACTTATATCATCACTTATAATTTCAGAATCTGCCTCAGATTGGTTACGGTTTCTACCTTCCATAAAACGGCTAGTATTAGAGGAAATGTTTGGTTCCTTTCCCTTTTTTGAGTCTGCCTGCTCTGTCTGGGTACCAACACTTTCTGTCTTCTCAGTGCTGTACTGGCAAGAAGATGGTTTAGTAGTCTTGTCCCTGAACCTTCTTAGGGCCTCTTGCTTTTCCACATCTTGAGGCTCACCAAATTTTTTGCCATTATTTTTCAGTGGCAGGTCTGGTAAATAGGAATGATGTCGTTCTGGTACTGTAACAAAATTGGTTGTCTGTACTAAGCCAGTGCTAGGATAACACAAATTTTCTTCTTTTCGATTAAAAAATGAGCGTTCAAAATCTGGCACCTCTTCAGTGTTTAGACTCCAGCTTTTCACTGGCTTTCCTACAAGCTGTTTTGGTTTGTTTGTAAATCTCTTCTGCTCTTGAAGTCCAGCTCCAGTTGTTGGACCAAAGTAAGTGGATGCTTGAAGATCATCTAAACTTTCATGTTTTGATCGGCGAAAGTCTTCAGAAGAGGAATAGGCCGTATTAAGGTAATGAGAACTGTAAGGCATCTCAAAACTGTGATTAAAGAAAACTGTCTTCGGACTTATCTTTCCTTCATTCTTTTTCATGGTGAGATTGGGAGACATTCTAACCATGCTTTGGAAATCATCTTTAAAAACATTTCTTCTCTGTCCACCACTAGAGGCTGAAAGTCTAAACGGTTCCTCACTGGGAGTAGGCGGCAGTGATTCTGGCTCAGATAATGGTTGACTTGGGAAATAGGTGCTTTGCATTTCGCAGGACTGGGGAGCTACCATGGCATAAGAGTCCAAGGCTTGTAATCTATCAAGAGATCCAGCTCGTCCATTGCCTTCTTGTTTAACTCCTAGGAGAAAATTTGGTTCAGGAAGGAATGTATGACGTCCCTCACATTCTTCCTTGTGGCAGCTGGAGGATCTGGTGATAGAGTAGCTTCGACTGGTATCTCTTTTCTGTGTTTCTTTATGAGGAGCTATATCTGTTCCAGCGAAAACCTCATTATCAGACTCTATTGCCTCTTTTTCTTGAGTCTGCTGTTGAATTGGGATTTTTTCTTTGGCAGCTCCATCGTTCATTTGGATCAGATTAAATATGGTGACTATATCAGCTGCCGCTATTATTTTTTTAGACTGTTGATTGTCTGCAGCATTTCTCATCTTGTCTCGAAAAAGGCTTGCTGGAAAGCTCGGGTCTTGGCACGCTGTGTAATATAGGAGGCTGCGTAACTTTGCAAGTTCAGGTAGATCATAACGAGAACATAAAGATTTACAGAGGTCTTGGTAGGAAACAGAATTTTGTTTAGAGTCTAAGTCCTCCAAGATTTTTACAAGGAGAAAAGAAGAGTCCTGAGCTTCTCCCATGATGATAAGTGTCTGAGCTCCTGCATAAAATAATTTGAACATTGATTACTGTTTAAATAAACATCTACAATAACAAACGTATATTATAAATCTTTTGACTTGTATTTTTAATATTTATTTCCCAAAGTATCATTTCACTTAAAGAGCACATTACTGCAGCTAGAGTTGGCTTTTGCTTGTTAAAAACATATTCCACAAAGAGAATTTGTTGGGGATTAGAAGGCAAAAATATGACTTTATCATATGCTGCATTCCCATTATACTATTATTCCAGGTTCTAAACACATGGGTATTGTTTAATCTCTGCTTGTATATGCTGGTGTAAAGATCATAAGTTTTGTGAAGGATTTGCAGAACGTTTAACTTAGCTTCGAGAAGCAATTCTGAAGCCAGTTAATCACCCTTTAGCTCCAGTATCGGAGTATTGAATAAAAATTAAAAGGATAATGGAAATCATAAAAGTTGCCCCTTGTTTGTCCTTCTATCTCCCTGTACAAAGTTTTCCATATTCTGTATGAACTAACCTAAAACAACTAGCAGTGTATTCTTTGTATTGAACCAGATTCAATAGATGGAATATGTTGGCTCCAAACAATGTCAGAACATAGGCAATGTATGGCTGAAAATTTCCACAAACTACGAGATAATTTTCTTTTGTGTGGACATGTTGTTTTTTCTTTTAAAGGGTTCCTGACAGAAGGTTCAAAATAGAATTATGGTCAAAATTAAAAATTACATATGACAGTTGGTTTTGTTTTTCTAAATCCCTCCTGTAACAAAGCTATTTTAATTTGCTGACACTACCAGTTGCAACCAACTTGACAATTTTAGTTTTAACTTACAATCAAAGACTAACAACCATAAATATGGCTGAGGTCAAGACATATTTCTGCTTGTGTAGTTGTAAACAATGACCCAGAATGTCATTTGTAAGTAGCAGTATTTGTAGCATTTGTAAGCTGAACCCTGATATACATGTTGGAGGACTTCATTTGAAAAAGTACAAATGGCCCCAAAATAGCTAGAAAGACAGAAGGACTGAAGAAAGAGGTAAATAAAGCAGGTAAATAACGCATAAATAAAACAGTAAATAAGAGGTAAATAAAGCAATTACAGTGAAGAAATATAAGAGTGGTATTCATGATGTGACCTATCTCTGTTATAAGCCACATTGGCCCATCTCGACAGTCTACAGACTCTTCCAAGGAGAGCGTGGTTACCAGAGAGCCATATTTCCAATGTTCTTATGGAAGGTACTCTTATTCCATACAATAACCACCTTTTATTAATCCTCTCTTCCTAAAATGTAAAGATGACACCTTGAATGGTGATTACAAATTGTTGTTTCTGGTTGGCTCGGCACATTTTAACTTGCACATATTATACACAAATGGGTATTTTCATAAATTTGTATGGGGAACATAGTCTTGACTTATAACCAACTTTGGAAACGAATTAAGTTTGTAAGTCACTGTATCCACTGTATATGGCATTTTCATTCTTGGATTTAAATATGCTGTTATAAGGTTGCAGTAAACTTAAGACTAGACCTTAGGCAGGACAAGCAATGGCCAACTGCTGATTGACAAGCTACAGACTATGAATGTATGTATATGTTGGGTAATTCAAAACATTTGCAGATGGACTTGCAGATGGATGCTATATCAGTGTTTATTGGAAGGTGCTGCCTCCTTTCACTAATATCTATGTGTTTAAATTTTGCAGTCGCATTAGCATTTCACAAAAACAATCGTCAAAAAATGATTTCCTTCCTTGGAATGAAAGAAACATCTTCTGACTCAGTCTTCATATACAGAACAGGCTGCAGGACTATTATAATTGTTGAGTGATAAAGTACATTGTGTTTTTCTATACCATCACCTGTCTTCATCCAACACCAATGAGTTGAGTTCTAAAATCAATAGCTTATTAACAATCTAGAACAAAGAACTTGCATATACATATTGCAGCCTTTCCTCGAATAAGTCTAAGCGGTGATATACAAATAGTCAATATATGCATGTCTTCTCATAATAAAACTATATTACAAAACTACACAGATGCTTTTCTTTTCAAAAAAGCAAAAAAAATGTATGTATATCCAAGATGTGTGTTTGCGCAGTGTTCACAATCCATGCCTATTCTATTTATATCTCTCTAAAATACCGTTGAGTCAAGAGAGGTGTTAAAGTAATCAAAACTACAAAATTGGAAACCTAATTAACTGAAGAGAAAATATTAATTAAAAAACGTGTGGCACTAGGGTGAGCATGGAGAGCTGTGTTCAGGTGTAGCCTCATTTTTTTTGCCTAATATTTTGAATTCTGTTCTTGCTGCATTGATCTTAAAGCAGACCAAAACCTTTACAACCAAAATAACTATTCTCCACCTCCTCTCTGACCTGAAAAATGAGAAACCTCAGCTGGAATCCTTTTTTTTTTTTAAAGATGATGTGTCACATATTATACAAAAGAAGGATATTTAATACACCTCTAAATTTATAAAAGTGACATGATCTTCTAAAAATGATTGTGGCTGTGACCCACTTTTTTGTATAATTAAGGGCTGCTTTTGTCAGTACTTATAATGAACACATATATACTAGGCCAAATATGGTTACATGATACAATATAGTCACAAGTAATAAAGATCTAGATTCATTAACACAAAAACTCTGTTCATTATTCCCAAGCAAAACCTGATTCTTCAGCCTAAACCATGAAACCATTAAAGGGTGTCATTGACCTCCTATACCATTACAGAGAACTGCACATCTACTGATATATGGTATTGTATTGCAATAGTACAAATGATCCTGTCATACATCAGAATAGAAAAGGTATACAGCCGTCTATGATAAATCAATATAATGACATGAAGTGGTCTATTTATCAATATTTCCAACCAAGATTTTTCTTCCACTTAGAAAATTGTGCGAATATTGAGAAAGCTGTGTAAATCTTTTTAGAAACCCTTCAGCCTTTCCCCAGAGAGACATTCACCTTGTGACACACTCAATTAAAGTCAATGGAAGTATCTAGTGATTGTTCAGCATCAGCAAAACAAACGAATTGTGGATAGTACAGTACATCAGTCATTTTTCACTGCCCCCCATTTTTATATTTGAAGGGTTTTATATAACTCCTGACATGTGGGGGACAATTTTACAGATATTATTTAGCATGTCAAGGAATTTTAAGGAACCATATGATAAATGGATAGCTAAGCAAATGCTACCTACTTTGCTGCTCCCTTTGTCTTATTAAAGCGGCTGTATACTTAAAATATAAAAAATATATACCATATTTTTCAGGCTATTAGACGCACCAGACCATAAGACCAGTTTTTAGAGTAGAAAATAAGAAAAAATTGAATTTAATTAATTTAATGTCACTAGCAGCAGTCATCTTCCTCACTGACTGGGAGGAGGGGGGCAAACAGCTGCACAGTCTCTCCTCTGCTCTTCCTCTCCCGATCTTGCTGTTCCTGTGTCCGTGGAAGCTGCAGTGATTGCAGTTCCCATGGACATGGAGAGAGGGATAGATGGCAGTTCATCTATCTCTTTCTTCATTGCTTATGCCAGCAGGGCTCTGGGCTCTGTGGGCATAAGCAATTATACAGTTCAGATAGAAGATCCTGACACTGGCTGGCGTCTCTTATCTGACAGCTGACCCCCGATTTTGGGGGTGAAAAAGTGCGTCTTATAGTCCAAAAAATATGGTATGTAAAATTAAAGACATATCATCAGAGCCAGGTAGAGAAGAGGGACTGTGAAGGACCTTCCTAAATAAGTCTTTGCAGATATGTTTTTTGGCATTTTTTATGCTATCCGCACTTCTAGTGCAAATCATGCAATGATGAATTTCTCCAAGTCCAAGTCCCTTAGAAGTACTGTTTGTGGGTACACGTGATTGCCAAAAATATAGTCAAATCTTTTTTTGGAATTTAGAGAAAGAAGGGATAGAAGGGGAGGAAAAGTATAAAATTGTGTGCCACACCCCTAATTAAACTGAGTATAATAATCTAAATAATATAAAGAAAGATTGGGCTTAAAAAACCCAATCTTTCTCTGGGCTGTTTCATTGGACTGAGGGATAGACTCTCTCTCCTTCCAAGCCTGATCCACCCTTACTATTATACTCTTTTTTCGGAATGTTAAATTTTACACTTACATTTGAACATTTTTTACACAAAAGCTACAAGTGCTAGAACAATACCTTTGTTTTGGCAATATTCCCACAACCTTTTCTACATTTTCAGAAATTTTGGTTACACCTTGATCAGGGCTTTGCAATAAACTCCCAAAGTTACTAGTACATACTAGTAACATTTTATGACCATCTCTAGTGGCCAGTCCTATTATGACTCTCTTTACTGAGGTTACTTGTCATGAGTATATTTAATGGAGCCTGCCACTGGACAGCCAACAGGAATTGTTCAGCCTACGTAGGGATACCCAACAAAAATACCTCAGATTCCTGCACACAAAAGTAAAAGACCTTCAGGTAGAGTGGGTGGCGTGGGGATATTATATCCCAGAGACCAAATAAATAGGTGGTTTTCCCTGTTAGGAAAACACAAAGGAAACTATGATGTTCAATAAATAAGGGAAAAAATGGGTAAAAAAGTTCCCTTGATCATAATAACATGTTTTAAAATAATTATCTTTATAATGATACTATATAAATTTGCGCTCACACAATTAATCGTTTTTAATTAATACACAATTAGTAGTCTTGAATATCCCAGAGACTCTTCACTATGTAAACTGTATGTACAAAGAAGTCCCTGAGCAGCTCTGTACATCTCCCTGAATGATCCTTCTCTCCAGTGTAGTGTAAAGCTGCCGTGGGAACACATACCTCTGTTATCTGTTTGAAGTCTATTCAGATATTCATATTAGGTATGATACAGATTTAAAAAGGACCGGATAAGTGTTTAGAATATAAGCGATCTGTGTATTAAGAACAACTGCTGTTTTTTTACAACTCAGTGGGGCTCATCTCACACAGACATTACGTCTCTTCATTGATTTTTTTTTAAGAGCAAGTTGGACTGGACTGGCTTCCAGATGCAATGGTGCACAATGTATGTGCAATGTGTGTTGGCACTGCCACTTCTAATCTAACCAGGCGTTCAACAGAATACAGTTGGTAGACAGCACCTCTTTATATGAGATATCAAGGACTTTTATATTACTAAAAATAAAATAGCTTTTTTGAAAATGATTTATAACCAACATATTGACATTTATATGCGTTTTAGTGATAGGGTTTACATACATTATGCCTCTTTCAAACCGAAACTAGAGTTCACTATTCCTTATACCAAACCATAAGGATGCCTGACTGCACTTGTTGAATAGGAAGGAGTTTGGTATTTACCCAGGTTGCCATGATGGCTCTTCCGGCAGCCAAGTTGATATGAATCCTGAATAATGAATGTTGGCATGTACTGTCTTAGAGACATATGCTCCAGCTAAGAATGGGACATTTTGGAAAAAAAGAATGGGAAAAGCAGAAAGGAAGAAGCACTTGCTATCTCAACAACTGGTAAACATATGTGATTGCGTTTGCCCAGAAACATTTTCAGCAAATACAGAGCCAAGACACCCACTGTCACATTTTTACTCTAGTGATCACAAGAGCTTATGTGCTTCCTATGAAACGGCCACTTGAACAGATAATATGCACTGATGTTAGTAGCTGCTCCTTGAACACATTGTGTTAGAATTCTGGGTTGCTCTTGTGAATGGACAAACAAACAAAAATAAGCAAATGAAATCAGTTACACTGTTCAACCTATCTGTACAATGCTTTTGTACCCTGGAAACCCACAAATATGCTATATTCACCAACCTTTTGTATTTAACTTGTGGCTATCACCATGATGGAGACCCTTAAGGTCCCCACACACGTACTGAATGGGGACCGACAGATGAGCGGTGGAAGTCATCACTCTGCTCCCCATCACTCACAGCATCGGCAGGCACATTTTGTGTGCCAGTTGTTAGTTTCAATGGGGACGCCTCTCCCCATTGAAATTAATGGCATCGGCCAGAGATTTACGGACATGTCCGTTCTCTGGCCGACCGAGCTTAAGGGCGATAGGGATCTGTCACTCCATGTGGGCACCCCCGATTGGCAGCTGATTTCGTCGATCGTTGTGTGGGCCTTTACTAACCAATATTAACTAATGATCAAACAACTGAGTCAGTTGACATCTCCCATCTTTTACATATTTTAGTCCATATTTGCCATGTTTTAGACCAGTGGATCCAAAAAGTTGCCTCCCTGGAATACCTCTGCCGTTGGGGGGGGGGGGGGGGGGGGGGGGGCAGAGGTATTCCAGTGGGGCTGAGAGAGGGACAAGCAGGAAGCATGGAGGAATTAGTTTTAGACAGTAGAGTGCATGTATTGTGTGTGCCTCTGTTTGTCATTATGTATATGATACATGTCTCTGCATGATTGATGTGAAAACCAAATAAGTTTCAGGGCCATTTAACTCTAGTAATACTACAGGATGCTGCAATGCAAACACGGCTAGTGTGAAATTACCCTCTATCTGAAATCTGTGTAGTTTGAACACTAATGTTCCTATCTAGAAAAGGAGAGCCCTTCAGGGAAAGTTTGGGAACCACTGTTTAAGGCAATATGTTGTTATTGTAAATGAGTGGGCACACTGTGTATTGTGCTGGGGCTTTCCTATACTGAAGGGGAAAGAACTCATGGGGCATAGAGTCCAATGACACCGACCTTGTCAGCCAGTTCACTTAATAATTAATAGCTTTAAAATGTCAGAATGTAGAGAGCTCCTCTGATAATATAAGCGCTAAATATAAAGCAATGTAAAGGGCAAAGAGTGTGCAAAATATTTTTCCATTTTGCTGAGTTGCATAGTGATGATATTTAAGGGATATTTTATATGGAAAATAGGGGCGTGATGTAAATTCACACCGCAGGTTCTTAGATAGAATTAAATTAGATATTAAAGAGATTTATTGTGTAGGTAATTCTGGTCATGCGGTTTGTTCATATTCTCTTATTGCTAGACCTTCTAATGCACATTGTGACAGGCCGATGAGGAGCAGCCATGGCATTTGTACTTTTATCAATACTCCTCTACTTATAAAACAGTGCACAACTCAGGAACTGGGCATAATAGGATTTCTTGCCAAGAAAATATGAGCATGCCTTGGAAGATGAAATTTCTTGTTAATGCCAATGTATCAGGAGCAATATATTGTAGCGTGTATTTTTCTCCCTCGGTTGTTGGCGCTATGGTAGATTCTCTAATATTTCATGCTAGGTGAACTCTAATCTTTATTGATTTTCTAGCTTGAAAACTGTCTGCTACAATACTTCATGGTAACATCTGTGTGCAGAGGAACTCTCCTGTAATTTCACAGGTAACTTGTTTTTTGTTATTTTAGAACGGGTAACTATCGTTTATGACAAGGTTTTTTTTTATATACATATGATCTATAGAAAATTATTTTTTATGCATAAAGTTCAAGTGGACCTGTACTATGACCTAACTTCTACTCCTAAGGTAACATAATTACCTTACTTTTTTCTGACTACTGCCATCCTTGATGAAAATGGAAAGGGTTTCTCTTTTTCCACGTATGCTGGGACCACCACACATCTACAGTAGCATGCACTGATTTTACTGGATGGCAAAGTGTCATGAGACTTGGGAAAGGTAACAGGTACTCCCTTCCCAAGGCTCTTTGCACCCAACAGAGAGAGGATGCCAGCATTGTGACAAGACATCATCAATGGGAAGAAGAGAGAACTCAAAATGAGGAATACAGTAGACAAGTACATTTAATACATTTTAATATTCGTATATTTTAATTGTATTTTTTGTTGTTAATTGATTAATGATAAATGTGTTTAACCTCCCTAGCGATATGCCCGAAGTCAGTTCGGGCAAAGGGACACTGCAATTATCGATACGCCCGAACTGACTTCGGGCACATCGTGGGAGCTCACCTGCTCTGCCGCCGCCATCTTCTCTCTTCATCTCCGGCTTCTTCTGGGTCCCGGAGTGACGTGTGACGTCACGGAGGCGGTCTTTTTTTAAATCTTTTTTTTTTTACTTTTGAGCTGGATTATAGAAATGTCTTTCTATAATCCAGCTCAAAGTGGATCCCGCTAGCAGAAACGCTCGCGCTGACCATTTCTGTTAGTGAGATCTGTCTTCGGCTGCACATGAGCCGTTCCGGAAATAGCCTTAATCTCCGTGATCTGCGTTTGTGTGCCGATGACGTCATCGGCGGGCGGGAGATTTAAAGGTACAAAAAAAAAATTTTTTTCTTCGATTTTTTTTTCTTTTTTTTACATTTGTTTTTATTTTGATTGGATTGGATAAATATTTTATAAATGTTTTATCCAATCCAAATCAAAAGAAAAGAAAACAAGTGTAAACTTATAAAAAAAAAAAGCCGCCATAGCGCTTCCATCTGTGGCCATTTTGCGAATGATCACCATGCGCATTCGGTGTGATCGCTTGGTGATCAATCGCAAAATTAACGCCGCCCACCTGGAGCAACGGTTACGTTGGAGTTAACCGTACTCGCACAAAACTTTGATCAGCCAGAGAACAAACGTTTTTCTCTGGTCGATCACAACCGCTGGCTCTCTGTGTGCCTGCAGCATTTCTACAAAGCTGCAGGCACACAGAGCCTTTCCGCCCGCATCGGCGTCATCGGTGACGCCGATGGGGGCGGAAAGGCAAAACACTGTATCACTTTTGGTACAGAAATCTGCACCTCAGTGAACCGCCAGGGAGGTTAATGTGTTTAGTTATGCATTAACAGCAGTTCTTTGGAGCTCCCTTTAACTGATCCAAAACAGAAAGATAAAGTTTGACTTGTTACTGTTTCATGCAAGAGACCCTTTTGAATAAAAACCTTTTAATTTGCACTACATACATTAATCTGAAACCCAGTGACATCTTCTCTCTGTGTCTGCGGAGATCCATGTTGGTGGAGGGGGCCCATATTATTGTACATACTGTAGGACAGTGGTTCCCAAACTTTCCTCGCAGGGCCCCCCTTTTCTATTATAGAACATTATCAAGCTCCCCCTTCTTATTCAAACACAGGTTAAGAATGAGGGCCCGCCTCCCACCCTGCAATACATTCGCACCCCTCAGGAGGGCCCGCCCCCCAGTTTGGGAACCACTGCTGTAGGACATGGCTTAAGTGGTTGACAACCTCTTCTAGCAAAAGAGTTGAGGAGCAAGGAGCCATAGTGGAGTTCTTGGCTGCACTCTCTTCCTTTGACAGTGTTGGGGCGGGGGGGGGGGGG
>CM070034.1:124114219-124127186 GCA_036250615.1 Ptychadena robeensis
AGGAGGAAGAAGAGCAAGGAGATCTTAGGTGATCTTTTTTCCTTACACCATGTTTTCACAGGTGGAAGGAAGAGAGAAGGAGGCTTGCCAGGGAGACACAGCAACGAGACTGAAGAGTTCTGGAACTGCAGGTGGCGACCTCTAGGTGATGCTACATCAGATCTTAATAGCTTCTAATTCACACTCTGAGAAGTTTAAAGTAAGATTGGAGTTTAGCTTTTATTCTGGACTGTTTTTGTCATAGTTCTAGAAATAAAAGTTTTCTATTACATGTTTATACATAAAATATTAAATTAAATATTCTTATAAATAAAGCAATTTGTGTACAATGGACCTTTAAAACCCTGTCTTTCCCTTCATGAAAGTACGAGACTTTATAATCTGTCTTCAGTTGGATTATGACAGAATTCAATCAACACAATTGGTCCTTGATGAATAAACCATCTGAGATAAAATTATCTTTGTAAGATGATCGAACTGGGATTTGCATGTCATTTATTTTCCAAAGAATAATAAAGGAATTCAAGGTCGGGGATGCTAAAGGCTCCAAATTTTTTGTGTGTAAATAACTGAATAAGAAATTCATCACTGCTCTATAGTTATATTCCTACAAAATGATTTTGAAAATAAAGGCTGCTGGTGCTGAGCATTGGGGGTCAGCCAGGCTTCAAAGGAAGCACTGACATATATACTTCTTTTACCTACTCTGTCAACTGAATCCTTCCAACCTCAGCTAATAGAATGTAATGCTTTGTCCTTCTACACTATACAAGGACAGATATAAAATGTGTGGTGTCAGAGGCTGCTGTAGAACCCATGTAGGAACTCTGTGACCGCACTGATTGCATTACCTGCAGTGATGGCATTTTACAGCTTCTGCTGCCAAACACTACTCATGCTGTTTTGTCTGTCCCTCACACATGCCCTTCAAGTTGAAACCAAATTACAACAAGGGGTTATATAATTAAAATATTTAGGCACAACTCTATTGAAATAAGGATAATGAATCTAGACCCAAATGTTGCTTGAAAATTTTTCTAAGTTTATTTTAAAATACAAAAGTTGTTGAAGTTGGTGAATTCTTGTGGGAAGTCATCTCCTAGAGTCTAGGTGCCCAACCAGTGGCCCGGGGGCCGCATGCGGCGCTTTGGGCGTTGTTTTGCGGCCCCCTTGGTCCTCCACATGTGGCCCCTAAAACCTTTATCTTAATGCATAGGGCATAGCAACCCAGCTTTCCTAATCAACTTTGGTGGTCCTACATCAGTAAAATTGTCAATGTTGATCAGGGAAACTAGGTCTACATATGAGCGCTTCACCCAGGGGCAGGAGGGCGGTGGGTGCTGTTGGGTTTTGACTGCCTGACGCGATCAGGCCCACCACCTGCTGAGATGTAATGTACGGCCCTTTAGTGATGCCAAGGGGCCGCACTTGTGGCCCTACATATCAACTCAGTCGCCCATCACTCTCCTAGAGAGTTGACCAAAGTACTTGAAAGATTTCATTTAATGTACTTTTCCAAGGACAACCATGGCACTTCATGTTCACCATTTCATGCCCAGGTTCTTTTCCTTATACGCTAAACAAAAATAATAATAATATGAATGCAACACCTTTTTGCTGGTTTTACTCCCATTTTGCGTGGGCTGAATGTTTAGTACATTTTCTACATACACATAAGACCCATTACTCTCAAATATCGTTCCAAAATCTGTCTAAATCTGTGTTTAGCTAAGGTAATCTGTCTAAATCTGTGTTAAGCTGTGTTAAGTCTGTGTTGACGTTTAGTTTCTGCAACGATTCTCCGTCAGATCGACTGTATGTGATGAAGTCATCACACATGGCCGGTCGTGCAGAGAATCATCCATGCAATCGTTCTAAAATTTACGGACATGCCCAAAAATTTATAGATCAATTTCCCGGTCAATTCTCGGCCGGATTTCGCTTTAAATCATTATATGTGCAGCCAATTTCGTGGCAGACCGACTGTCGTGAGAGCGCACGGCGACCAATCAGCGGCAAAATCGGCCGCAAAACGAACCGTGTATGGCCAGCTTTTTTTTAGACTGCCCACAATAAAAGGCCACTCTGAAATTCGATCACACAGCACAATGCCACAGATGTCGCAACTTTTGAGGGTGAATGCATTGGTGAATGCACTCTTGATCTCCCTATGCCTGAAGGTGGTGGACATAAAAACCTGGCATGGATTAGGGTTAGATGCTGCTTGGCCCTAACACAGTTGACGTGTCTGTCATCTCAGAGGGACAAAAAAAGGCAAGTGATATTTGCTAGATATTATGTGTTTGTGATGGTGTGCATATATGTAAGTGTGCCTGGGTGTCTGTGTTTGTCGTCAATGTGCCTGTGCTAAGAATACAATTGATGAAATGTATGTATGTATTTTTTTGCTCCATTCACTGGGGGGGGGGACTCTGCTCCCTGGACAATGCTGTCAAAACAAAAATTGTATCGATCAATTGGGAAAAGTTGTTGAGCCGGGGGATTGTGAGTGCTTGAAGGTTTAACACGTCATAGCTGCGCATCGCACTGAAGCCGGGTGCCATGACCACCGATGTTGTCGTGCTGTCACCGTGGCAGCAAGCTTCCCGTACAGTGTGAAGCTAAGACGTCGGTGGTCCTTGTAGGTAAGGGGCCCCAATCAGGCCCATAGCGCCAGAAAATTAGGAGGGGAAAAAATCATTCACATAAACATAAACATTCACATAAAGTAAATATGCAGCATGTTTTAGCAAAGTATGCAGGGCTGGACAATGCAGTAGTTATATATACTGCTCTGGCTAAGCTCAGTATCCGAGGGGGCAGGGTTTGCTCCACTCCCCCAGCCAAGTCAAAAGAGGGAGTGGAACAAAGCACTGCCTCCTGAGATGCTAGCCTTTTGCCCAACCAGAGGAATAAGATAATCTCTTCCCTCTTCTGCTGTCAGGACTACCTGGGTGTGGAGTTCAGGGTAACTTTTGTTCTATATTCACTCTATAAGACTCACACACATTTGACAGCTGATTTTGAGGGAAAATACAGTAAGTCATAAAGGGTGATGTACAGTGTGTATTCTGACTCATGCATACTGGAGTATGGATTGACACACATTATATGAGTAGAAAGAAAAGCAGATAAATACATATTATTTTGGCTGCTGTGTCATAAAATACTTTCTTTGCTACATTTAACAAACAGTGTTCCTCTGGGAACAGTTGTTTTTGCAGCCTACATATCTATGTAATTATGTTAGTTGGGGGGGGGGGGTGATAGAGGGTCAGCGCAGTCTTTTTCATTTTCCCTTTTGCATGTCAGTGACCAGACCTTTTCTGCTGCTCTTTCCAAACTGCTCCAGGTTTTCTCATTGTTGTCTATTTCAAGCAAAGTATTACCTACATAATTAAATACAATACAAATTGGACGTTTATTGTTATTGGAACTATGGTACATCGGACAAGAAAAGTGCAACCTTGGGGAGGTTACCATAGTTGAAGAAATCTAATTGCTATCATTAATTACTTCTTATGTGGATATTGTTTATGTCATTTATAATGTTTCTTCTTTTTAGATCTGCATCTAATAAAAACTAGTGATCCTGTCATATATGACCCTGTTCAGGCTCCTCCTGTCTTCATGTTATATATTATATTTTGTTATAGTTTTCCATGTTAGACAGGAAGGCTTGCCAGCACTATGTTTTAGATTGTTCATGAGCCATTTTAAATTAACTACAAAATAAATAAAGGTTACTGTTACCAAAATCTTTTTGACAAACAATTATTTATTAAGAAAATAGCAAGTCTTAGTTATCAAATATACATTTAATGGGATGGGTGCATCTCAAAAGAACAAAGTTGGATTCCACCATAGAACATGGCAACCAATAATTGTAATTGCAAATAACCCAAAATCTCTGGAGACTGCATGAGATCGCTAAAGTGGGGGCATGCCCTAAAGTGTCTCTGAGAAACCTAGGAGACCCCAGTTTGAGAACTTCTGGTCCAGAGCAATGTTTTCCAGGCAATGCTGGAGCCAGTTCATATAGAAAGAAACAGGTGTAGCAGTATTTTGATAATATATATGGCTTTAGAAATCTAAATGTCATGCACTTAGGGTTAAGATTTTCATATTAAGAATTTCTACAGCGAGGGAGTTGTTGTCACTGGAACAATTGTCCTTATGTATTTTCCATCACTTTGCTTCTTAGGCATATTAACATCATGAAAATAGAATGGAGTGTATATAATACACTGGAGACCCAGACAGAGTTACTAATTATTTTCTACTCAAATCTAAGTAATACATTTTAACTCGATGCACAATTTTGACACTGTGGGTGTTTAATATAATGAATTAGAGAGAAGAAGGCACTGACACCTTAAAGTTTCTGCCCCTTAATCCACCTGAGAGTTGTCAGTATTAAAACTGTTGGGAGGACCGACTTTATGATAGAGACAGGGGTAACTGGGCCAGAGACCTGTAGCCAGGTCTGGTCCTCTTAACCATCCATACTGGCGTGCCAGCAGCCAGTGAGCCTAATAGCGCACAGCTTACAGAAAAAGACCCAATCACAGTGCAGCAGTTATCCAGCAGCGCTATCTGGGTGCCAATGTTCGAGTTGGGTGGCACCTGTCAATTCGGTGGATCCTGCAAGCCTAGACTCTGCCAGTGTTCTAAAGGTGCCCATTCACGGGCAGATTCTCCCTAGATAGATGAGGGACCAACTGCAGCATGATGAAGTCATCACGCTGCAGCCGGCCCCTCAGAGGATCGGTGGGCACCCATCCAAAGTAATGGGATTGGCTGGGAATTTACAGACATGTCGGATCACTGTGAGACATGTGGCAACTGTCGGGCGATGGTCGGGAACGGGAATTGTCCCATGTATGCCTACCTTAAAGGGAAAGAAAGCACCTACCCAGGTGACAGACATGCACATGGTGGTTCGCTTTACTGTGTTTGGAACTCTGACCTTTGTTTAAATTAAAAGAAAGGTTATACAACGCATGCTTGTCATGGGATGATTCTAATACCTGTACCATATTTTATAGCGTGAAGAATGGGAAGGATGGTTTCAGGAAAGTCACCAGTACAGCAAGTGAGTTGTCTCTTTACAATGGACTGAGAGTAAAGGTTTACTCAACCATTCTCTTTTATGTCCAAAGGAAAACAAAACTGCTTGGATAGGAATTAACTGTGATGGAGACATGAACCTTTGAAGAAAGTGTTGACCTTTTCTAGAGCACTGTAACTGTAGGAACATTTGTCATGTATGATATAAAGATAGAAGGGTAGTTCCTGTTTTCTCTCAGTATTAGTAGATCTGAACCTTCCATTTTCTCAATGTCATTCTTTTCACATTGGAGTTTAAAGAATTCTCTAGTGATGTTAGCTACAAGTAACCATCTGCACATGAGAATTGGAAGAAAGTGAGAGGTAATACATCTCCATGGGAGTACTCAGTACTGTCAATCTAACAGTGGGTGCTTGCTGACAAGGAGGAGTAATCAGAGTGATGAGTTACTGGTTCACTAATTAATGAGCAGGTAGGAGGCAGGTTGTGACTATGCTTTATTGCTGAACAGCGGCAAAGCAAAGTTAAAATTACCGATCTAGCTCATCAGAAGACTGATGGAAAGGAATCACCCATTCTTGGGCACATTTGGAATAGGGTTGTATGTGGCACCAAAGAGATGGTTGGATTATGGAAATTTTTGGCATCACTTGATTCTTGATACATGACCTGGATTAAATCTCATTAACACCCCATACATGGGTTTTAGCGCAAATCAAAGGAGGTACATTTTAGATACTATCCAATTAAAATGCAAGGCATACATAGTAACATGGTCATCTTTTACTAAAGTAGCGGTTGAGTCAACTTGTCGTGACGTCATCACACAGATATCCCTTCCACTTCCCTCCCCACCAATAATGACAGAAACCACCAATTCGAGGTGCCGACGACTAATTAGAGGCAAGTAGAGACAGCATGTGTGGCAGGTCAGTGAGAGAGAAGGTCTTGTGCTGCAGTCTTGGTGGGAAGGGGAGGTAATATTTTTGCCTTGACAATGTATTTTTATGACGTAGAGGAACAAATATATATATAGAAAAAGGCAGAGACAGCATGCAGCCAGTTAGAGCGCACATAGAGAGAGGTCTGGTGCATACAGAAAGGCAATTAGTGAGCTCCTCTTAGGAGCAGAGATGGTCATTGTTTTTTTCGAAAATTCAACCTGTTCAACATCTCCAGCAATTTTGGTGATGATACCACATTCAGGGTCTGTGCAAAAAAAGCATATGTCCATTACGCATTCCCTGAACTGGACATACATCCAAAGCAGGGAATCAAGGCATGCACTGGCACATTAGCCGGGCAGATTCCCCACCACATCGGCGGAAGGGGAAAGACATGCAAAATCAGTGCCCGAACACCTTTGTGCTGTTTTGCCATGTCTTGGAGACACCTCCATTGATCTTCAATGGAGGTGTCTCTGGAGGCAACCCACGGTGCTGCTTTGAAGACGCAGCAGCCAGCAACAGCTTAGAATACGCAGAGTGGACAATGTACTATTTATGAGAATGGGAAGTTTCCTCTCTGCGTCGTTTTCCATGCTGCGGACACGTGTCCACAGTGGGGAAAAAGACGTAGTGGACACAAGCTCAAAGTCATCTAGTCGAAAAAGTTAACCATCTCTACTCAGGAAAATCGACTAGTCACTTAATGCCCTAATGTAAACTCAATAGTAATCTTGTTGGATTGTGTAATAATGCACATTTTTGGTTCTTCTGCTGCAAAATATAAAAGTGGTGCTATCTATATTATAAATAATATAATTACACTAAGGGTTAAAGTAGACCCTAAACACAAGCTTTCCAAAATATGCCCATAATTAGACATTTAGTTGTTCTAAAAAACACTAAAACCAGCTTCAATGTGAGGAATCATACACAGGGGACTTGTACACATCAAACCCTTGGTGTCATCTGTTTCTAATAGTCTGTTTCTAGTAGTCTGTTACTGACATTATTGTCAAATTTTGCAAGTCAATGCTTTCGTCTGTAAGCAGCAGCCGTGCCCTTTTCCGGCCTTGTCACACATGTCTAATAAACCCCCAGTGTCTGGAATATATTCCGCAGCTGCCTCCTGCACCTGCTGAGTGCAAGGACTCCAGAGATCCTCATACACTTCAGTGTCCTCCTGCAGCAATCTACTCCAGTTATAGTCCTGTCATTGCGGAATGATGGAGAATGCTGCTGAATTCATACATAACCAGTATCAGATATAATCCAACAGGTCCTACTTTCCCAGACACACTGATGGTATAATAGAGATTTTTAATGTACAACGACTACACATTTACATTTGTTTTTATATGAAATGCATCAATTATTCATTTTGTGTAGGAATTCTGAGCATTTTTATGTATTAAGAGTTGAGAATATAACAGCTCCATGATGCACCCATTCCCAACCAAATTGAACAAGATGGACACTTTAAGATGGAGAGGATATATATCATGCAGAACATGTTTGATAACAATTATCATCATGTACTTTTAACTGGCATAGTTTGGATTCAATTATTTAATCACTGGGTATTTGTGCCTCCAGGTGGATCATTGCTGTAAGAAGGGGCTAGCAGGGTGCTATATGGAATCATCATCCTTATTCCAATCAATCATCTCCTGAGTGGGGATGAAGCCCAACCTAACTCAATTATTATACTTTATGTATTAAGCTGGTCATAGACATCTTTATCTGATTGACTATGCATGATGACTTTATCACGCGCAGCCGGTTGTGCCGAGAATCGGCCGTGCACCCTTTGTGTGCCCCATCCAAAGTAATGAGATCGATTTAAGGCTATGTTACCACATCCATCGGGACCTCCTCCGCTAAGCGCATTGCTTGGCAGGGATCCCGACGAAGCACATAGACTTTACCTGCTCGGCCAACGGATGTGGAAACCCCCCCTAAAGATTAACAAGTCCGTAATTTGTTAGATCGATTTCTGGGCCAATATATGGCCATGTTTTAGGTGGGCGCCTTCTATTTGCGTCCAATTGATTTTGCCATGGTCGCTCTGCGGCTAAATCGGCCGCATGTCAAACCTTCTATAGCCACCTTTACTCGTTGGCAAACACCTTATTATTAAGATGATCTGTTTTAAAAAAATCCTTACCTCTAATGATAAAATTTGCATCGTCCCTTCCCCCCTTCACTAGGCTCTGATGCTAAATTTTCTCCATTAAAAACAATATATCTGTCATTCTTTATTAACCATACACATTAAATCAGTTTATTAACCCCAAGAAGACATACACAGAGGATTTAAGATAGTAACTGTCACAGATGAGATCACAGCAGGTAAGTTTCTTTTTCAGCATTTTGTGACAGACTGACTGAGGTATATTTGTGTGATGGCCACACTACGTAACATCAACTAGTGATGCTGAGCATTCAAGACAAAGACCAGCACTTATTCTTAGCATGCATTAGGCAACGCAGGATGATGCATTAAAATGCATGTCAATGCATATTAAACAGATAAAAAAGATGAAATTCAGTGAATAAGAGGCACAATCTTGGAGCAATAAATTAGATGAGGAAATGATGAGGATGCTATACATCCTCCAGAAACTCAGGAAATGAGGTCTAGCTCTAACACACTGTGTCTATGTGTGTGTATATAAATATATATATATATATATATATATATATATACACAAAGATCCATTACATTTAGGATTGTTAGATAGGATATTCAGGTTTTCAATCTGTTTAGGATGTAGACTAGTGGGCTTGGCAATGCCGAGTTTCAGCTGTTTAAAGTCATGACCTGGGATGATTTATGTCACAGTCTGCAGAGAGAAGAAGTGTTTTTCTTGGTGTCACTTGTCACCTGTCAGCTCAGGGAGGCTGTAATCACAAGTGAAGCCAATACCTGTCAGGCAACAGACCTTGTAATGTCAGCTAAACATTTCACAAAGAAGCTCCAAGATTGTAACTGTCAATAGTAGACGGTAATTGAAGTGTTTCCAGTTGGAGAATCTTGCCATAAATTATATCACTAGAGGAGAAGGAGACCTCATCCATATGTGAAGTGCCATATTGAATCAGTGATGCTTTAGCCGTTGAGCATAAACACAGCACAATCAGTATGTGCCTGTAGAGTAGCCCCAGGAAAAGACGTTCCATTACTTAAAGATGTTTGCTTAGCTGGACCCAGATACTGAAATTACATTTTTGGCATCATGCACTACCAGTTATGCAATGTCAACACTTATGTGCATCATGGTCTTCGCAATGTTCCTTTATATAGTTCCCTAACTTTTTTAGATTAGAGACACTTACTAGTACAAATGATAAAGGCAAGGGACACTACTTTTAGACCTTAATACCAATGCCTCTATGTATGGTGCCTGTTACATGTGAAGACCCTTCCTTATGGTTTATTCTCCATCCAGCCAGTGGGGTTAACCATAGGAACAAGGACACAAGGCACGCAACTTGGTGCAACAAAGTAAAGTACTGTAAATAATAAAACAAAACAAAAAATATTCTATCTTTACTTTTATCTTATCTTACTTATCTTACTTTACTTTGTTGCACTAAGTTGTGTGCCTTGTGTCCTTGTTTGTCTGTTACAGGGGGCCACACTCCCCCTTGATTTTGAGAGCTGCACTCCTACATGTAACACCCACACCTCACACTGGCTCATTTTTATCCTTTGATCTTTCCCAGGCCCCATACATTTCCTGAGGGCCATTCAGCCACTGATTTCACTGTAACTGTGTAACCATCGCAGACAGTTGTGCGCAACTATTTAATACAATCTTTTCGATATCACAAGTTCTCCAGGGGTCTTCAGATTGTCATTTATAATACTGTGAAGATCTTATCCAATTTGGGCCTAAGGGTACGTTTCAACAGCGTGGAGAGTTTCATCGATACCCCCTATGCTAAGAACATTCCTTGACGGGGATGTCGACTGACTCATTCAGATACCCGCCTTCCGCACCGGCTGTTTTTGGCATTGAGCCGCTCAGCCGGCTGGAGGTTGACATACTACCTTACGATTACCTTCCGACCAGTGGAACGGCTCCATGCCATGGAAACAGCAGGTCCGGTAGGCGGGTATCTTAATGGCCACTTTCGACATCCCTGTCAAGAAATGTGCTTAGCGCAGGGGGTGTCGACGGAGCCCTTCACGCTGTGGAAATATACGGTGACCTAAATCTAAATCACAAATATGATTCTAAATATACTTAATACTTTCATACATATAAAGCTAGTTAGAAATATTATAATTTTAGGTTTTCCCTCCCCACCAACAAAAACCAAACAAACATTAAAAAAAGGGGACAACTACACACAAAGAAACATGTATAAAGGCCATCATTGTGAAGCACAGTAATATTTGCATCAACCACTAATACATTCAGGAATATATTTACTGTCTGTCTGCAAGGGCCTATTTACATTGTTGCAGAGTCATTTATTCTTAAAGCCTATTAATTCTTAATGACACCCAACACATCTGAGGTGCAACTTGGGATAACAAAATAATGCTGCTGGTCCATTAGGCACAATGCATCACTGTAGGTGGATCATCAAGGATTAATTGTTGCAGATTAACACCATTTCACATGGAATTTGACATGAACTGCATTTTTTTGTCTTTCATATAAATGGATCTATGGATTCTATTTTTCAAAAGACATTTAAAGGTCATATAAATACATTTTCAGGATTTTTTTCTGTAGAGGAGTAATTACTGTATACCAGATCCACATACCATATATACAGTGCTGCTTGAAAGTATGTGAACCCCTCAAATGGTGTAGATGTTTCCTGTTGTTTAACTATGATGTCTCCATTTATCATCACCAGTGTTTATTCATGAAATGTCCGATATATGTTCATCAATTGCATGTACTTGTTAGTAGGTTTTGTTTTGTTAAGGTTGCCCAAAAAACTACATGAAACATGGGCTAGTGTATGTGCAAAAGTAAGGTGAACCCCCAGCTGCATTGGTTAAGTCGAGCAGGTAAAAGGACGCAGGTGTGAAACACATGGGTGGTTAATCAATCACTTAAGCCGGACCAATGAAATGAGACATCCTGGAAAAATGTTTTGCCTGCACTAATTAAAAGCGAGAGGAAATCAACTGAACCACTGTGGTCCATACAAATAACAATGTGCCAAGAGCAAAGGAGATATCCGAGGACATGAGAGAAGAAGAGGGTAGTGACAGAACACATCAGTCTGGGAAAGGCATAGTAAGACCATCTCCAAAAGATTCCAGCTCCATCCATCCACTGACGACAGATCATTTACCAAATGGGGGGCCTTCAACATGACAGCAACTTTGCCTAGAAGTGCAGACGCCCATCAAAAATATCACCCAGAAGCACCAGAAAAAAATAAACCAGGTAAAGGGCCAACCAACATCACCTCTTAGAGGTTGCAGGCCTTCTGGCAGCATCTGGACAAATGTGCATGCGTTCTACAATCAGACGAAGAATTATGCCATGACATTTCAGGGAGGTGTGCTAGAAGGAAGCCTCTGCTCTCAAAAAAGCACAAAACTACCCGTTTCAACTTTGCCAAAGAGCACTTGGACAAACCAGAGGCCTTCTGGAGTCCATTCTCTGGACAGACGAGTCTAAAATAGAATTATTGGTCACAATCAAAACCGGACAGTGTTGGAGAAAAATCAACACGGCATATGGAAGAAATAGAACCTCTCCCAACCGTGAAGTATGGCGGTGGAAATGTGAAAGTCTGGGGGCTGCTTTTCTGCTGCTGGGCCTGGACGAATCCATTATTGTCCACAGGATCATGACGAAGATGGATTATGAACAAGACAATGACCACAAGCATTCCAGCAGAAGAGTACAAAGGAATGGCTTCAGAGAAAGAGGATTCGCACTCTGGATTGCCCAGTCAAAGTCGGACCTTAACCCAATTGAAATGTTGTGGAGAGACCTGAAAAGTTGGTCCATGCCAGATGTCCCTCCAACGTCTCTCAACTGGCTGAGTTCTGCAAGGAGGAGTGGGCCAAAAATCCCATAGTCAGATGTGAGAGACTGGTTAGTGGTTACAGAGAGGTTTAGTTGGAGTAATGCTGCAAAGGGAGGAGCCACAAGCTACTAATACAAGGTTCACATACTTATGCACATGTAAGATTTTCAGTTTTTGGGACATAAACCTCCTTGTGTTTACTTAAATAATCAAAATATATCTCTTTTTGTGTGTGTGTCTACTATTTGGAAGGTGTGCTGTTACAAATTGGGATTTAGATGTATGTCTAATAAGGTTCTTTAAATGTTTTTTGCACAAACAGTGACCATGTCTGGAGGGTTCACATACTTTCAAGCAGCACTGTACACTATATAATTTGGCTTATACTCGTCAATAGTGATGGCTTACTGTCCACAAGGTGTTTGCCAGGGTTTATTATTCTTTTGGCAGCTGGATAAGGCGCAGAAACATCCGGCCAGAGGAAGAATATTCTTACTAGAGACCCCAGTTTCGTCACGTCCGGTAATCAGAATAAGGAACTGTGCATTCCAGATACCGGAAGTGACGTCAGTGACACTGCTTCTGGGGTTTCAAATCCCCTGTGAACAGGAGGGAAATTTAAAGTTTTCTAAAAGTCCGATCCGCCTGTTTGCGAACCGTCGTGGCCCATGTTTAGCCATCACTACTCGTCAAGAAATGAAAATCGCACTATTTTACAGAGGCGAATTGCAAAGCCTCTGAACAAGGAATCCTCGCCAAATTTGATGGAGATGTACAGAAGGGTTATTGGAACATCAAGTTCTTTTATGCAAAAACTCCATTAGCTAGAGCAATACTTTTTCTTAACAATGTTCCCACAACTCTTCTCTACATCTCTACATAACTATTTTGGTGGTGATACCATGTTCAGGGGCTAAGGTATGTTCTGAGCCTTAGCTGC
>CM070034.1:124127196-124138822 GCA_036250615.1 Ptychadena robeensis
CCCCGGGTTATACTTGTGTTATTTCTTCTTTGTAAAATTAGGTACCTTGGCTTATATTCAAGTTCATACGGTACAAATAGATGTCTCCAAAAATAACTCCCCTTCAAGGGCTTAAGCAAGGGGGTGTTTTATATGTAAATTAAAATGAGAATTTACATGTGCATTTGTATATAATACTTTGTTATTTTTGTACTATAACTAAAGCACATTTTTTTTTAAATGAAGTCTTTTTTACATTATTTACATTTTGTGCATCAATGGGTTACCGGTATTTACATATATTTTTAATGGGATGTAGTAAGCTGTCTTATGCACAATAATATGTTATTTTTAATGGAAAGGGGTTATGCTGCGGTATATATATATTTAGGAGCAGACTATACTGGGGGTGATGGTGCAATTATTTTCTCCTATAGCTACAAAGTAAAGTAATACCAAAATAAATTGTGGGTTCTAATGTTTTTTTATGTATCAATTTCAGAAGTAAAATTCTAAATGATAGAAATGATTTCATGGCTTGTCAGTTAAAGAGATTTGTGTTAATATCTGGGTGCAGTTATTTAAAATAGCCAATCTCGCTATCATTAATAAAACATGCACAATTATAATAAAGCTGCTTGAGGCAAAGAATAAAATGAACCAGCTGCAGTACTGTGTGAAAAGTCAAGCTAGCAAATTATTTGCTGTAAGCTACATCTAGAAGTCGGTCATTCAGAACAATGCTTAACACGACTTTCCCTGACCTTCCTTTAGCATATAGACTACTTACTGCAAGACTAGGTACAGGTAGGTCAGTGACCATCATACAGCCTGGTTTCTGTAAGCACTAGTATTAATCAGACTAGGCTGGGGTCAATAGTTGAGTTCTTTGACCCTTAACTCTCACATAACCCCTAAACCTAAAATAAGGGTGCACAGGTAAATTTTTGTGTTAGATGGTTTATGTAAATTTCTAGGAATTGGATTCCTTTTTTACTGTATCTGTTGCCAAAAAGTGATGGTGATTGAGCATAAAATCCATGAAGCAATGACCAGTCAGTTTGAAACCTACAAGTTTAATAAATAATAATTTGCATGGCCATTAATAATACAACAGCAATACTTTTTATTGAATCACAGCGCTGTAAATGCCTTGGTGTTTACTTACAATTTGAATGCAATGAAATGTTGCTGTACTGTGAGGATTCCATTTAGGGAGATATATGTACTGTTACCTGCTCTGAGAAAATAAACAGACAAAGTTCCTATATAATTGGCATACAATTAAATGGTGTATTCATCTGAGTGCGCCTCTTAGCAGTAGGACTCCGTAGAAAAGCAAACAATTCATCCACATGCGGAGAGGACAGAGCTGGCACACTACAGCTGGATAGTAATGATTTATATGAAAGTTCAGGTAAATAATCTTCCAGCGAGGCAGCACACAAAGTAGCTAGAAGATTAAAAATCGTTTTATCCTGTTCCGCAACCCTGAGTCTTTTACCTGATATTTACAATAAATTATTACTATCAAACTGCAGAATACCTACTCTCAGATCCTCCTACATGACCCATTTTATATGGAACAAAATGCTCTCCTTCTGAACCTGACTTTATAAAATAAGCTTCTCATCACATTGACCAAGCCCAGGGGATTTAAATCGGAAAGACTGCTAGAAGGCTGTTCATTATTCAGAGACTCCTATTTCATGTGTGTTTTGTGTTCTTTCTGCAGCATACCTAAGGCTATGTTTCAATGGCGCTATGAGCTCTGTCGGGTCTGTCGGGTCCCAGAGCCGATCCTCATTACCTGCCTGCAGCCCTGGCTGTTCCCACAGTGTTCTGCAGATCCTCTGGCAGTAGATTGACATACTGCACATGGTTGACCTTCTGGCCGGCGAATCGGAGTATGCCGTGGGAACAGCCAGGGCTGCAGGCAGATGATGTTGATTGGCTCTGTCCAAGCAATGCGCTTAGTGCAGGGAGACTTGTGTCGATAGCGCCATTGACACATACCCTTAGTGAACAGCAGGTGGCGCCATAACAGATATTTGTTCAATTAAAAGGTGTAAAGTACACTGCCTGGCCAAAAAAGTCTTGTTTCAGAGTGATGGGCGCAAGAAGCAGAGGCAGATGAAGTGATGCACCCATCATGCCTAGTGCCTATTGTACACTAGACTGTGAGGGCAGTGCTTCAGTATGATCTGGGGTTGCTGCAGTTGGTCAGGTCTAGGTTCAACATCAGTATGTGTTCCAAGAATGAGGTTATCTGACTACCTGACTATACTGAATGACCAGGTTATTCCATCAATGGATTTCCCCTTCCCTGATGGCACGGCATATTCCAACATGACAATGCCAGGATTCATCTGTGGGATGTGCTGGAGAAGGTATTGTGCAACGGTCAAACTCTAACATCATCAATGCAAGATCTTTGTAAAAAAAATGTTACACCAGATGGAAATAAACCTTGGAACATTGCAGAAGCTTATCGAAACAATGCCACAGAGAATGTGTGCCGCAATCAAAGCTGAAGGTGGTCCAACTAATGATTAGAGTGTGTAACCTTTTTTTGGCTGCGACTCTTTTTTTGGCTAGGATAGTATAAACTATGCGCTTACCTCACTGGTGGTATTTTTTTAAACAGAACAGTGAAATTTACACAGGTTACACTGTAATCTTCATTGTATTGTAATGGGATTGTCAATGATATATTTATGATGTTACAGATGCAAGTTTAGGAGAAACAGAGGCTGTGGATCAGGCTAGTGAACATCCCCAGAGTCATTTATGGGACATTGTTAACCCCAGGGACACAAGACCAAGGTACACTTTAGTTGATCAGACATCCATGCATAGGCTTGCATGGATCAAGGAATCTACCATTTTGGTGATCGGCTCCTGTCTCAGTTTCCCAAGGTGGTGTGCCATTGCAAAACGATCAATCACCGATACCTTGATCACCAGGATTAATCAAATCAAGAATTGATCGCAGACAAAACGAGGCGTCTATGGCTACCTTTAGAACAGAGGTGCCCAATCAGAGAAGGATTCAAGCAATATGTTTAGATTGTGGGTGAGGATCATATGTGGATGGGGACAAGGAACATCTGTGGATTGGAGACGTGGACTATCTGTGTATATGCGCTTAGCATTATCTATGAATAGGGGAAAAGGATAATCTCTGGATGGTGATGAGAGCCCCCTTTGTATGGAGAATGAAGATCATCTGCAAATATGGAATATATTTCCTCCATTTTATTTGTTTCTGCTATGTGCTGGATAAAGAGTTTAAATACCTTGTGCTAGCAAAATAGAGTTGGACTGGTTCTCTAATACCAAAAGCAGCAGGCTGGCTCTGCAATGCTTTGACCTTCCCAACAGCATTGCTCAGGGAGCTATATTACAGTAATTAATATTGATGGTTTATTTGGGATGTGCACATTTTTAATTTTGCCCAGGTTATAACAAAAACATATGTAAGAGAACATTTACCAGGCAGTCCTAGTGTGCCAGCAATCAGAGTCTGGAAAATGTATAACTTCCAAACTTGTTCTGATTTTTCACTGTGCCAAGATACTTTGCTTGAACACCTGCACTTCCCATGCTGAAGTCACTGAAGATGGCATATCTATACAGTAATCAGTACACTTGTACCTAGCCACATACAATACAGTGCATTTTAATTGGCCATGATAGCACTTACAGGAGAAGGTGCTAAGTATTCCTGTACAAGGACGTGTTAATCTGGCACTTTTGTTGAATCGTGTGTTCTATATTTGTAGTGCGCTTACTGGCACCTCTTTATCTCTTCCAGAAACCAAAGGCTGAAGCTTAGATGTTACCATGTCTTCACAAAATACTAAAAATAGAAGAAAGGAGAGAACATGCGCCAAAGCCCTGGCATCGATCCAGTTCTAGATCTGGAGAATGTCCACTGCTTTAGTCATTACATCATCGTCCTGGCACCAGCTTGGGACCTTCAGACATATTATTGGTGTCCTCGATTGTACTACACAGACAATAGTGGAAGTGTTTGACTAAATAGCTTCCGGGCTTTTCAGCAATGCATGCCAATAATTTACCCGCAGACATCTATGAAAAATATATGACTGTAAAAATGATAGCTGAAAAATCCATACATTTTAGATATCTGATTCATCCAAAACAGAATTTATCCTGGAAGTATTCAGTTAAATAAAGCAAACTATACTTACTCCCCTAGAGAAACGCTCCCCAGTTTCCACTTGGTCGAATTTGGCATTAATTTTCAGTCATCTGCACACAAACACATACAAACATCCACCCAATGTAAAGATCTCTACTCAAGGTATAAACCTCAAAAGCTAATCTGGGTTTTTTTAAGGCACTCCACATGATTATAACACAATCTCATTACTGGTGTGATTGTTTAAAAAAGTCTTTATTCTATCAAAGGACTAATACTCCATGTATATTTAAAACATACCATATCTTTGGCAGTCATGCCACATACCAACATCAAGGTACATAATTAAAAACAATGAAAAAAATAGAAAACTCTTTGATATATTTAGCCATTGAACATGATCTTGGGGTTCAAGTCCTCCAACATGTTTTGCCCAAACGTGGGCTTCCTCATGAAGGTAAGGCTCTAAATCAAACAGTCTATTCTAGGCACTTTATCTCTCAAAAGGTCCATGGAGATGCATAAGTGGTTCACCATGGGGAGGTCCAAACCCCAAGAAGTACACAGCTCACCCCTTCGTCACCCCACTTGATGGTCGCAACCGGGGTGGGGCGATAAATATCACCCCTCTCGGTGTGTTATGGATCCCTTCCCACAGGGTCTAAGGGTTGGAAACTGGAGTCTGCAGAGTCTTAACACTTCTAAAGTTTTCTATATGGATTAGGAAAAACTTTCCTGCTGTCCCTCACTTCCTGTCTATTTGTGGTTTAAAAGCTCTGTTAGGGTAAATTTACACTGTTAATTACAAGGTCGTTTTCTGTTTTTTTTTAAGTGACCAGAAAATGACCTTGCTTTATGTTTAAAATGGAAGTCAATGAGGTAGTTTAAAGAACAGAAAATGTACTGTCCTTAATCAAGCAGTATGTTTTCTGTTCACTTTCTGAATGCCTTCTGTCACATTCAGAGGGTCGTTTGATCCTTAAGCGACACCATTGACTTAAATGGTGAAGCTCTGAAAGCCACTGCAGCACTTTGCAAAGCTTTTTTTCTCTCATTTTTCAGTCTTTAAAAAAACTACCTGGGAGTGGCTGTCCCACCTTTCCAAGCACCCTGCAGTGTCAGGTGACCTTTGTAGCCCCTCCAGTGGCTGTTTGAATGCTTACCCCTCCCCCAGGACTTAATTCAGGCTTTAAAGCTAGGATAAATTGTGTAGAAATGTCTTGGTGTTAACGGTGGGCATCTGGGAAGCTTTAAATGTGTTGTTCAAATAACGACTTTCCATTACTTAGCCTTAGGGCTTCATTGTGATCTGTATCTATAGAGAGATTTACTGTTTTTCCCACAGGTTAATAATTACAAAGAGAGCAGGAAGCAATTAAAACAACCCATCCCTTCCATTTTAATATATTATGAATAGGTATTCTATGTGACTCCCAATATATATTTTACACTGTGAATACAAAATTCAATTCAAGACAGAACTTTATGGTACCCAACATTAATTCCAGTACTTTTGTGTATACTCCCACCCATCCTGGCCCATGCAACATTCCGACTAAATGTGTGGAAAACCATCGTCCTATAGCAAGTTATGGGGGAGAGCCAACAAGGCTCACTTAATGCATATATAAGTGTGGTCCTTGGGTTCAACATAAAGTGATGGGTTAGGTAATGGAAATGTTTAAACTTGTCAGTGACTATTGCTGCTACTTTATTATACTGCACACCATAAGTATTTGGTTTGTGTATTTTGGAATCCTTACATTTAAAACTTACTTTCAATAATGAAATAATAATATAAAAGAGATAGATGTTATAGGGCTTGACTTACTTGAAATGAAAACATATTGAATATTCCATCATTGGTAAAAAGTAAGAAATGTCTTTCATTTTCAGACGCCTCCTTTGCAACATTTTGTTTATTTCAGACTTGGGCAAACTGCCCAAGAGCCATAGGAGCAAGTTAGAAATATATACCTGGCGCTCTGCAACAGCTGTTACATGGATCTAAGCGTATAATAGAGTTTTGCTATTGATATTCTTGTGTCTAATTCAGTAGAGTTCAACACAAATCTTTAGAAAGATCCAGAACATTTGGCCTTTCATGACACAGTGAAAACTAACGATCAGAAAAGAAAAATCAGATTTTAAACATTGTTGCTGACCTTCATTTCTTGAATTTGAATTGTTATCGGGCACACTGATCCGGGGACCATTGTATAATCAGATGGTAATAAAACATGCAAAGTGAACAGCAAGCAATTAACCCCATGCTGCATATATATGCCTTGATGTTATTTCATTGTGCAAAACCTCTGATTGAACATGACAATCTTTTTTGCATTCATTAAATATGTCTTGTATATTTGTATATATCTTGTTTTCGTGTGACCAGTGAAGAGGTCTGGCCTATGATGAAAAACATGCAGATTTACTGTGGCTCAGGCCTGGTTTTTTGTTTTAAATCTGAAGACCGATTACTTATGCACAACTATACAGAATAAGAGAAAAATTTCCTCAATGTATAGGTTTACAGCCGGCATCCCAAAATTATATCAAAACAATACAAAGTACAGGAATTTCCCCTGTAAGAGATCACAGGGGCGAGGGGACTTTAAAGGCTTAAACAGTAAATAGGTATCAAAACCTAAAATAGGTAAAATTTTAATAAATTAGCAAATAGAATTCAAGACATGCAAAAATCCAAAAGAATCATAGTCATCACATGTGGATACAGCAATCCGATGACATTCAGGTAGCCAGTAGCTTATGCCAGGTATCACAATCTCAATTAGCCCAATAGATTGGTCACAGTTCGTGTGAAGAGACCACACAGCAAAGTCTTTAGTTGTAAGACGGGACCCCGACGCGCGTTTCGTCGCAATGCGACTTCCTCAGGGGGCAGATATGAGTCCAACCGACTGAGATGTGTGATACAAAGGCCAAAAAAAGGTTAAGTTGAGGGTGTAGGGCTTAGATTCTCCCAAAAGAACGGAGAGTCCCAGCAAGCACACCGCGTCAGAGCCAGAGACCAGTAACCATAAGTTGCAGGTAAGATGCTGGAATTCAACATGCATTAGGTCCAAAAAGGTTTAAGTAGTAGAAAAACACCACACAGAAGTTGTTATTCCCCCCCTTTTTTTTTTTTATCAAATAAAAATATTATATTTTATCCATTTGCTTAACCATCTGGACATTCTCTTTTTAAAAAACCCTGTATGGGTAATTAAAACAAATTACAGTGTGATCCACTTTGCATTCACAAACACAAACTTTATATTCCCAGCATCATCTATAACGTTGGGGATGTGAGGACGTCAATGCTTACATTAGAATGCAGGTCCCCTCCACCTCATTGATATTATCGGTGATACAGAGAAGGGGGACCCCAGAAGGATCGGTGAGATTACAGACATAGAGACGCTGCGGGCTCCCCTTGGACAAGTAAGTAAGCCTGCATGTAGCTTGGGTTGAGTAATGTTTGTAGCCGAATTCACCCTCAGCTAACTCAGCTTATCGCTCAGGAGGTTAATGAATATACTTTAATGTATTAGAAGTGCTAAACAAAAACACATATGGCTGTAGTTGAACATTTGTACATTAATTTGACTCTTAAACAATTGGTACTACTGCCCACTATACCCTATTCAAATTTGTATCCCATTCAAAATACCGTATTTTCCGGCGTATAAGATGACTGGGTGTATAAGAAGACCCCCAACTTTTCCAGTTAAAATATAGAGTTTGGGGTATTCTCCCGGTATAAGATTATCCCTTCCAACACACACCAAAAAAAAAATAAAAAAAACTTTAGATTTGCTTTCAATATGGTAATTTTCATTCTTATGACATGGGCAAACTGCCTGCAAGTCACAGGAAATCCACAGGCAAATGTGCCGGCGCATATAATTTTTTGGCCAGCTCAGGGAAACAGCAGTGGACCCAGGGCCTTACACAGGTCTACTCTTTTTTTAGTAATTTACATTCCTAATTTTACACCCGTAAATGCAACCTCTCATATTAATGTTTACCTGCAGTTATCCAAGTGACACAATTTGTATACATTTAATACAAAGAATTTTGGCAATCAAAAATTTAACTAATATCATGTCACATGATACAGTAAAGGTGTTTTAATGTGTTTGAGCTGCAATACCAGTTTCAGCCACTGAAGCCACAGCCTTTAGGGAGCACGTCGGCTTTGTCTCCCGGCTTCCGATGTATGACAGGCAGACTCCTCTGGCTCAGAAGTTTCAGCACTCGGCGTATAAGACGACCCCCGACTTTTGAGAAGATTTTCTGGGTTTAAAAGTCTTATACGCCAGAATATACAGTACTTAGGTATTAACATGCGTTTGGTCTTTCTTCTTCACAAAATTTTGGAGCATGTATGTGGAAAATTTTACCCATTCTTGTAAAGTCGCCTGAAATCTCCTTTCCAATTCATCATAAAAGTTTTTTCATGGGCAAGCCTTTGTGTGATAAGGCAATGTCTGCTACAACAGAAAAATTCCTTCCTCAAACTGTTTCAACTAAGTTGAAAGCATAGCCTTGTCCAAAATATCCTGTGCGTGGAACTAAGGGACCTAGCCCAATCCCGCAAAAACAACCTTATGCCAGCTATAGCATATGTATCGCATAAAATGTCTTTTGAAATCCATTCATTATACTGCATTATTTATAACGAAGAATTAAAATGTCAGAAATGACTGTAATGCTAGATACTAAGCTGGTTTTTTCATGTTTCATGAATACAAAAATATATATGTCTGGGTCCAAAATATGAAGCGTCCATGTGTCCAACAACAACTAATTTCTAGAATATAGCAAGGAAGTACAGTACACATTAAACCTGTTTGTGCATAAGTTAGGATAGAAGAGGAATGGTATGGGGCAGAAGTGTAGGGTCATATTATGGCATAGCAGTGACTAACTCTAAAAGTGGGGCCCACAACATCTACTTATTAGGTGTTGCAGTCCTTACTGCATTAGATAATACTTACAATTTGGTGCACACTGTGATATCTTCATATCTGACTTTACTGCAAGCTAGCACAATTAATTGCAGAGCAGCATCATTGTAACACCAAGAAAGGAAGCTGTATTAGATAGACTTATGAGGTGTGATCAGTTGGTATGTGCCACATATATGCACTATTACCGGTACATATTTTTTGTAGCTGTTGATTTCCGGACAGCTCTGTAGATCAGTACTGATAAACGAGCCCTGCTTTACTGCGATGCTGTAAGGCAGTGGTTTCCAAACTGGGGGGCGCATGAAGGTATTCAAGGGGGGAGCTGGTCCTCATTCTTAACCTGTGTTTGAATAGGGAGGGGGGGCTCGGTAATGTCCCTAAATAGAAAAGGGGGCCCTGCAAGGTAAGTTTGGGAACCACTGCTGTAAGGGAACTCTGGGATATGTAGTCCCTGAATAATGGCAGACACCATGTTGCCAGGTCTTCTTTTAGAGCTTCACCAACTCTCAAATGTTCATGCCTTTCATGTTCAGTTAGGTGTTTCGCATGATGGTAATAATTTCCCTGGTTGGGTGTTGCGGTATCTATGCAAGAATAACATCTGTCTGCAAACAGTCAGCTGTGAGCGTCAATTAGATGTGCATACCATTAGCATGCATTTTTATCATCTTCAGGCTTCCCAATCAAGCCCCAAGGACTATAAATACTCTCTCTTCTTATCTGTTTTGCAGAAAAGTATTCTGGGAAACCACTAACTACTGCATTTGTTTATTTGCCTGTAATTTTTCAGTCTTGTGTTCTTCAAGTAGGAGATGTACTGATTAATCTACATTACCATCTGGGAAAGCTGTCCGTTAATTCCCCCTCCTCTGTTCTGCATGGTGGAGGAATGTAGACATTGTACCTTCCCAGTTCACAAATGATATTCCATCAATCAGAGTGCCATTCAGAAGATTAAAATGACTCCTCTGCAGTGCTATTTGCCGGATGTGTGACAACTGAGCTTTCGGTGTTGGGGTGAGCATCATCCAATTTCCTGCCTGTCATAATATCAGTTTTTGTTCCCTATTTTTAACACCAAGTACTGGAAATTATAAGAGAAAGAGATGAGGAGAGATCACTGATCTCTATACTGAAATTAATTCCCTACCTGTGGTTGTCAGTCAAAGATGAATATTGTTAAAATGATGAGTGAAAGATGTCCTATACATGTTTGACAAATGACTCTAGGGTTCCCTTTTAAAGTCAGTGACTGTTCTGGTACTTTTACATTTGTCTCTCTTCCAATTCTAAAAGCAGAACTAAACGGCAGGCAAAAAAAGGGAAAGATTTCTGTGCTCAAGCTTTTATCTGTGGCATGTCAGTGTGGATATCCGGTTTTCTTGTTGGCAAACCACAGAGACAGACACCATTGTGCTTTATTTACATCAAAACGGATGACACAACATAAATGCTGCTTATCAGAAACTCTACTTTTTCAATGAAGAAAAACTTGTTAAAGGTGACATGAGGTATACAGCAAATGTAAACAGTTGTTTGACTACAATTAATACTAAAGCAAATCTGTACTTGTATTACAGCTCCAAAATATCCAAAATTCAAAGACGGTTGTGGATCCTTTTGTCTGGACTTTATGAAATTACGGTAGAAAGTAAGATCGTTTATATGTCCCCTGCACTTCACTACTTGTCCCCTCACTATGAAACCAGCAATTGCAGTTGTAGTGGCAGGGAGTTGTCTAGTGCGGGTGGGGTCCCCTTTAAAATGCCAGACCAGCATGCTCTGGGACTTCCCGAGTACTTATGGCTTTTTGGAGAGAGTGAGGAAGGAGTCAGCAGCTTGTCTCCTGCTGCTCTGATCATGACCTACTGCCTACTGCTCCTCGCTGTTCAACCCGGCATGCATGCAGCCAGTAGGCAGAATAGCACGTGCAGTCCCCTGCTGCCAGCGGCACTAGACGCTGCCGTGGAAGCCATCCGAAACCCGTCCTGTCATTCTGGTGCGGTGGATACCCAGCCTACCTTGGGTCACGCCTGAACTGCTGCATCGAACCTTCTGGACTGCCCGCTACTTCGGTGCACCCTACCCGCCTCTGGCGCCTCCTGCGAGTCACAGCATACCGCGTGCCTGGGCCGCTCTGGGCTAAGAACTGCTTGTTCGCACTGACATCCTCTCAAGGACCCCATTGTGCCATTTACAGCCAGTGAGACCCACCTTCAGGGACTCACAGTTCAATAAAGTTCCAGTTTTTGAGCATTACAGCTGTCTGATTGATTCTTTTGTCTTTACACAGTGATATGCCAATGGTTAGATCTGGCTACAGATTTACAATGAGCCCCATAAGTTAGGGGGCTCCGAGGGTGCTTCAAGTAGAATCTAACTAGATGGACAAGTTATTTTGGGAACATAAGAACAGAGACATTTATCTGGGTGACTAATTTAGTATATCAGTAGATCATAATACGTGTACACTAAAGGCATTTTTCACCCCCAAAATCGGGGG
>CM070034.1:124144539-124154882 GCA_036250615.1 Ptychadena robeensis
CCCCCTTTGATTGTCTTGTACAATTAAAATATCATCTAACATTGATTGATTGTACCAGCACACATTGTGATAGATTTAAAACCGATATTGATTCCTTTCCTTAGATTCATGATCCATAGTATCAATGGATACAAATTGATCAAAATACTGTATTTTTCAGACTATAAGACAGATTTTTAACAGAAAAATATATGGGAAAGTGTCCCTGTGTCTTATGTCCGAATATGTAAAAAAAACTCCAACCATCTTGGGAGAAATAGTTTTGCATCCCAGGAGGCAGAAAGTTGTTCCCTTCCCTCCAGCCAAGCCAAAAAAACACTGCCAAGGAGATCTTATCTGCATTAGCAATAGCAGTACCCATTCTCAAACACCACAACTAACTTATGGAGAGAGACATTTGACAATTAGATAGCATGAGTTGTGTATTAACATGAATTTTCTGCATTGCAATAAATACATTTTGTTACACAGACTCACATCTCCTTCCATATGTAAATAGCTGCTCATGGGTAAGTTGTTCAGTGCCAGATTGTAAAATGTGTCTCTCCATAAGTTTGTGTGTTCAGAGAATGGGTACTGCTAGTGTATAGACACATGCTAAAGTTTAAGCATGGAGGAATAAAGAGGGAATACTGAATGGTCCAGTCTTGCCTAATTTGCTGTATCATCCTGTCTATTCACTTGATATGAGTGGCTGTATCTCTGTGTTTTCCCTAATTGTTGCTCCCGAATTTTGGGTGTGTCTTATGATGGTCCAGTGCGTCTTATAGTATGAAAAATAGGGTACCTACAAAACCCATCAGATACTTGTACAACTGTCTGAAAAGTACCAACATGTCACTGGTCATTCCATTTTAAGTTCAATTTTGATCACTATTGGTCAATAGCACCAGGTGTGCAGGAATCGATTTCTGTTCAACCTACTTAAAACTATTGTTTTTTTGGTCGATCGAACAGAAATATGGAACAGTGTATGGCTACCTTTATAAATTCTTTGGCAGGCAAAACAGTTCCGATAGATAGATAGATAGATATGGTGCTAGAAATAGATAAGATAGATAGAGAGATAGATATGGGATAGTAGATAAGGATAGATAGATAGATAGATATGCGGATTATAGATAGATAAGGATAGATAGACAGACAGACAGACAGACAGACAGACAGACAGACAGACAGAAGACAGACAGACAGACAGACAGACAGACGACAGGATAGACAGACAAGACAGACAACAGGACAGGGACAGACAGACAGACAGAACAGACAGACAGACAAGACAGACAGACAGACAGACAGACAGACAGACAGACAGAACAGACAGACAGGGACAGACAGACAGACAGACAAGACAGACGACAGACAGACGACAGACAGACAGACAGGACAGACAGACAGGACAGACAGACAGTGACAGACAGAAAGACAGGAAAACAGACAGACAGACAGGGAAGACAGAAAGGAAGACAGGACAGGACAGCACAGACAGGACAGACAGACAGACAGAAGACAGACCATGAACAGACAGACCAGACAGGACAGGACGACAGACGACAGACAACAGACCGACAGACAGACCAGACAGGACAGATAGATAGATAGATAGATAGACGGGACAGATAGATAGATAGATAGAGAGATAGATGATAGATAGATAGATAGTAGATAGATAGATAGCAGATTAGATAGATAGATAGATAGATAGATAGATAGATAGATAGATAGATAGATAGATAGGATTTTTCCCTCTAATATTTCATACATTCAGTCTATTCCTGGGGGGCTAATGACTGATCCTTTACTTTCAAACCCACTTTAGTGAGATGGACAACCAGAAAAGGACATTAGCTTTAGGTAAAGGGCGGTATAATTGATTTGGCATGATGATGTGGATATTGTATACTAGAGATAAGCATTGAGCTATCTTGCAACACTAAAGCAGGGTACAGAAGCTAAGATATGGGCCAAATCGATGGCCATCTATCTGGCCCATATAATATGCGCCCACCGCTGTTTTAGAAAACATCCTTATCGGATATGACCGTAAATATGGCCGATGTCCGATGCTTTGCCAAGAGACCGCTGGTCTCCAGGCAAAGCTCGGCTGAGCCAGGGAGAGCAGAACTGTCTCTCCCCGGCTTCTCCGATATCTGACAGCAGCGTGATGACATCATTACGCTGCTGCAGGGTACACCGGACAGCTCGAATATCAAGCCATCTGTACCTGGCTTTAAGCTTTATTTCGTTATGTCTTTATGACCTGACCTTTTGAGGTGCATTAATAGGGAGAGTAGTAAAGCACAGTCACTGTACAGCATTATTGAACAGAACTTCCAGCTTACCAATACAATTATCCATTGAGGATACACACATACCCTGTGTCCCCCAAAAATAAGGCATCCCCCCAAAAAAAGGCACCCTAAAATTTTGCCTCACGTTGTAACTGAAGGCATCCTCCTGGAAATAAGGCACCCCCAACGATACGGTACTGTAACTCTGGACAGGGGGGGGATCAGAGGGGGGAATCAAAATGACACAGGAGGATCAGAAGGGGTTACTTAAATGGTAATCCCCCCTCTGAGTCTCCTGTGCCATTTTGATTCCCCCCTTTGATCCCCCTGTGTCATTTTAAGTAATCCCCCACCCTGATACCCCACTGTCGTATTCTTCTTCATGGAAAATTAAGACATCCCCTGAAAATCAGACATAGGGCATCTTTGGGAGCAAACATTAATATAAGACACTGTCTTATTTTTGGGGAAACAAGGTAGTTTGTGTATATTTACAAACTATGAACAGTAACATGGTTTAAGACATTATCGTTTACATTACACTGATACGTTTTTAGAACACAAAGGCTATATACCACCTTTAATATGTTGCTGATGGAATGCCATTTCACATGCCATCTAAAACTCTTCTAGTAATGGTTGTGTGAAATTAGCCTATTGATGTGTTTGGTGGTGTTTGGTACTCACACTATATATATATATTAGGTCTGCCTCACTGTCCCCCTCACTGTCCTCTGTGTCAGCCTCCTGCATGGTAGATTCAGCTGCAGATGGACCTCCCTTTTCCTTATTTAGCCTCCGATTAGCTGTCTCCATCCACAGGTCACCAGCTGGTTTGGGGTCAAATGTAACTCTCACAGTACAACACTGTTTAAAACCTCCAGATCTCATACCTCAGTAGTACAACCCTAAATTTTCTGACTTGTTTACTATGCCCAGTCCAAATGTAATTCTTTCATAGTCATATTCCAGCTGTCACACAGTGCTTTTCTCTTGTCAGATTTTACCCTTACGTATGCCTACTCTGACTTTCAACCTCAACATCCAGCAACCTTAGAGGTCCAGTCTTTTATTTTGGATTCCAAATTTCACACCCCTAACTACAACCTTTCATTATGGTTATCGCAGTTGTCCAAGTGACATAAATTGTATACATTTAACATTTAGCTGCGTGCCTCCAAGTTGTTAGTACGCATATGAGCTTTGAAACAATAATGCAGGTACGCAGAGCTAGTTTTTGGCCCCTTTTGAGTACCAGAGTACCACTTATGTGCACCCCTGATCATACAGGTAGAGGAAACAGAGATATATAAAGGTAAGTATGGTGCCTTCCTATTTAGATGTAATTAAACTTACCCTGGACAATCCTGATTTAGAGGAGCATAAACATAAAACTTAAATATAAGAACATTTACTTCTTGATCACTGCTTGACAAAACTGACTGCAGAGTTAATTATCACTGGAGAGTTATTAAAGTCTGCACATAGAGAATTTTTTGATGAAGACTGAAAACTATATAATGGTGATATGATCAATGGGTAATATTTTTTTAAAATCTTAAACTGGAAACAACTGATAACCTATATCATGCAAAAATGGAAACATATTTTAATAAGTAGCCTAATAAGATGAAAGCAGAAACTTGATTGGCTCCTCAGGGTCAATGCATTTATTAAGCAGGGCCACTATGTAATTAAGGCTTGCTCTTATTAAATAAGGTCACAAGCTCCCTTGATTAATAATGCATCACTTAGGTGAATACGAAATATCTGTTAATGAGCAGACCCCCAAATGTTATCTTCTTCATGTACTGACCCCCAACAGAGACCCCCCTCCCCCATACACACACCTTTCCCCTCACCCCCATCCTTACCTGTGGAATAATGCTGAATTCAGATTCTGCTGATCTGTCTTCCTGGCGATCGCTGACAATATGTGTTTATGATCTAAGTATGCAGGTGTTGTGTATAACCAAATCTCTGCACTATGCTAACCTTCTAGTCCATGCCCCTAGATGTCTGGAATATCCTCCGGATGGCTCATACACAGCATTTCCTATATTCTAACTCTGATCAGTTTGGCTGTCTCATAATAATTGCAACGTGTGTTAATGTCATCTACCCTGCAGTTGGATGTGTGTATTATAGTTATGATGTGTGGATGTACATATGTGTGTATTATAGTTATTATATGTAGACAAATGTGTGTATTATAGTTCTAAAATGTAACTAGTGGTATGTGTGTATTATAGTTCTGAAATGTATATAGATTGTAATGTAGTTCTGATATGTAGAGAATGTGTGTGTATTATAGTTACATGTGTGTATTATAGTTCTAGATAGAAATATGTGTGTATTTAGTAATGATATATAAAGATATGTATGTATTATAGTTAGACTCTATTGTAGTTCTAATATGTAGGTATGGTAGGATGTGTGATATGAATGATAGAAATGTAATATATGTGTATTACAGGTACGATATGCAGATCAGAGATATATGTGTATAATAACACTTCTGTGTCTGTCTATAACAATTGGTATATTTTAGCAGCAGACTATGATTGGGTGTCTGAGTGTCTCATTGCATAAGTTTAGATAAAATCACAGTGCATGTAGTGATGCTGTAATGGACATCATGGTACAGTATATGTGCAATGAATGAGTAGATCGCGTTTGTCCTGTGAATGAGCTCCCTGGATAGGGCCGCAGTGTCTCAATATTATATTGTTTATATTGTCAGAAGTCTGTTTTCCTATAGAAGCCTTGTTGTGTCTGCTGGCATGTGTGTGTTGCTGATGCTGGATGCTGTCATGTCTCTTATCTTCTATGTGGTCCTCCTTTCAGACATCCCCGCTCCTGGATTCAATGTCTCTCTTTCTTGTTCCCCCTTTACATCCTCAGCTGCAAGAATGGAGGGTGTCCATCAGCCGACATGAAGCTCTTCACCCTTGCAGACCCCAGGCTGGTGCTGCACAGTTCTTTGCTGCAGAAGTCCTGGATGCTCATTGTGGCTTCATAGAGAAACAGCCGGCTTGTGCTGCCCTGTATCACACCATCCCCCTCACCATCACCACCTTCCTCCAGTCCCAATTCTTCATCAGTCTCTATCCTGCAGCTTAATGTGATGCTAGGCTTGTATCTCCTCGATTTTTTCTCATTTTAACCTTCCACCTCCCTCCTACAATCTCACAGCCCTCCCCATATTTATCTCCCCACATGAATTTCAGGGACACCCTTATAATATCATAGGACTGTGAATGAAGGGCTCTGGTATGGTCCCTCCTTTCTTTGCTGTGAAAGGAGGGGGATCTGGATGGGTTATGGCTCATGAGATGGATTGCTGATGCTGGGTACCTGTGTCTCATTGTCACTGGGGTCTCATCTCTAGCAGCCCTCCGCAGTATGAGATGTATTAAACACTAGACTCAGAGAAGGGGGGAATGGTCCACACCCTGTAATTGATGGAGAGGACATAGGTCCTCCTGTGTATAGGGCTCTATGTGGAGCTCAAGCATTGCAGCCAGCCCTAGGATTCGATTAGCATTAATTAGGAGTTTCCTGGCTCTGGTAGTTGGCTTTCTGGTCAGGTTTGTAGTGAGAGATGCATGCACCCTTGGTGATTGCTTCTTGAATGTAAGAAAAAAGAACTAGAACTGAACCCCTTCTTGGCTGTCTGTTCAGCTTTATCAAAGGTTGCAAATCAATTACTGAAACAGCATGATACAACAGAGAGTATTGATGAAACCATGTTTATTAACCTAATTACAAATGGACAGATCTTAAACTTTATTACAGCTATGATACCTACCTGGCCAGTTTGTACACACAGAAGAATAGTGAGATGCCCTGTATGCTGTCATGCCACACACTGGAATAGGTGTCTCAGTAATGATCCACCAAATCCTTTTAATTGCTTTTAGCAGAGGACTGTATACACCATGTCCATAAACACAGCTGCTAGGTTAGCATTTCTGAAATCATTAGGGTTGCAGAGGGACCACAGAGCACAACATATCCAAGGTTTAGCATGACAGGTCATATAAACAGATTTTCTCTTTTACCTGTATTGCATTTATATGGATTTAAATGTAACAAGTGAAAAGTGAGACCAACTTGCACACAAACAGCTTAATAAGTTCCTTAATGTGTATTAAACTCATGTAAAAAAACAAATGTATATATATTTATTTATATACACACACACACTTACACTTGTATGGCTTTCATGTGTTTTTGTAAATCAATAGATTAGTACACACATGCGTTGATTGCCTGCATTGGGTTGCGGTGCGTTAATATCAACGAGAAGCCCTTCATCTTCATTATTGCAACGCAACCCAATGCAGGTATTGAATGCGTCAAAAAAGCATGGGTATGCGTTTTTGACGCATCAGTCAAGAGGGAAGAAAGAAGAAAAAACAAACAAACAGATGCATCAATAACACATCCTTGACGCATGTCATGCCATGGAAATAGCCTTCAGGTATGTCTCCACGGCAGTATCGGGTCCATCGGCACCCTTACGCTAAGCGCATTTCTTGGCAGGGATGATGACGGACCTGATCCACATTACCTGCCTACAACGCTGGCTGTTCCCATGTGTTCGCCCGATCCACCAGCCGAAAGGTCAATGTAGTGCAGTACGTCAACCTCCAGCTGGCGAATCGGCAGTACGCCGTGGGAACAGTCGGCACTGTAGACATGTAATGTTGATCTGGTCTGTCGGCACCCCCTGAGCTAAGCGCATTCCTTGATGGACACGATAGTGCTGTGGAGACATACCCTTAGGCTCCACTATGTGTTAAGGATGCACTGTGTTAACAGATTCAATTAATGCAACCCATGTGTAAGGGATGCGTTAGGGATGTGTTTGTGACATATCCGTTTTTTTGTGTTTGGTTTTTTACCATGAACGGATTAATCAACGCATTGGACCATGCATATCATTGCGTTTCAAAGGACTCAAAACATTTTCTATGGGTTCATCAACGCATCCATACTTGCATTGGCTCATGTTGCGTTAATGTCAGTGCAGTGCTCTGTGTTGACTGTAACGTAAGCTCATGACTCACACCAACAGATGTGTAGACACATCCATTGACTTTCAATGGAGCATCAACATCCCTGCGTTTGGCATACATCAAGCACAGGGTTTTAACATATAGTGTAGCCTAAGGTTATGTCTCCACGGCGCTATCGGGTCCGTTGGCACCCCCTGCACTAAGCGCATTCCTTGGCTGGGATGCCAAAGGACCCGATCCACATTACCTGCCTGCAGCACCGGCTGTTCCCATGGCAATCTGCCAGCCAAAGGTTGACATACTGCACTACAATGACCTTCCGGCCATCATGGGAATGGACCCAATAGCACCTGCATAGCAATTAATACCAACAGAGCTTTTAAAAATACAATTTTTAAAAATTTAAATTAAACTAAGTGTATAACACAACTGTGATCATTGTATGACCCATGTGCAATAACAAACACACGTTAAGAACATCATATGTGAACCATAAATGCAGTTTTATATAACAAACAATTTTTCCTTTTCAAAGAATTTCTATAAATATTGTCTAATAATATTGTAGCTACAGGGTACTGACTGCTGCCTGGCTTTTGCAAATTATTTATGACTTTAAGGACTAGGCTCCCCTAGCTGCCTGCATTGCCATAAAGTGGGGTCTATACAGTATTATTATATGGTCTCCATAGGCTGGCATTTGTTGAATGCAAGTCATGGGATATCAATAGCAATCACATTTGATAACTTGCACAGTGGTGTATAATGGAAATGAATTCCCTGGAACATCATGTTTTCTGTTACTGTGCTCTTGGATGAATACATTTACCATTTAAAGGGCCATTAAACCCAATCAAGAAGATTACCTTATTTTAAACTAATGCTAAAGGCATTTGTAAGCACGTATGCAAAACTCTTCAATGGTGCACAGTTTAGGATTGGTTTTAATTTTTTTTACATTAGTATTGTCAAGAGCATGCCATTCAGAAGTGTGCCTTGCCATCAGGGATATGTACTATAATTCCTGTGGGCAGGACCACCCTAGGCTTTACACACTTGCCACAATTCAGATACTTGGAGAAGTATATTCTGAAGCAGAACACCTCCTTTGTAGTCTTACTTTATCTAAATAGAATCTCCAATGAATTTGCATTTTCATGGTAGGTGGCACAGGTCCTTGTGTGGAAGTTGCCCACACAAATTAGGAATAATTTGCATGGTTCCACGCACTGTCCTGAAGTGAGGATTTTTACCCTAATGGGATTTCTGATGGACTGGAGCATGTAAATACCTTCGTTTTGACAAAGGGAATTGTACTGGATACAGGGATAACTGTATCCAATACAATTCAAAGTAAAAAAAAAACACAAAACACATTTCCAAATGAATACATTTTTAAAATTATAAACAAATATAAATACATGCTGTTTTGAAATCTTTCATACAAAATAAGTATTTAAGACATTTTATCATTCAAATATTCTCTCGTACGGCTCTGTTTCGTGACGAAACACAGTGAAACGGCTGAAACGCCCAGGAGGTTAATGGCAGTAATATTGCCCCTCTGCAATGTAAAGTGAATGGCATTACACTGGAGGGGAAAGAAGATAACAAACAGTGCCCCATCCAGAACAGATCACTACATGCATAACCTTCAGAAGAAAAGATCTTTAAAAAATGTAACTCTTCTTTTATATTATTTGCACACAGAATATAAATGATAGGCAAAAGTATTTCCACATACTCTAAAAGTAGTAATATTAATAACAACCTATAATTGGCATGTAAAAAAAACAACTTGTGATATGCACATCATGTAATGTATGGTGTATAGGGTGCAGAGGTCAGAAGTAGGAAAAGTACTCATACATAGGCATGAAACACTGCATATATGTATGAGTGTATAACTAGACACTGTTTCTAACACAGTGGTATTAGGCACTGCATGTAAGAGTGGAGCTAGACTCTGTTTGTTATACAGCAGCATGACGCACTGCATGTAAGAGAGTGACACTAGGCACTGTTTGTAATACAGCGGTATGTGGCACTGTATGTAAGAGAGTAGAACAAGACACTATTTGTAATACAGCAGTATGTGGCACTGCATGTAAGAAAGTGGAACTAGGCACTGTAATGCAGAGATATGAGGCACTGCATGCAACAGAGTGGAACTAGACACTGTTTGTAATACAGTGGTATGAGAAACTTCATGTAAGAAAGTGGCAGAAGGCACTGTTTGTAATACAGCGGTATGTGGCACTGCATGTTAGAGAGTGGAACTAGACACTACTTGTAATACAGAGGCATGAAGCACTGCATGTAAGAGAGTGGAGATAGACACTGTTTGATATACAGCGGCATGAGGCTCTGCATGTAAGAGAGTGGCACTAGAAACCGTTTGTAATACAGCGGTATGCGGCACTGCATGTAAGAGAGTAGAACTAGACACTGTAAGAATAGTATCTCTCTTTTCCGACACTGTAATGCAGAAGTATGAGGCACTGCATGTAAGAGAGTGGAACTAGGCACTGTAATGCAGAGGTATGAGGCACTGCATGTAAGAGAGTGGCACTAGGCACTGTTTGTAATACAGTGGTATGTGGCACTGTATGTAAGAGAGTAGAACTAGACACTATTTGTAATACTGCAGCATGTGGCACTGCATGTAAGAGAGTGGCATTAGGAACTGTTTGTAATGCAGAGGTATGAGGCACTGCATGTAAGAAAGTGGAACTAGGCACTGTAATGCAGAGATATGAGGCACTGCATGCAACAGAGTGGAACTAGACTCTGTTTGTTATACAGCAGCATGAGGCACTGCATGTAAGAGAGGGGCACTAGGCACTGTTTGTAATACAGCGGTATGTGGCACTGTATGTAAGAGAGTAGAACTAGACACTATTTGTAATACTGCAGTATGTGGCACTGCATGTAAGAGAGTGGCATTAGGAACTGTTTGTTATACAGTGGTATGAGGCACTGCATGTAAGAAAGTGGAACTAGGCACTGTAATGCAGAGATATGAGGC